>ML795063.1:97331-116716 GCA_009831015.1 Picea engelmannii | reverse complement strand
AGGTATGGAATGTGGAATTTGTACATGTTCTATAAAATATTGTTGGGCACTTTAATTGTCTAAATAAATAGATAATTAAGGTGTTCAATATAAATTGTCAAACCCAGGGAAGTTTTGTTATTGCAAGATAATTGTGCACAGTCCATGCTAGATTGATGAAAGAAAACATTAATCAAGTTGTAGTATTGAAAGAAAATGGAGTTTTGGAAAACTAAACACTAGCACAAGTTGTTGACACGGCTGGAGTTCTAATCTATTGTTGCAGGATTGAAATCACGCTTTCTTAATTGAAATCTAGATTGATGAGTGTATAAGAATCCTGGATTATCTATCTTATTCTGATTTTCTATTTTATCCTTACATAAAGGAATTCTATGCTAATTGCATAAAGGAAATCTACTTTAGTTACAGGGAGTAAATTCACACTTTTAATTACTTATTGTTGAAAGCAAAGTTTTATCTAGTACAGAAAGACAATTCTCCAGCAGTATACAATACTTCACTTCTGATTCTCATGAGACACACTAATGCGCATTTGACAGAAAGGAACTGAACTGTAATAGCAATTATGATATAAGAATGCTAACAGGTTATTCACATACATCAAAGTAGCTAATCTAAAACAGTAAAACAGAGGGGAGTCTGGGAGGAAGGTGGGGCCTTTCCTTCTCACTGAATCCACTCAAAGAGATCACAATAGGTTGGAGAAACTCAAGTCGCCTTCTTTATTGAAATCGCCAAAATTGTTCAATTACAAGTTGCTTCACTTTACTTCACAATTCCACAGCTAATCTCCGTTGTTAATGATTACAAAAGCTCTGTTATTTAAAGACAAAGTCATTTAGTTCAAAATGGACTCAGAACAGCCTTGAGAATCCCATATTCTCAAGTTGTTCATAAGATAAAAGAGATCTGTCATATTCATCAAATCTGGACAAAGCATCAGCGTGAGCCAAAACGTGTAACAGCAGAGGATCATTCTTCAGGATTCGGCTTTTAGGATCGGTGGCCATCTGTTGCAATGCGTCTAACAGCTTTTAGAATTGGTGTGCATATGTTGCAGTTAGTGTAATAGCTTCCAAGATAAGTGGGTGTATGTTGCAGCAAGTGTGACAGCTTCTAGGAAAGGTGTGGGGTTGTTGTAGTCGTGTAATAGCATGCAATACTAGCACATAGCTGTAACAATTGGTGTAACAGCAACGATCTTTCTTTATGTCTTGGTTGTTCTACACATTTTGATCATTAGTTGCACATTTATGGGTAAAATATGAGAAATACTACCAATCAAATGTGTTAAATAAATAAGAATATCAAAGCAATATTAATGACTCATACCTTGGGAAAAAGGGTCTTGGCAGTATTAAAATAGGCATTTAGCATAGGAATGATAAGTTTGAAAGGGTAAAAGATATAGTGAAAAAGGGACATTTATGGGTCCTAACATTCCCCCCAACTGAAGATATTGCATGTCCTCATGCAAAAACACTTTCAAACCTGTCACTAAATCTAAAGTAGGGAGATGACTCCTCCCATGTAAATTGCTAAGACAATTCGTTAAGTACCTGTATGCAAAACTGTGTGTACCCCCAATATTTGTTAGCTCAAAAATTTGTCTTGCTTGGCTTGTCTTTAAGAACAGAGTGCAACAGAGGTTCTTGTGTTTGAGCTGCTGGTGAACCATCAAGTTCTCTACTACGTAGGGATCTCCTCTTTCTTACTGGTTCTTGTGGAGTAGTAAGGTTAAATTCTATTTTAACTGAGAGGTTGAATGGTTCTTCAAGATGACCAGTGACTGGTACTTTTACTATTTTATAGCCTGCCTCAAAATAGATATTACCACATTCAGAGCACATGAGCTCTCTATGTTTGTCCATAATATCTTTTCTAAGTGATAACATGTCTAAGGTTATCCCCTCTGGATTGTTCTGACGAGCCACCTGTAATTCATCCCTTAAGGAAGCCAACTCTGCTTTGAGGCTATCATTTTATTTTAATAGTTCAGTAATCCTAGATCTTCTTCTCAATTTGAGAAAAAAGTTGAGCAAGTGGCACATCCTCACAAGTTTGTGTAACTGGTTCTTGTGTGGCAGATACACCCAAGACTTGTTCCGGTGCAATAGTTGATTATGGCCTGACTAATTCTTGTGGAATAGTATTTGCCTGGATAGATGGTTCTTGTGTAACAGCTAATTGAGGGATGGTGGTATCTTGTTGAATAGTCTCTTCCTGGGAAGTTGGTTCTTATGTAACAACCATGTCATCTGAGGGGATTGGTTCTTGTGTAGAAGTCTCCGTAGTAATGGAGGGTAATGGATGAAGAATAGGTATTGCATGTTCCATATCCGTCCATCCCACTGCTGCTGCAGTAGACCTTGCTGACTGAGTTCTCCTCCTAGGTAAAGTAGAGACAAAAACATTGTCTTTCTTTTTCGTGGGCTTCTGAGAGGAAGGGTGTTCTTCAATAATATGACAAGAAGAAGGAGGGCGTTCTTCAACAACTATACAGGGAGAAAATTCTGGAATGTTAGGGTATGGTAGAATCTGTACTTCATCAGTCATCGAGGGATGCGCAGAATCATCAAGCGGAGTCGATGATTCTGCTGTAACTCGTGTGCATTCCTCCTGTAATGATATAATGGTAGCATGAAATTTCTTGCACAAGGTGAAACCTGGAATACGTACCTCCATAAATTCTGGTAGGGTATGAGTATGAGCAGACTCATAACACTCTGTGGCAGCATCTGGTACAACCATGTTGATGCCCCTCTTAGATATTCTTATAGGCTTAGGTTTGTTTTTCTAAGGCGATTCAGTAGCAGTGATAACAGGGGTCTGAACTATTGTTGTAGCACTAGGAGAGTTGTTTCTGTCAATTCTCTTCTGAGATTCTCGTCTAGATTAACGTTCGGTTGGATGAATTGATTCATTGGCATATACAGTAGATACTGAAATTGTTGTTACATCAACAGGTGGATTTTGAGTTGTTGTTGGTGCCACGGGAGAAGGAATTGAGGTACTTGTAGTTGCAGTGGATGTTGGAGCTGATGTTACAGTGGATCTCTCTGACCTAGTTCTTGTCCTGGGTAGTGTAGAGATAGAAGGAAGGAATTTCCTTTTCTTAGCTTTAAGGGTCCGAGGGAGTTCCTGAACCACAGCTATTGCAGCAGAGGGTTGAGGCTCATTATTTGGTCCAAGGATTTCGCTTTTGACTGCTGGCACAACCACCACTAATGGCAAAGGGTTTAACTGTTCTGGTTCAAGAATATCAAGGCATTTTTAAGCGGTGTGAGAGGTGCTTTGGATTTTGCGTTTGGTGTTCGGAGTTGACTTGCAGGTAGTTACAATCGGGGTGTTAACTGTTGGTGCAGTCGAGGGTACAGGATTTGACTGTTCTGGGTTGGCTATAACAGCAGGCACAGGAATTGTCTTAGGTAATGGTTCATTAGGAATTCCCATTCCGTTATGAATCAACAATCCTATTAGTCTATGATTTGAAAGAAAATTCATGGGGTGCTTGGATTTCTTAACAAATTGAGCCATATTATCCAGGGATTGAAGTAGGTAGTAAGGGATGTTGATTAGCTTCTGATGTCGCAAATGTGACAGTAGAACAAAATCAGAAAAATAAACAGCTTGATATCTCCCTTCACATGTAATGTACCTTTTTATGAATTTTGATACCTTCCCCCATGGCTCTGGTAAGGAACTAACATTTGCACCGTGGCCTTTGGTCTGTACTTGCTCATTGTCCATGAGAAAACCCTTATGTGCATCAGGAAGATGCGCTTTCCTGTTAAACCATTTGACTCCTGTGGTCGGCAATCCTATCACAGCCGCTATGCTCTCTTTTGTCACTAGAATCTGCACTTTGTGCACCATTGAATAGCCATATGCGAGATGTTGACTGAACTGTAAGACTTTTGCTTCATTAAACCCCTGCAGCTTCTTAAAATAGGGAATCCAGCCAGCCCGCAGAAATATTTGATAAACATTTGGGTGCAGCAGCAATGTATTGATATTTTTTGGCTCATATCTTATGGGAATTCCTCCCATGACGTTGTGTTTGTATTAGACAATAAATTAGGAGGAGAAATCAACACCTAAACTAGAGACAGAACAAGTCGATCATGGATTTGCATGAAGAACGCAGTGTCGCAGCAAAAAAAATAAGCGAGGTTAGAAGGTGGCGGAGGTGAAATATAAAAAGGAATTTTGCAGTTAGGTCGACGTGGATTTTCGTTCCCCCCCAACTAATCTCATTGGTTCATGGTTTAACGGATTAAGACAATCAGTCAGGTATTCATGAAAGCATGCTTTGATATCCATATCAATTAGACATGTAAGATTAGCAGTGTACCTCATAATTTACGACCTAAACTTAGCTGTCGGAGTAACTACACTATCTAACCGCCATTTGATCCGCACGGAGTGGCTGTAACAATGAGAGATGACTCCCGAACGTGAGAAATGATGATATGACAAGTGGAGCATAAGTGGAGTCCTTTGTATGGTCGGACCGTTGAAAAGATGCGGATGTGGAGTTTAAGTAATGATGAAGCAGCTCTTGTGGGACAGAGAGGGCATAAAGTAATTTTTAGAAAATAGCAGAAATCTTGACAAAACAACAATGTTGTTGTATGTAGAAATGGTAGAAATGTTAAGAAGGTGGTGAAGCAGTGTAGAAACTAGTCAAAAGGATAAAAATCAATAGGTGTATTAGCAGATATTTTGGTTGAATTGTGGCACTAGGTGTAGCAATATGTAAATTGGCCAATTTGTCGTAAAAGGGTGTAACAACATGTAGGGAAAAAGAGTCGGGAACAGGTGTAAAGCATGCAAATTGGCCAAAAGGGTGTAACAGCATGTAAATCAGCCAAAAGGGTGTAACAACATGTAAATCGTCCAAAAGGGTGTAACAGCATGTAAATCGGCCAAAGGGTGTAACAGCATGTAAATCGACCAAAGGGTGTAACAGCATGTAAATCGGCCAAAAGGGTGTAACAGCATGTAAATCGGACAAAAGGGTATAACAGCATGTAAATAGGCCCGAACACATAAATACTTAGTTTTTAGGAAGTTTTTCAACTTCCAAAAACTAATCCTTTAGCGTCTTCCACTGTAATCTATCTTGTTGTTCTTCACTTTATCTGCACACAAGCAACTGTCTGATACCTTTCTAGGCTAAATTTATTAGAAATAGAGAAATGAAAATGCGTGAAGCAAAATCAGAAAATTTCAAATTTGCACAACTTATTTATATACAAAATTTTATTTGAAAACAAAATGTCATAAAGTTCAGAAGGGGAAGGAGCAGGCTCCGTTCCCTTTAAAAATTGGTAATTTGTATCAGCAGTACATCTCGATTTAAATTCCTCCTTGGCAAGTGGATGTTGATACAGGCATAAGCGATGACCATTTGCATATAACTGTGTATTGGATCCGTCAATAGTAATTAACCTGACTGTCCCATTGGGAAAAACAGTGTCTACCTCATAAGGTCCAAGCCATCATGTACGCAGCTTACCCTGAAATTCTTTAAAGCGTGAATCATACAACAGAGCCCAATCCCCTTTTTGGAATAATTTCTTCTTGATGACTCGGTCATGCCATTTTGTTCTCTGTTGTTGAATCACTGTGGTTTGATGAATAACGTCCAAACACTTTTCATCAAGTTCATTGATTTGTTGCAGTCTGGCCTTATGTGCCATAGTCAAGTCAAGGTTGATTGTTGATGCAGTTCTTAAGGTTTTGATTTCGAATTCAATGGGAAAAACAAGGATTTTTCCATATACAAGCTCATAAGGAGAAAACCCAGTTGTGTTCCTCCAAGTAGTTCGATAAGCCCATAGAGATTCTTGCAATCTGTCAGAGCAATCCCTACGATGTTCTCTCATTGTCTTATTAAGAATATCTTCTATGACTTTGTTGGTACTTTTTACTTGGCCATTACCTTGTGGATGGTATGGAGAAGTTGTTCTATGTAAAACATGATATTGACTGAGTAGGGCTTCAAACTTATGTGATGTGAAAGGGTGTCCTCCATCAATTATTAACTCTCTGGGAATTCCAAACCTAAAAAAAATATCTTCAAACAAGAATGCTAAGACAGCTTCTTCTGAGGCCCTGATGAGTGCTTTTGCCTCCACCCACTTGGTCATGTAATCTGTACAGACCAATATATAAACTTTCTTATTAGAAGGTGGGTTAGTCGGCCCTACAAAGTCCATGGTCCATCTCTCAAAAGGCTCTAACACTACTTGAGGCTGGAGAGGCATCTCATCCCTATGATTTGGCTGACCCATTCGTTGGCAACTGTCACAGGCCTGGACATACTTCTTGGCATCTTGAAATATGGTGGGCCAAAAATAGCCCATCCTTAAAATTTTATGTCCAGTCCTTTTATTAGAAAAATGACCCCCCACAAGGGCCATCATGGCAAGCTTTGAGTAGCTCATAAAATTCATCATCCCTCACACATCGCCTGATTTCTTGATCCAGACCTGTGTAGAAAAGGTATCCCTTTATCCAACTATATTGAGCACTCTTCTGAATGATTTTATTTCTTTCTCTTGGGGATAGATGTGGAGGTACCTTCCCTGCAACCAAGTAATTAGCAATGTCGGCATACCAAGGTGAGTGAGCAGATACGGCAAACAAATGTTCATCTGGAAAGGAATCATCTAATGGTGAATTATCATCACTTATATGCAATCTTGAGAGAAAATCAGCAACCACATTTTCTTTCCCTGGTCTATCTACTATAGTGATGTCAAATTCTTGAAGTAATAACAACCATCTTGTTACTCTCGCATTAGTAATAGGTTTATTCATCAGATATTTAATTTTTGTATGATCAGTATGAATAAAGGTAGGATAACTAGTGACATAATGCCTAAATTTATTGATTGCATAAACTACTGGCCAAGAATTCTCATTCAGTAACTGTATAATTTAACTCAGCAAGAGCCATGTTCTTGCTGATATAGTAGATAACATAGGGTTATTTGTCCTCCTTTTTCCCTAGTACTGCACCAATTGCAGTGTCTGAGGCATCTGAAGAAATGTGAAAAGGCAAAGCCCAATTGGGCCCTCTCAAAATGGGAGCTGTGGATAATTTTTGTTTCAGATCTGTAAAAGACAATTCACAATTGTCAGTCCAATGAAAGTCAACATATTTTGTTAATAGGAAAAACAAGGGAGAGGCAAGTTTGGAATTTTTTTTAGTGAATCTCCTGTAATATCCAGCATGCCCTAAAAAACTTCTTACCTCTTTCTGAGTTTTTGGAGTTGGAATGTCCAAAATTACCTGGATTTTGGCTGGGTCTACCTGAATTCCTGCATAAGAAATGAAGTGTCCCAGCACCACACCTTCGCTCATCATCATATGGCAATTTTCTGTGCTTAAAGAAAGATGAGACTGTATACATCTTTTGAGCACTTTTTCCAGATTAGTCAAGGCTTGATCAAAATCAATACCATAAGGTGTAAAATTGTCCATGAATATCTCCATACAGTCATTCACCATATCTGAAAAAATACCAATTACAGCTCTCTGGAAAGTGGCTAGTGCATTACACAAGCCAAATGGGAGAACCTTGTAGGAAAATGTACCCCAAGAGCTAGTAAAGGTGGTCTTATCTTGGTCTTGTGGAGCAATTTTTATCTGGTTATAGCCACTGAATCCATCTAGGAAAGAGAAAAAAAAATTCCCGGCTAGGTTGTCTAGAACCTGATCAATAAATGGCAGAGGGAAATGTTCCTTCTACGTGGCCTTATTCAGGGCTCTATATTCCACACACAGTCTCCACTTACCATTATTTTTAGGTACAATAACCAACAGTGAAACCCACTCGCTGTCTGATATAGGATAGATGAATCCAGTATTGAGAAGTTTATGGAGTTCCTCTTTAACTATTTCTTTAAGCTTAGGGTTCATCCTCCTTTGGGGTTGGCAAATGGGTCAGCATTCTTCCTTGATGTATATATGGTGGGTTCATAATTCATAAGAAATTCATTTCATGTCCATGTAATCCCAGGCAAATGCCTCCTTATGTTCAATTAGTAATTTCATCAATCGGCAAGTTTCAGCAATAGATAAATCAGGATTGATGTTCAGGGTTTTTCTAGGTTCGATTTATAGAGTGATGCTCTTAGAACTGACTTTGTGAAATAATTTGGTTTTTTTTTTTATCATTTTCTATTACAGCGTTTGTTGTTACAGTGTTTGTTGTTACAGTTGAATCGATTTGATTTACAGCAGTTTCAGAGAACATTTATGGGCTCATCTCTTCCTGGGAAATAGGGTCAAAGATTTCAATCAATCGGTGTTGCGTGTTCTATGTAATAGCAGAGGGGTCACAGATAAAACTGTTGATTAACTCATCCTCCATCTCATCTTTGAAACTCAGGGATTTTCCTATGGTTAACACAAGCAGAGCAGTTTCATCCTCAATGTCCATCCATAAAGAATTTTCGAGTTCCATACTAGGTGTATCATGAGGATACAGGGTAAGTTTTTTTGTGTCGTAACCATCAGAGATGGTCATGGAACCAGATCTACAACCAATGAAGGCATCAGTTGTAGCTAACCATGGTCGTCCTAGGATTAGAGGGTGGCCCCCCAGACGGGTTTTGGGTTGCAAAACGACAAAATCAGCAAGATACTCCCATGAATCAACTGAAATGACTAAATCATCGATTACTCCTTCTAATCTGATGGTGGAACGATCAGCTAATTCTAAAACAATAGGAGTAGGTCGGACTTGCATTCTAAGTTGCAGCAATTGTGTAGTTTCTATTGGCATAATATTAATTGCTACCCCTAAGTCCACTAACACATGGGGAATAGGTGTTTGGCCAATTTTGACAGTGACTGTAGGGTTTCCTAGGCCACCATATTTAATGGGTGGGGTTTTTCCTAACATCATTTCAGACAAGTCCCCCACTACATGCATTGTGAGGGGGTCCCTAGGTTTCCTTCCAGGTCTTCTGATACAGAGATCTCTCACGGTCTTGGCATAAATAGGGACATCTCTAATCACTTGCAATAGTGGAATGTTAACATGCAGGTTTTGCAATTCTCCTTAGAGATTGCAGGATGGTAATTCCACAGTTTTGGTAATTTTCAATCTTTCAGGGAATGGGGGGGTCTGTTGATTCTTTAATAGGCTGGTCAATTTCTTCTATATCGGCAGATGGTTTTTCTCCTAATTCCTTGTCTGATTCTGAAGATGGAGCATCTTCAATTATGGGTTCGACTATTCTCCCTGATCTTAATTGTATCTCATCACAAGGCATAGGAGTAATAGACAGAGCTGGCACGTTATATATATCAATATTCTGAACGGCCTTATTATTTGGGTTTGGGTTAGGTTGCACAGGCATCTGAGGTTGTAAGGGAGGATTGTTTTGTGGGGCATTGGGAGGTAACTGCAGCAGTTGCTACTTATACTGGGGTTGGAATTGTTGTTGATAGAGGTTCGGTTGATGATTTTGATAGTTAAGCTATTGTTGAGGGCCTATCCAATATGGGTTCCATTTCCCATGGTGACTCTATTGTTGGGGCATAGGTAGCCATGCATTGGAATCCTGATAAGGAGGGAGAATTGGATTTGGAGGGGGAACATTCATATGGCCATAAGGTAGTTGATTGTTCCAATAATTAAGTGTTGTAGGAGAGAATTGAGAGTTCATGCCTTACCCTCTTGGTTGCCATTGTCTTCTTTGTGTAATTAGATAGGCAGCCTCCGGTTCTTCATTAATCGCCTTCATTGATGCTTTTACACCTAGTAAAGAGGGACATTTTCAGTAGGATGATCCAATTCACAAATAAGACATACATGAACACTATTCAGTGGGCATTCCCTTTTCGAATGTTTGTCTCTGCACTTTGGACAGAAAATGGACAATGCCTTTTCTTCTTCTGCTTGTTTTTGTTTAATCTGCAGAGTACCAATTTGTGAAGCAAAAGAGTTAATCATTTTGGTTTTGAAATCTTCTAATAGATTACCTATTTCTGCTCTTGTTTCCCCTCCATTGGCCGATTTTTGTACCCTTGAAAAAGCGGTATCCTTGGTAACTGACTTATTCCTTGTAGTTCCTTGAGAACATATCTTGCAAAGATTTACAATGTCTTCGTAGGATTCCTTAGATATATCTCCCTTGCCAAGCATATTCAGCATGTCTAAACAATCATCTCTAACCCCTTTTAGCAAAATATTTTTCAGAATGTCCTTACTCACATCCGAATGTCCAGACCTTTGTAGATTGTACTGGAGTCGCTCTACAAAATCTTCAAGGGTCTCATCCTCTTTCTGAGACATCTTGAACAATTCCTCCCTTCGTTCCCTTATTCGACAGTAGTCTTGGTACTTGTTCAGAAAAATTTGTCTCATCTGTACCCATGTTGAGATATTCTCTCCTCCAAGGCTCATGAACCATCTTAACGCATTTCCCTTCAATGTGTCTGGAAATAGTTTAATTTTTTGCGCAGTAGTAGTGTAGTCATAGCTTCTACACAGAATATCAAATTCAAACAGAAACTCATATGGATCCTCCATAGACAATCCATGGAAATTTGGTAGGGTTGAAAGAGGTATGTTCTTCATAGTAGTTATCCCCCTTGTAGGAATATTAGTAATAGGAAAAACCAGGGTAGAGATAGTATTTTCATCATTTACCTGATCTTCATTGTTCAGTGGCTCCTCTCGGTTGAACTCCTCTTCATTATCTCCTTGATTTTCCATGGCTGCTCTCTCATTCCACTCAATATGGTAAGCATCACACTCCTCCTTAGTGACTATCTATCCATTAATCTGATAAACAGCTTCTTCTAGTCTTTCTCTTGGCCAAGCTATACTTCCTCGATCTTCAATATTCTCCAGCATTGCTTGTTGATTTGTTGGTGAAAAACTTTAAGCTTCAGCCCTTGATGAAAGCAATGTTTCGAGCTAGGGCAGTTCTGATGACTGAGGAATTTGTCTCCTTGGAGGATTTGAAGGGCGGAAGATAGATCCTAAAGAAGAATCTTCTCTGGCTATAATCTCATCAACAAAGGTTGGTCTTCCCAGTACAGGGTTCCTTCCTCCACGTCCTATGGTACCTGTAGGCTTAGTATTTTTGGGAATACATCCTCTTGTTCCTCGATTCATGCAAACTTATTCATTCCTAAGAAAAGAAAACTAATGTGCTTACAATAATCTATAATTATCTTCCCCGACAACGGTGCCAAAATGTTGGGCACTTTAATTGTCTAACTAAATAGATAATTAAGGTGTTCAATATAAATTGTCAAACCCGAGGAAGTTTTGTTATTGCAAGATAATTGTGCACAGTCTATGCTAGATTGATGAAAGCAAACATTAATCAAGTTGCAGTATTGAAAGAAAACAAAGTTTTGGAAAACTAAACACTAGCACAAGTTGTTGACATAGTTGGAGTTCTAATCTACTGTTGTAGGATTGAAATCACACTTGCTTAATTGAAACCTAGATTGATGAGTGTATAAGAATCCTGGATTATCTATCTGATTCTGATTTTATATTTTATCCTTGCAAAAATGAATTCTATGCTAATTGCAGAAAGGATATCTACTTTAGTTGCAGGGAGTAAATTCACACTTCTAATTACTTATTGTTGAAAGCAAAGTTTTATCTAGTACAGAAAGACAATTCTCCAGCAGTGTACAACACTTGACTTCTGATTCTCATGAGACACACTGATGCGCATTTGACAGAAAGGAACTGAACTATAACAACAATTATGATCTAAGAATGCTAACAGGTTATTCACATAGATCAAAGTAGCTAATCTAAAACAGCAAAACAGAGGGGAGTTTGTGAGGAAGGTGGGGCCTTTCCTTCTCACTAAATCCACTCAAAGAGATCACAGTAGGTTGGAGAAACTCAAGTCGCCTTCTTTATTAAAATCCCAAAAATTGTTCAATTACAAGTTGCTTCACTTTAATTCAAAATTCCACAGCTAATCTCCGTTGTTAATGATTACAAAAGCTCTGCTATTTAAAGACAAAGTCATTTAGTTCAAAATGGACTCAGAACAGCCTTGAGAATCCCAGATTCTCAATTTGTTCATAAGATACAAGAGATTTGTCATATTCATCAAACCTGGACAAAGCATTAGTGTGAGCCAAAATGTGTAACAGCAAAGGATCATTCTTCAGGATTCGGCTTTCATGATCGGTGGCCATCAGTTGCAGCGAGTGTAACAGCTTTTAGAATTGGTGTGCATATGTTGCAGTCGATGTAACAGCTTCCAGGATAAGTGGGCGTCTGTTGCAGAAAGTGTGACAACTTCCAAGAAAGGTGCACGGTTGTTGTAGTTGTGTAACAGCATGCAAGACTAGCACACCGCTGTAACAATTGGTGTAACAACAACGATCTTTCTTTAAGTCTTGGTTGTTCTACACATTTTGATCATTAGTTGCACATTTATGGGTAAAATATGAGAAATACTACCAATCAAACGTGTTAAATAAATAAGAATATCAAAGCAAGATTAATGACTCATACCTTAGGAAAAAGGGTCTTGGCAGTATTAAAATAGGCATTTAGCATAGGAATGATAAGTTTGAAAGGGTAAAAGATATAGTGAAAAAGGGATATTTCTGGGTCCTAACAAATATCAGGTCCATATTTTATAGTCCCATAATACATGGGAAGAAAATAAGGGAAAAAGAACGGAGGAGTTCGCAGTGGAATTGTAGATTATACACGAGAAGAAGAGAAGGGAAAAAGAACTAAGTATCTCGCAGAAAAACATCTACTGTTTGATTATTAATGCAAATGCTTTTGAATCCCTGCTGAGTTCTCACTAGTCAAGGCATAAATTGCAGATCACGGAAGTGTCTTTCGTACCACTCTGTTCACTTGTCACTAGTAAGAGCATTGTTGATGTATATCAGGAAAGACGCGAAGTTGTTGGGGATGGAAAGTAGCAACAGATACTTTGAACAAAGTTAATGTATACGAGGAACCCACGGTGGAATTGTAGATCACGGATGTTTTGAGTGCAACATGTATATAGTGGAACGATAAGCAGTTGGGTTCGCAACCGTCGGCCCTGCAACGGTGGGCATAAAATTGGCTAAGTATGGAAAGGAACAGCGGTCGGTCGGATCCGTCGTGCGAGGATATAGATCAAGATGAAGACATGTCAACCCGCCAAATCTGGAACCGGATACCATAGAAACGACACTAAGTATATAACCGATATGGCAACCGCGTCCATAAAATTGCCTAGCTATGGAAAGGTACAGCGATCAGTTGGATTCATCATGTGAAGATACAAATAAAGATGAAGATAAGTATCTGACAGTCAAAAAAAAAAAATTCCATTTATTAATGGCAATGTTTTCGAACATCTGTTGGGTTCTCACAAGTAAAAGAAATAACTACAAATCACTGAAATTCTTTGGCTACAACATGTATATGACAAAACAGGGGACATAGGTATTGGGTACCGCAAACCCGGGGCCTGGTGCCCAGATAACTGGCTAAGTATTGGCCAAGACAAAGTTCTGATATCTATTTCAATAGTATTCATACTAGTATCTATCAATGGAGAAAGTTTTCATATTTATCTTAATAGTATTCATACTAATATATTTAATGGAATCAAAATTTGGTGTGACTTAAGTAATCAAAGCATAAATTGCAGACTACGGAAGTTCTTAGGCTGCAAGATGTATACGACGGAACAGAGGACATAGTTGTTTAATACCGCAAACCCAAACATAATTGCCTAACATTTGCCGAAGAGGAATTTTTTTGTATTTATTCCAATAGTACTGATATTAGTATATATGCACGGATATTATCAAATAGAATAAGTTGAAATATATCCACCATACTCCACAGGAACATTGCGTCAACAGTTCATTCACCTTGTTGTAACTCATTAATTCATTCTATAAACCCGAAGAATGGAAGCAGGATGGGTCCTCCAATTTCTTTCTTTAAATACAGGGTTGGTGCCACATAAGTATGGCCTATGAAAAAATATTCTTAAATGTAAAATGTAAAGAAAGAATAGAGCAGGTTTTATTTACATAGAAGTAGTGGGAAGCAGAAACAAAAGCTTGTCCTTCATGTTTAAGGACATAGGGGAAGAAGGTACAAAATACAATTAAAACAAATACCAGAAATTGGAAAATACTATTAAAAAATAAACCGAAATTAATCTATATTCAAATAAGATGGGTTACAAAATATAGATGAGGCTATTTGCGACAACGATTGCAATTTCGCCTGCAGTCGACCAATAAAAAATATGTACATTGATGAAGCTTCTTCACAGTTTTCTTGACGTTCAAACTCTTTATTCGTAAAATACGAGTTGAATATCAATTTTCGGTTTTGTACTTAATCGGTGTTGCCAAGTACATCTATGTCAGTTTCTTGAATACCTTGTCTCTTCCAGATATGGCCTGCTTACAATGGCTTCTTATTCAACATTCCATTCTTTGTCAAATATTAATTTTCCTCTGACTGGTATTCTCCCTGTATTCGATCATATGTTTAGTTGAGAAGCCTACCTGAGGTTTTGTATGTGGAACTTCTTTGCTTTATTACAGTAAATTGGAAGAAACATCCAACCCAGATGAAAAATGCAAATCTGTTGAGGCACAAAACTTCTTCGGGTAGCAGAGGTGTGGCAAGTGCATCAAATGTTGCAGAATGCACCAACACAGGTGTGGCAAGTGTATCAAATGTTGCAAATGTCATAACAATATATCTTTCCTTATAGCAGTGGAGGTATGGAAGCCCACAGAAAGGTCTGGAATGTTCAGAGGTGACGCCAAGTATGTGGAGTCTGCAACTACATCCAGAGAAAATCGAGCAAACTTTGACAAAGAACATGCCTTTATGTCAAGCCTTCTACTAGACCCACATGCAGCTCATCAAACTATGAAATAGAAACTTTTGTGGTGATAATATGTCATTTATCCACCCATACAGTTTATGTTACCCGCCTCTAGTTACATTCACAAATGGAGTAATATTCTGCGTCAATTACGAACATGACAGGCCATTTTGCAAGCGACTGTAAATGCGCTTCCCCCGAGGAAGACAAATTCTTCTGCGATCTGTACAATTCCATACACTTGCCAAATCTGTGTTGTTGGAAGAAGCTATATACTTAAACAAAGAACTATTTTTCACCTGACCTCAAAATCCATTACAATTCCCAGCAAGAAAACAAATAAGTTCAACAAACAAATCTCCAGGCAACCTTTTCAACCAACCAAAGCATCAAATACAGGGAGAACACCAACTAGAACATACTTGTTATTTTTTTTCATCCTCTCTAAGTCTCTCTTGTATAGCAGAGTTTTTTTTTTACTCAAAGCTCACGCCACATAAAACCATTCTCTCTTCTTTCATCTACCCCTCAATTGCATCTCTAAGTTGTCTTACATGTCCATGACCAGGAACATTAGAACAAAGGCACCCTAAAGCGCAACTCTTTGATGATAGAGAGAAATGGAAATAAGTATTTAAAAGCAACACTGGATGATCTTCCGTATATTTTGTGTTGATTCATTTTAATGACAGATGTTCTCGATATTTTTTCTTATTAATGTCAATCTTTTCGAATATGTACGCTGAATAGTGACTACTAGCATGTATTAAAATTCCCATATCTGAGCAGATTCTCAAATCTGACATCTAAGATATGCACAATATTAAAGAGGGACATGACGTCAAGGCGTCTGTGGGTGACACATTCATGACCTATGCTAAAGCTTTTAAGAAAACTATAAGTGCACAAGACAAAAAAAATAAAAATAAAAAGTAGTTTCGCAAATTCAAAATGCAGGCAAAAAGAAATTACCAAATCCCATAATAGTCGCATGTCTATTCATTTTAATGGGAGATGTCCTTGAGATTTCCAGCTATTAAAGCCTATCTTTTCGAAATGCACAATATTAAAGAGGGACATGACGTCAAGGCCTCTGTGGGCGACACGTTCGTGAACTATGTTGAAGCTTTTAAGAAAACTAAAACTGCACAAGCCAAAAAAAAAAAATCGCAAATTCAAAATGCAGACAAAAAGAAATTACCATATCCCACAATATCCGCCTCTCTATTCATTTTAATGGGAAATGTCCTTGAGCTTTCCAGTTATTAAAGCCCATCTTTTCAAACCTGTCTGGTCGGTTCTGACTTTCCAAAGCATATTTAATGTGTATTGAGAAGCGTTGAAGGTAACGGGGATGGAGCCCTATGTAATAGACATTACTACTATTTTTTTGTTTTTGTGCAGGAGCGTATGTAAAACGTACATAAAGAAAAGTAATTCGACAATGCTAGTTTTTTTTGCACATGAGCCCTTCAAATACAAATAGTCTGCAAGTCCGATTGTCAATTTGTATATCACAGAACTCTCCATGCTATTTGTAGGACACAGAACAACAAAATAAATTTTAGAGCCCACCATCCCTAGAACCCGCGATCCAAAAAATGCTTACTATTTTATTTTTTTTGTCCACAACCATATGTAAAACGTAAGTAAACTATTTCAAGAATGTTAAATTTTTTGGACATGAGGCCCTTCAAATTCAAATAGTCCGCAAGTCCGATTGTCAATTTGTATATCGCGGAACTCTCCGATTGTCAATTTTCAGCCGGCTACCCCGAGAACCCACAATGCAAAAACCGGCGAAGTATGGGATGAGGGCTCCGTGCATGCTTTATATATCTACTTTATAAAATTACATATTTCCTATGTTTAATTTATGCTCTCCAGGAAACCTATAATTTGATAAATTTCAATTTCTTATGTCCAACATCCCTTCTTTTAAAGAAAACTAATTCGGCAATGCTAATGTATACACCAAACATGACCTGTCATAGTTCAATACAACCTGTCGAAGCCGCATCCATAAAACTGGCTAAGTATGCAACTGAACGACGGTCGGTCGGAATGATCACGGAACTCTTCATGGTATTTGTAGGGCACGAAACAACAAAAGCCCAATATTCAGCCCGCCACCCCGAGAACCCGCGATCATTAACTTATGTTGTCCAGGAAACCTATAATTTCATAAATTGCATTCTCTTCTGTCGAGGAGGCCTTCCTCTAAAGAAAACTAATTTGGGAAAGCTAATGTGTACACTGAACACGACCTCTTATAGTTCGATAGAACCTATTCGCGAAGCCGCGTCCATAAAACTGGCTAACTATGCAACCGAACGGTGGTCGCTCGCAATGACCACAGAAATGCGAGAAACTATAAAGTCAAACACAGTTTACAACAGGAGAGTAAAAGGGAGAGAACAGGTATATCTCCCACACAGCAAAAGGCACTCTCATAACTATGAAATATATTTTGAGGCCGACAAAATATAACCATGAAATATATTTTGAGGCCGACAAACTCTGCTTCAACGTGTAAGAGATGCAATTTACATCGCCTGCAATTCTTTAGTCTGTTATTTTAACTTAATAGTATTCTATGCAAATTGCACTGCAAATAAATGTAACTAGAGATCCAACCGCAGATGCAGCGTCCCAACATTGCAAACCCTGGGCAAACAAGAACAAGCAAGAAATAAGAACCCAGCTAAGAAGCACCAAAAGGCCCAAGTGCAGGCACAGGACCGCAACCCCGCAAAGTCAAATCAACCAACAATAAACAGCATACAGCAAAGAAAGAAGCAAGCAACAACCACCCCCCCAGGAACGATGTTGTTCCAAGCGCGATTGCAGAAACCCAAACGTGCAAACTGCAACAACACGAACATGCAAGCAAGAACAACAACAACATGCAAATAAGAAATCAGTGCCATGCAAAAAACAAGCATGGACCACTAAACCAACAATGTCGTTAGAGCATATAAATTTTAAAAACGGAAGAAAATGTCTTATAACAAGCATGTTAAGTAACCATTCAACACTACCAAGCCTGTTAGGTAAACATTTAAATCTGTCAGAAATGCACTGTAAACATTTAAGAAAAAATTCAATGTGCCAGGTCTCTTACGTATCCCATAAATGTTTTTGTATTTTTAGTAACAATAGTTCGAACACCAGAGAATGTATTGGAAGGGAAAACTTTGGATATGCCACCATACCAAACATTGCCATAAATTTACCTAACATAAAATGCTAAACCAAACATTTGAATTAATGCTAGCATTAATCCACCTTCGACGAATGCATAACAAAATATATGATTCAAAAAGACCATATACGATCAAATAATTTGGATATGCCAACATATATAACATTGGGAATAGCGAAGCTGGCAATAAGACCTCCAATCCCTTCTCCAATCAGATCATGACAAAGATGGTACTTTTTTTTATATAAAAATCGATGTTTTCAGTTCCCTGGTTCCAACAATAGATAATATGGTAATATTTGTGGTCAAAGGACAGACTAATATGAAGTCAACGATTTATCGATCGCTAGAGTCCCTCTACGCCTATGGCAGGGACTAATAAGATAATAGTATTTTACGATGAAAGTATAATTAAGTTTCTTTTTTAATAAAAAGAAAAAATATTCTCTACTCTTTAAAATAATAATATATATATATATATATATATATATATATATATATATATATATATATATTGAAATATAAATATTAATTAAATATAATTAATATTAAACCTAAAAGTATGAGACTTTATAAATGTTTAGTGATCTTTATCATAGTTCTTATAATAAGTTAACTATAAAACTCCATTTCTAAAAATATATATATTCTAAAAAAAATTAATATATTTTTAGTTTGAAATATAAAATATTTAATATTAATTAAATATAATTTAAGTAAATGCAAGAAAAAAATTATTCTTGATATTTAAATTTTAGATCTCATTTAAAATTAATATATTTTTAGTTTGAAATATAAAATATTTAATATTAATTAAATATAATTTAAGTAAATGCAAGAAAAAAATTATTCTTGATATTTAAATTTTAGATCTCATTTTATAATATGTTTGTGTTTTTTATTATTTCTTAATAAATATCATAAAGTTAAAACTTTTATCTACTATAATTATCATAGTAAGTGTCCTTGCAATACTATGAAAATATAAAATAGATTAATATATAGAATACAATAAAATAGTGATAGTTTATATTAAAATTTTATCCATTATTATATTTAGTATTATATATTAAAATATGTGTATTTTTTTTCATTTCAAAGATGGTATCTATGGTAAATCTTACCATCTTCAAAGCGTAAGGTTAATTAATAACAAACCTCAAAACCATTATAACAATATACTCATTATGAGTTAAACATGTCACTTTTAGAAATTGAGTCGTAACCATTCCTCCCAACCACCTAAGCTAACCTAATTGACATTATCACACATAATATACGTACACAACTATGACAATGT
>ML795063.1:72120-91307 GCA_009831015.1 Picea engelmannii | reverse complement strand
AGCACCACCCTTTCAGTAGTGTTCTCTATGACCTTCCTTCCCTTTCAGGTGATCCATTTTTATCTCTTCTTTTGTGTTTTTTATAACTTGGAAATCTCTTCTCTATGATGAGTTTGAGTTTCTCCCATAGCACCACCCTTTCAGTAATGTTATCTATGACCTTCCTTCCTTTTCAGGTGATTCATTTTTCTCACATAACATTATCATTATCTTTTCAATTATGATTTTAGTGCAATCCCTTTACTTTTGTGGATCAAATTTTCTCACACTCACACTCACTATCACTATCATTTCACTATCACTATCCTTTTTTTTTTTACTTTTGTGGATCAAATTTTCTCACATGTCACTATCACTATCCTTTTTTTACTTCTGTGGATCAAATTTTCTCACATGTCACTATCACTATCTTTTTTTTACTTTTGTGGATCAAATTTTATCACATGGCACTATCAATATCCTTTCCATTGTGATTTGTTTGCAATCCCTTTGTTTGTTTTGTCCACGACCTGGCCTTCTCCTATGTGGCATGAATTTCTCTCATAGCAACAAGAGCTTCTAAAACAAGAGGATAAACTTGCCTTGGTGAGGCGCACGATATTTAGAAACCTAGCGACCATGCAAAGCCTTGGGATATGTATTGACCCGTGATCACCTGGTACATTTAAACTTGGCGAGGCCCAACCAACCAGCAATTTGAGGAGGATCTCACAATTATCCTATCTCTGTCCATCTTTCCGAGAAGGCCCAGCACACTGTTCAAAAAAACTGAAGACCTTTCAAAAAATTTCAAAGATTATTAATTTGTAATTTTAAAAGATTAATCATAAATTGTATTTTCAAAAAGCTATGCAGCATTATAATTTTAAATCTTTTAATTTTTAAATATGTTATTATCAAAATTTGATTAAATAATATTTTAATTTTTTTTGTAAATCTATTATTATTTAAATATGATTAAATAATTTTTTATCAAAAATAATTATGTATTGATAAAATCTGTATTTTAATGTAAAAATAGATTCAACACAAAAATAGTTCTAATATTCTTATCATTAATAACTATTCACATCAGTCCATTACGCATTGCAACATGAATATAACAACTATTCCTATCATTAATGACTATCAAGGAGAAATATGTGACCCAATAAATACACTTCATTACATAGTGTAACACATGAATACACCTACTACTACTCCTACCATTAATGACCATCACCACCAAAGATCAACCTATTAAATCCAATTCATTACATACAGGAGAGTGCAACCACCGAAAACTTCTACAAAGATAATGTTGCAAGGATTAGTTGGATAACTTGCTAGGTGAGACTCCATAGCAAACATTCATTTTTAGATTTCTTATTGCAAACGACCCTTATCTTGTTATCATATGCATTAGGATAGGATACCATTAAATTGTTAACATAAACCTCTTTGCCTCTATACATTATTGTCATCCTTCCATAGATGTATGGAAATCAACACAATAGATATCAACTCACTTTCTCTCAATCTAGCCACTCCATTGGAAATTCATATACATGTACTTAGACACGAGTTCTTTCTCTACCATCACATACAATATGCATTGACGCTACACAACCATCTCTCTAAAGTATCCATCCAAAGCTCACTCTTCACATGAACTTCACATGGATCATCAATCATTAAACAATAACCAAAAATGTTTGTCTTCATTTATTCATGAGATGTTTCCATTTGAGTAAAAGACTCTTCCAAGTATCTCGAATCTCTATCGCAAATGGACTCCGCAAAGTTCTGAAGCCTCCACAAAATTTCAATATAATTAAGTATTCCCAATTATTTTATTCAAATATAAATTGAAGTGTGCTTAAACTTTATAACTACTTTTTTTTGCACCTTTGGGGGCAATTGCTAGTTTAAAGTTAAATGAACCTTAAAAAAAAATTAACTCAAAAAAGAAAGACTTGAACTCACACTTATATTTCAATAAAGTAATTTCTAATCAAGTGATTTATTACAAAAATATAATAAATGTTAATTTTTTAAAGAAATTGAAGCTTTATATTGTATGAACAGTTGCGTCAGGGCAAACAACAAAATCAAAAGGAGTTTTACAACAAAATTTGGCTCATAGCCAGTGTTTCTCCCACTACTATCATACTATAAAACATACATATCTTCTTGAAAAACTTCCATATTGTCTAACAGGAAATATTTTTAATAAATTGTCCCACCAAAAACATGATTTTGTAATAAATTAACTGTCAATTGATTCATAGTCTAGGACCTCCTGCGCTCCACTTTGAAATGGAGAGTCTTCTTCCACTTCCATTGGTGCTACAACAAGACCCCCATGTTCTTCCTCTCTGTTTCCATGATGAGAAGAAGTTGTCACTTGATTGTTTGATATTGACTGAGTATGTTGTGGCAGGACCAACGATCTAAAAAAATGACATTCTATTTCCAAACTCTTGATACACTGAGTGAGTTTTGATACAATTTGTTCCAAATTCCGCATTTTTACTGATAATTGGTGAAGGGAAAAGTTGTTAGCTTCTAAAATTTCCTCATGATGACAGAGGATGTGTTTAATTTCACACCAAGATGGTTCCATTTTTAAACTGAGCAAGCCTATCTAGTATCCAAGCTCCACTCTACAAGTAACTCCACTACCAAAATTGCCAAAACTGAAGCAAGAAGACATTCAATACAAACAGTGCATACACATCCCACTTCCCAAATTTAAATTAGTTGTGCATATATATCATTCAGAGTGACAAGGCCCATTAGTAGACCCATTTCCAAAATAACAATTAGAATTACAAATCCCTTGAGCCTACCCATTGCTAGAATAGGGAGAGCTAGAAGAGAGAATATAAACTTCAAAGTTCATAACAACAATACCAGAGTCTCCCAATCACATATTTTTATTGAACCCAAAACCCAAAATGGCCAAACTAGAGAGCATAAAACAACTAGAATCGTGACCACACCACCTGCAATCTTCTAACACACTTCACAGATTATAAACAAGTGCATATACATGATATTCCAAATTGCCAACCCCATAATCAAAACCCCAGCCAAATATGATATACCATGAGAAGAAAGGAAAGTTTGCACACTCAAGTCTCGAATTTATAGATGATCCAGATTTATGAGGGGAACAAAATGAAACACAGATTTATAACATTAACACATAGATACAATGAGAAATAATAGATATACAATGAAACTTGACTTCTATTCAATAAAGAAATATGTTGAAAACTGTAAAATGCATAATGAAAACGATCTTGCTTGAATGGTGGTAGCTAATCTTTGAGAAGAGATGTGGTGGCTACGCGCATTCGTCTAAGCACATTACAATGACGCCTCCGAGCATTTTTAGCATCAAGAAGTAATAAGAAAACCCTAGACATCCAAAAACCTAACCCTAGAAGATGAAGCGCCAAAAGTCATGTGGGCCTCGATGGGGTAAATTGGTACATCAACTTCCCGGGGTCGTAACTTTTGCATACGATATTCATTTTAAGTGCATGATAGCCTGTTGGAAAGGTCTATCCAAGGACTACACATTTTGTCGTCACACTTTGAATGTAACTATAGTGTGACTGTGGTGAGCCCAAAAAATGTTGTTTAGGGCCTCAAAAAGACCCCAGAAGTTTAGGGATGAAAACGCTAGAAAAAAACTGCCAAGATGAAAATTGTATGTGAGCTAGTTGGAATAGGTGGGTGGCCACCGACATCCACCTGGATCAATCCTCCCCCCTCAGGAAGAAATGGTCTCCCTTGCGTTGAGTTCCCCCATTAGATGAGGAAATTTCTGTTGAATTTGGCCCTGGGTGAGCCACTTGCCTTGCTGCAGGAGTTGCCCAGCTTTGACAACACGATAAAGTTGAAGTTTCTGTTGGCAAGTTCCCTTGAACTGTGTGTCCACGATTTGATTAGTGGATGCCTATTCCATGCAATCAGGGTTGATCTCTATCGGTGTCAATTGTTCTGCTATCTCTGAGGTGTCCAATAATGGTGGAAAGTATGGTCGGAGGAGGTCCACATTAAACACTAGGTGCAAGCTAAGGAAGGGGGGAATGTTGAACTCAAAAGCATTATCACCCACAGCCTTGGTGAGGGGTTCCATAGCAGAGTGGACGAAGCTTTCGATAGGGTCCTATAAGGCGTTCTTTCTGCAAGTGCAACCAAACTTTATCTCCCACCTGAAACTTGTGTGGTACCTGATGTTGATCATGGCATTGCTTGTACTTGGCATTAGACTTCTGCAAAATATCCCGAACCTATTGGTGGATGCGTTGGATGCGTTCAATGAACTGGGTGGATTTATCAACTTTGGTTTGAGCATGGGACGATTCTTCCGATGTGGATGCAAGGGGTAGTGCAACATCCATGGAACCCAATGGTTGAAATCCCAACCCCACCTGAAAGGGGATGTGGTCGATTGAGTTATGTATGGCTTTGTTGTAACTGTGTTGAACATAGGGAAGACTCTCATCACATGTGCACAGATTCTTGGAATTGTACATGTGTAATATATGCACGATCATCCTATTGACGACCTTGGTTTGGCCATCCGTTTGGGGGTGGAAGGAAGTGGATTTGGTGAGCTTGATGTCCAGTAGTGAACAGAGGCTCGACCAGAATGTGTTAAGGAAACCGTTGTTCCGATCTCAGACGATGGTTTGTGGTATACCAAAATTTACCCAGACTCGTTCGAAGAAGAGCTTGGCAATGGCCTCTGTTGTGATGCTCATCTTGTAGGCGGCCATAATCGTCGTCTTGGAAAATTGATCAACAACCACAAAAACATAGTCATTTCTCTGCTTGGTTGAAAGAAGGCCCAACATGTAGTCCATCGAGATGGATTCCCAGGGCCTTTCGAGAGTAGGTAGAAGGGTGTACATGCCTTGTTTCTTAATGGTTGTTTTGGCAATGGCACAGGCCGTGTAGGACCTAATATACTTGCTCACATCCTGTCGAAGTTTTGGCCAATAAAAATTTTGTTGCAACACTGCCACTGTATTTTCTACGCTGAAATGTCCTGCCACCCGACTGTAGTGATCTTCCCAAATCATCTTCACTCGCTAACTTGATGGGACACAAAGATGGCCCAAATGGCACAACAACCCATCCTGAAGATGGAAATTAGTGACAGTTGTGTTTGTGCCCAACATATGGTAGGTAGTGGAGAAGTTAAGATCTCTCTCATAAAGTTGGGGCCATCCAACGGTCTCATGGCTGCAGAAGTGTAGTATCGTGGTTAGTGCTGCAACTAGAGGTCAATTGAGGCAGTCAACGATGTGGTTGGTGCTCCTTGTCTTATACTTGATGTTGAGATGGAACTGTTGCAAGTATGTGGACCACTTCTGATGGCGATCATTCTACAATTTTCCTTGTGTCAGCATGAACTATAGGGGCTTATGATCAGTGTGGACAATTGTCTCCTTCGTGAGAATGTAATGCCTCCACTGGCAGTAGGATTGTACAATGGAGTACATTTCTTTGTCGTAAGTGGGGTACTTACAGACGGTATCTAATAGTGTCTCACTATGATAGGCCACGAGTTGTCCATGATGAGAGAGAATTGCGCCCACAACATAATTTAAAGCATCTGTCTCAATCTCAAAAGGTTGTTGCAGGTCAGGTAATGAGAGCATTGGGGCTGAGCACAAGCGTTGCTTCAAATCATCGAACACTTTCTGTTGTGACTGACCCCACACAAAATTTTCCTTACCAGCGCCCCTGGTCACTTGGCTAAGGGCCCATGCAATATGGGAGAATCCCAACACGAACTTGCGATAGAAATTGGCAAGGCCTAAGAAGCTTCGAAGCTCAGTGAGTGTGGTTGGGGTTGGGCAGTCCCGAATGACCTAGATCTTGGTTGGATCAACATGCACCCCATGCTAATCAACAATGTAGTTGAGGTATTGGACCATGTTCATGCCGAAGGAGCATTTTTCCAAATTTGCATATAGCTTATGTTGTCGAGAGTGTGCAAAACCTGTTGAATATGTTGTAAGCATTCCACCCAACTCTTGTTGAAGATGAGGATGAAATCAAAATACACCACCACAAAATAATTTGTGAAAGGATGCAAGATATCGTCCATCATCCTCATGAAAGTTGTTGGGGCATTCGTCAAGCCAAAGGGCATGACCAACCATAAAAAAATACCTTATTTAGACTTGAAGGCAGTCTTCCATACATCAGTCTGCTCTATTGGGACTTGGTGGTAGCCGGACTTCAGATCAATCTTGTAACATCCCCGACCATCAACCCCACGGCCGGGCAAATGCTACTACGTGGAACATTCTCATACTTATTTATAAAACATGTTTATTAAATCTAATTAATAGATTTAACCAAACAACACAGAGTAAGCACTGGATTATTGCTAATATACATCACCAAGGACATTAATAATAACTCATATGCGCAACAGAATACATGATAACATATAAGCATCACATACATGCAAAACATAATATTAAGCATAAACTGATACTTATCTTTGAAACTATGGTAATTCCACCAACTACGTGCAGACCTTCCATGAACCTCCCAGCCTTAGACAACGTTGCTCATCACTCTCAGTAGTATGTCACCCCCGAGATGGGACTAAGCTCCACTGGGCAAGGGAATCCTAGGCTAGGCAAAGTCAACGAAAGACACACAGTCACAGAGGGAGGATTCTCTCCCAGGCGTCACTTACGCCCATTGCTCACAGACTCTCGTTACCCACATGCTTGTACCACCCCAGGAGTATACACCTTCACTGTCACCAAGACAGTCCTTCGGTTACTAAACCTCCCTTGCCTTGGGCTTCAGCAATAGACTGGACCAGAAGTCTCCGAGCTCTGTGGCAGCTACAGGACCCCTTCCAGGAGTTCTCACTTCCTCCGCGCACTCTCTCACCTGGAGAGAGTCGCTCACAGGCTTGTTAACCTACCTATTCAACAACAATCACCTCCCTCACATGGAGAGAGGGTTACAAACATGCCAGACAAACTGTTTCCGTTAACTCGGTTTCCAACACAGTCGAAAAACCACAAGGCTCAGCACGAACATATATTGGCTAGCTAGCCACACACAGTCAAGCACTGCGTGACCACATCAGTCCACTGAGAACATAGACACGACCACCCAAAACTGGTGGCAGACGGACGCTACAACATAACAAGGCTCAACAATTACGGGACACTTTGGTTTTCTCAACCAACAACATAGGATGGCTTCTTGGTTCTGGTTTCGAGAATGCGTAAGGGCACACAGAGATCTCACGCACAGGCTTGAACTGTTCAGGTAAGGGATCTGGGAATAAACACCCCCGCAGAGGTCGATGATGGCATCCGTGAGTTCAGACGGAGGATGGGGAATGGGAGTTCGAACCCCCAACACGGTTCATTTCCTGGGTTATGTTGCATGTGTCTGGGCCGACACATGTCACCCGAGAAGCTGCATGCACTCCATCAGCATGTGTTCCCCTTTTTCAGGAACTTAGGATAAAAACATACATTTCACACCACTTTGGAATAATAATAATTTATTATTCCCAAGGGCTTAAGCCCCCAAGCTTAGCCCCTCTTTCCAACTTTTCAGTGCCCTCTCCCTTACCCAAGCTTTGTGGAATCTTAGTCCCCCATCACTCATTCATCGTAGTCGGTCCACAGGCAGAGATGTTTATCTTTTATTAATAATCTGCATAATTACATATACAAAATCAGGCTCCTGGCCTTTAACATTTAGGCTCTCCGGCCTAATAAACACATAAGCCTATCAGCTTATCAATACTCGTCTCACCAGCCTACAAAACATGATTACAACAGGGCTCATCCTTGAGGATATTACAATCCCCTCCCCTTTTTTTCGCATTGTCCTCAGTGCAACTTTCACACAGCATCCGCAAGATTTTCAAAATATTCAAAAATATGTGAGTATTCTGCCCGCATAGCATCTTCATGCTCCCATGTCGCGTCCTTAGGACCATACCAGGTCCACTGGACCTTTACAAGCTTTATGGCTCGACTTCGGAGCTGTTTGCTTTTTCGGTCCAATATGTGCACAAGATGCACTTGCAGGACACCTTCTTGCTCCACCTGAATCACATTCCAATCAATTACATGATTAGCATCAGGTATATATTTATTAAGCAATGAAACATAAAACACATTATTTACAGTCATGGATGCAGGTAATGCAAGCATATATGCAACTAGCCCAATCCTTCCTAGGATTTCAAATGGCCCACAAAATCTGGTTGCCAACTTGGCGCAATTTCCCAGCTTCAGGGAACTTCTATTGGCTTTTACTTTCAAAAAAACATGATCTCCCACTTTATACTCTCTGTGGGTTCTGTTTTTATCAGCATAACTTTTCTACCTGTCTTGGGCAGCTTTCAAACTCTGCTTAATTCTTAGCATCTATTCTTCCATTTCCTTGAGCAACTCTGGCCCAACAACTGCTCTATCAGCCGGGTTATCCCAACTTACAGGAGTATTGCACTTTCTGCCATAAAGTGCTTCAAATGGGCTCATCTTCAATGATGCTTGATACCCATTGTTGTAGGCGAATTCTACCAAGTGTAGGTAGTCTTCCCATTTCGATGATTTGTCCATCACATACATTCTCAGTATGTCTTCTATCACTCGATTCACCCACTCTGTCTTCCCATCCGACTCAGAATGATAGGTTGTACTGAAATTCAAATTCGTTCTGAATCCCTTGAATAACCCTTTCCAGAAATTTGAGGTAAATTTCGGGTCTTTGTCAGACACAATTGTCTTGGGAATTTCGTGCAATCGTGCCACTTCCTTCATAAAAATATCAACAACATTTGTTGCCTTATGAGTGGTCTTTAACGGAATGAAATGGGCAACTTTCGTAAGCTTGTCCACCACCACCATAATGGAATCATGTTGCTTGCATGTTCTGGGCAATCCCGTGATGAAGTCCATTGTCACTACCTCCCACTTCCACTCAAGAATGGGTAAAGGCTGCAGCAACCCTGCTGGGTGCCTGTGCTCAGCTTTAACCTTCTGGCATTCCATACATATGGTGATGTATTCAATGATCTCTTTCTTCATACCTGGCCAAAAGTAATGGCTCTTGACTGCTTCCACAGTCTTCTGATATCCAGGGTGCCACAGTCTTCTGATATCCAGGGTGCCCAACATAAGGCACGTTATGCATCTCATGCAAAATCGCAAGTTTCAAATCCTGGACATTCGGTATATAAACTATGTTCTTGTACAAAAGTATTCCATCAATCTCTAACTTATAATTTTCCACTTTTTGTGGCATTTTACCTTGTTGTAGCTTTACTACCAACTCCATGTACTGCAAGTCGGTGCTTGCAGCTTCCAAAGCTCTGCTCTTTATATTGGTCTGATACATGCTAATGGTTGTAGCATGTAATTCGTGTACTCTCCTGTTGAGTGCATCAACCACTTTATTCTCCTTCCCTTTGATATGCTTGATATCAAAGTCATACTCACACAGAAACTCTAGCCACCTACTCTGCCTAGCATTCAAGGTTGGATGATCAAACAAATACTTCATGTCGTTATGGTCTGTTCCCAATTCGAACCTCTTTCCCATGAGGTAATGTCTCCACTTCCTTAGAGCATGTACTATGGCCGCCAACTCCAAATCATGAGTTGCGTAGATCCTTTCATGCTCTTTTAACTTTCTGGATTCACAATAAATTACGAACCCATTTTGACTAAGGACTCCTCCCAGTCCTTCTTTGCATGCATCAGTGCACACCACAAAATCTTCGTTTGGATCTGCAATCCTCAATATTGGAGCATTGGTTAACAATTTCTTCAATCGTTGAAATCTTTTCTCACAATCTTATGTCCACTGAAACGTTTTCTCCTTCCTTTGCAAGGAAGTGATAGGGTGAGATATCCTCGAGAACCCTACGATAAACCTTCTGTAATAGCCAACTAGACTCATGAAGGATCTAACTTATGTCACGTTCCTTGGTGCTGACCATTCTCTGATGATCTCAATCTTCTCAGGATCTACGGCTACCCCATCCTTCGAAATAATATGCCCCAAGTAATGGATTTGTTTTTTATAAAACGAGTATCTGCTTAACTTAGAATACAGTTGGTGCTCTCTTAGCACCTGTAACACCATCCTCAGATGTTGTTTGTGCTCTTCCTCCGACTTGGAATACACCAGAATGCCATCCAAGAAGACTATGACAAACTTGTCCAGGTAGTCCCCGAATACACCATTCATCATGCACATAAAAACAACGGGTGCATTTGACAACCCAAATGGCAGCACCGTGAACTCGTAATGACCATACCTTGTTCTAAAGGTAGTCTTGTTGATGTCTTCATACTTTATCCTTACCTGGTGATATCTCGACCTAAGATCTAGCTTCGAAATTATCTTCGCATCCTTCAACTGATCGAAGAGGTCATCAATCCTTGGCATAGGATACTTGTTCTTTACAGTCACTTTGTTCAATTGTCTGAAATCGATACACAATCTCAGCATTCCATTTTTCTTCTTCATGAACAAAACCGGGGCTCCCCAAGGTGACACACTTGGGAGTATATACCCCTTCTTCAGAATCTCTTCAAGCTACAATTGTAACTCTTTCAGCTATGGCGTACTCATTCTGTAAGGAGATTTCGACACTGGAGCTGCTCCAGGCATCAAATTTACAGAGAAGTCAATATCTCTCTTCAGAGGAAGTCCGGGTACCTCCTGAAATACATCTTCAAACTCTTTTAGTACCGCATGGTCTTCTATACCTGACACCTTATCCTTAGTTGTTTCCTCCACATGGGTCGCAAATAATTGACAACCTTTTTTGTAGCACTTCTTCATCGGCATTGTTGAGATTTCTCTGATAGCAACAACTCTAGGAATTTCTTGGATTGTTTTCTGATTCCCTTCCTCATCCAGGCAAGTGAATGCCTTGTTACGACAGTCCAGGATGGCATGGTGTTGGTCCAACCAGTCCATCCCAATTAAACAGTCATAAGAGCCTAAAGGCAGAATATTCAATTCAGCCTTCATGCTCAGTCCATTCATTTCCACAAGACATGACTTAACCAACTCTATGACTTTCCTCTTGGTTCCTGTAGCTAACTGCACTAACCAAGACTTTTCATGTTTTCTTATTGACAAATGCAAAATTTCCACCACTCTAGGATCTATATAACTATGGCTGGCCCCTGAATCAATTAAAATAGTAAATGGTCGGTTGTTAATCATAATTTCCACTTCAATCATGTGCGACTAAAATTCAGCTTGCTTGTTGTCCAAGGCCACATTGATCCTTGGCATTCTACTACCCATGTCCTCCACTGTTTCAGCTTGCTGAACATTGTGGACAACTCTCACTTTATCATTTATGTGGGGGCAATCTTTGTACCTATGGTTTCCTTTACAACCCCAACACTCCATAGGTGTCTGTCTTGGATTTTGTCCACCCACTTCAGCCTTCCTAGGCTCTCTGAAAGATGGTTGTCCCTGAGGACTGTTTCTAAAAAAGGAAGGTTTGCTTCCCTTTTGTCTTTGCTCTTTCTTGAACTTCTTCTTGTCTTCCCAAGCCTTCTGGAAGGTAGGCTTTTCTTTTTGTTGTTCATATAATCATTTCACCCTCCTTATCGTCTCTTCCATGGTTTTTGGGTCATCATACTTAATCTTGTCCCCAATGGAAGGTGGCAATCCACTTAGATACCTCTGAATCTCGACAGTCTCATCTTTGATGAACGGAACATACTTTAGCAATTCCAAGAACCTATGTTCATACTCATCAATGGTCATGCTACCTAGCTTGAGTTCAAAGAACTCCTTCATCTTTCTGTCATAATATCTTTTAGTCAAATATTTCTTCTCAAAATACCTTTTGAATTCCTTCCAAGTGATATCCTTCTCTCTAATGTGTTGCACTTGCACCAATTGATCCCACCACATGGATGCTTTTCCTTTTAGTTGATGCATCGTAATTCATTCTTCGGCATGAGAGGAATAATTCTACAGTTGGAAGTACTTCCTCATGCCCAGCAACCATGTCTCGACATCTTCCTCCTTCTGGTGTTCTCCATCAAATGTAGGAGGCTTAATCTTATTCATTTCTCCTTTCAGTTCACGAGACCTCCTATGCTTTCTAGTAGGAGATGGGCTTGAAATACTGTGTGTTTCTTTACTAGAATGCTTTGGGGAGTGACGACGATGTCTACTAACACTCCTCGATCTTATTTTCCTCTCAGGGGTCCTGTGACTCCCTGTTTTGCTTGAGTCACTCTCTTTTTCCAATTTCTTTTCTATTCTTTCCAGACTCTTCAACAACTTTAAGTTGAATTCACCTTGTTTATCCTAAGTCTTCCTAAGATTTCTGCTAACTGTTCGGTGAGTTTGGGCATCGTTCTGCAATTTTTCAATGATTTTCATCATATGCCCTTCTTTATCCATCTCTTTTTCATACCCATCGGAATTCGAACCTTCAACTCCCAAGTGGACTTCCATTCCTTCTCTTTCGTTCTCTGAACTAGAGGCAATCCACGCCTCTTCCATTTCTTTGCACTCTGAGGCAATTCTAATTGGTTCTGGCACTCGTCAAACTTCTGTAATCACAACATGCAGTCAACCATAATTTGTCAGGCCATCTCTCCTCAACAACTTCCACACATTCAAAACCAATCCGATTTAAGAAAATGTTTCGATTTCACGAATTTTCCGAGATATGCTCGGTTCTATAACTTTTGGGTGATAGACCCCTCTTTCTTAGTCCCTAACCCATGCGATCACGGGTCGTGACCAAATGCTAGACCACTAGGTGCTACCCGACTTTTGAAAAGTTTCAAGGCACACACAACTATCTCTCGGAGTTCCGATTACCGAATTTGCGAAATCGGGTGGATCAACGGTCCACGTTTACTCATCCTCCAATGACTAAAATCCACTGTGGTATTTCCGTCATCAAATTTTTTCGAGACTTCAGGAATCAGAGTTTCGAGGTTTCGGACTTGTAGGCTCCCACACTGGCTTCCCTCTCCAAATCCCAACTTCTGAACTTCCAACCTTTCCAGCTTTCGGGCCCACCGCACAACTGTCACCAACCACAGTGGTGACATGCGGTGTACTTAAGAAGGTCCACGCTACCTCAGGTGACGTTGTCCAGCCCTACTACATCTTCTTTTCCTTCAGGGCCCATTGGCACGTGCAAAAGATCCCATGGGTCCACATCCATCCAAGTGACGTCAACTCGGCCCACTACTTCGGCTCTTCGAAATTTCGTGATTTCGGGCTTCGGGAGTTTGTGCATCAACACATCCCACTTCTCTCGACAACCGAACTTGCGAAATTGCTCTCTTCTCTTATGCTCGATCCAACGGATGAGATCTTTTTCCCAGATCTACGGTGTAGATATTCTCGGAACTTCAGAGTTTCGGGTTTCGGGGTTTTGTGTCTCAATGCACCCTATTTTTCCCGACAGCTGAACTCCCGAAAGGCTTCTCTCATATCCTCCCAACACCTTCTCCAGATCTAACGGTTGTAAAGGTTTTTCCATTCTTTCTAAACAGATCCTACGGCTCCAACATCCAAAGTGTTGAGTGCCCTCTCTCTCTCTGGTCAAATACCACACTAATTGCAGTTTTATTTTACTGCTACTCCTCCTGAGCTTTGTAACATGACCAATGTAACCCTTTGGCACTCAGAAACAATCTAAGGTTCGAAATTAGTCCTCTAGACACAATTTCCTCTCGAAACCTTGGGTCCAAAGACCACTTATCCAGCCCATCCTGGCTCAACGTTGAAACCTTGGGCTCTGATACCATATTGTAACATCCTCGGCCATCAACCCCACGACCGGGAAAACGCTACTACATGGAGCATTCTCATACTTATGTATAAAACATGTTTATTAAATCTAATTAACATATTTAACCAAACAACACAGAGTAAGCACAGGATTACTGCTAATATACATCACCAAGGAAATTAACAATAACTCATATACACAACAGAATACATGATAACATATAAGCATCACAAACATGCAAAACATAATATTAAGCATAAACTAATACTTATCTTTGAAATTGCGGTAATTCCACCAGCTGCATGCAGACCTTCCATGAACCTCCCAGCCTTAGACCGCGCTTCTCATCACTCTCAGCAGTAGGTCACCCCCAAGCTGGGACTATTCTCCACCGGACAAGGGAATCCTAGGCTAGTTAAGCTCAACGAGAGACACACAGTCATAAAGGAAGGATTCTCTCCCAGGAGTCACTTATGCCCACTCCTCACATACTCTCGTTCCCCACATGTCTGTCCCACCCCAGGAGTATACACCTTCACTATCACCAAGACAGTCCTTCTGTTGCTAAACCTCCCTTGCCTTGGGCTTCAGTGATAGACCAGACCGGAAGTCTCCGAGTTCTGTGGCAGCTACAAGACCCCTTCCAGGAGTTCTCACTTCCTCTGCGCACTCTCTCACCTGGAGAGAGTCGCTCACAGGCTTGGTAACCTGCCTCTTCAACAACAATCACCTCCCTCACCGGGAGAGAGGGTTGCACACAGGACAGACAACCGATTTCCTTCAATACGGTTTCCAACACAGTCGGGCAACCACGAGGCTCAATACGAATATACACTGGCCAGCAAGCCACAAGCAGTCAAGCATTGCACAGCCACATCAGTCCACTGGGAACATAGACACGACCACCCAAAACTAGAGACAAATAGATGCTACAACATAATAAGGCTCAGCAATTACATGACACTTCGGTTTTCTCAACCAGAAACACAGGACGACTTCTTGGTTCTGGTTTCGGGAATGCGTAAGGGCGCACAGAGATCTCACGCACAGGCTTGAACTATTAAGGTAAGGGATCTGGGAATAAACACCCCACAGAGGTCGATGATGCAATCTGCGAGTTCAGAAGGAGGATGGGGAATGGGAGGTCGAACCCCCAACACGGTTCATTTCCTGGGTTATGTTGCATGTGTCTGGGCCGACACATGTCACCCAGGAAGCTGCATGCACTCCATCAGCATGCATTCCCTTTTTGCACACGTTACCCTTTTTCAGGAAATTAGGATAGAAACATACATTTCACACCACTTTGGAATAATAATAAATTATCATTCCCAAGGGCTTAAGCCCCCAAGCTTAGACCCTCTTTCCAACCTTTCAGTCCCCTCTCCCTTACCTAGGCTTTGTGGAAGCTTAGTCCCCCATCACTCATTCATCGTGGTCGGTCCACACACAGAGATGTTTATCTTTTATTAATAATTTGCATAATTACATATACAAAATCAGGCTCCTGGCCTTTAACACTTAGGCTCTCCGGCCTAATAAACACATAAGCCTATCATCTTATCAATACTCGGCTCACCAGCCTACAAAACATGATTTAAAATTCATAAACATGATTACAACAGGGCTCGTCCTTGGGGATATTACAAATAAGCATTTGTCCCCCTTGAGTTGGTCAAGGAGATCGTCAATTCAGGGAATTAGGTATCGATTCTTGACTACGATTTCATTTAGGGCCTGTTAATTAATGCAGAGTTGCCTTGTTCCATCTTTCTTTTGCACAAGCACTTGGGCTTCCACAAGGTGATGAGCTTGGTCGGATGTGCCCCTTTTCTAGCAGCTCTTGGATTTGGTGCTTGATTTCCTCATTTTCTTGTAGAGAGCGACGATAGACTGGCCCATTGGGTAGCGGTGCACTGGGGTCAGATCGATTGAATGCTTGACCTGACAGTGCAGAGGTACCCCGATGGGTGAGGAGAAGATGTCTTTGTATTATTCCACGACCTTATCCACTTGTTTTTGTTGTGTGGAGAGACCTGTCACGGAGGTCATGGATGTGGTTGCAACCTTCCGCTCACTTTGAGCGCGAATCACAAAGAAGACAAACTTCTTGTTCTGAGAGATGAACTTCCTACATTGCTTGGAAGAGATCAAGGAAATGGTAGTAGGTGGGATTACCTTGGGTATCATGTACAATTTCTTGTCCAAAGTAATAATAACACTACGAGACCTAGACTCATACACAACATAACGTTTCCATAAATAAGGTTGTCCCAAAAGAATATCACAAAATTCAAGGGGGGAGACATCACACAATACCTCATCTTTGAAGGGCTTGATGTTGTAGGCTAGGTGACACTGTTGGTTGACGTTGAGATTGCTCCCTTGGAAGAGCCATCAGATGGTGTACGGTTGTGCGTGTGGTGTTGTCGACAGAGCCAACTGCTTGATGACCTCTGTCAAGATGAGGTTATTCTGGCTACCGCTATCAATGATGAAGTGAAATGGAGTACCCTTCACCCACATCTGTGAATTAAAGAGGCGCTCACCTTCCTTTGGTTCATCAAGTTCACCGGGATGGATCTTGGTGGTAGCAACGGTGGCACTAGGTTCTGCATCAATGAACTGTCTCCCTTTTTCTGTTTCTGACTCAGAATTAGAACCCACATCTAATTCAAAGGATTTAACCTTGGCCACAATGACTGATTTGAGCGACATTCAACGATGTTATGCTAGGGGCTCTAATGGAACTCACACCACTTCCTACTGTATTTATTTGTCTTCCCATTGTCCTTATTTGTTTGCATCTTAGACTGGTTATCCCGAGGTTGTCCATCCTTGCTTTGTCCTTTGTTCCATGGGTTGGGGCTGCCTTTGCTCTGCTTCTGCTGTGAGGGGTTCACAGACCCAAACTGCCACGTCTTTTGTTTAACCTTATGCTCGATTTTGACAACATATTGATAGACCACGCCCAAGGATGAGATGTCCAAAAACTCCATTTCTTTCTAGATTTATCTATGCATGTCGCCATGGTACTTGAGCACCAGATGTCGCTTAGAGTATTTGATACCCAACTCGATGCTCAAGGTATGGAAGACATTGATGACCTTTGGCATTGTTTGGTCCCTTTCCTACCACAATGTGGTCCATCTTGTATATAAGTCATCATAACTTCCAACATGGTAGTATTGTTCCTTATTAACATCCATGAAAGAACCCCAAGTGGGTGTGACTACAAATAATGAATATTTCTCTGTTTCCTTTTGATCACATAAAGTCTCCCACCAATATTTGACATGGGTGATGGCCTTAAGGAGTGAAAATGTAATATTTTCTCTATCGGAAAAGTCATAGACAAAAAAATACCCTTCTAGAAGGTTTAACCATTTATCTACAACATTCACATCTATCTAACCTTCAAATATAGGAATATCAAAATTGATTTGTACCTTGAAGGGGGTCGTGCCTCCGCTCGAGGAAGATGCGTCGCTTGTTGGCAGTTGTTGAAGGATTTGTGCAAAATTATCCATCATCTTATTCCTCTATCACACGAGGGATTCCTCGAGAAAAAATTTAAAGGAATCTCCTACCCCAACATCTCTCTTTTCTTCCCCCATGGGTGGTTGTCAGGTTCGGCGAGGCCGATCTTGCAAAGGCTCAACTGGTTCAAGTCCCAACTGCTTATATCTTGACCTCGCTGGGGACATGCATAGAGAAACAAATGAAGAGCAGACTGCTCTGATACCACTGATTCGGATTTATGAGTGGAACGAAATAAAACACGTATCTATAACATTAACACAGAGATACAGTGAGCAATAACAGAGATATAGTGAAACTTGACTTCAATTCAATAAAGAAAATTGTTGAAAACTAAAAAATGCAAAATGAAAACAATCTTACTCGAATGGTGGTAGCTAATCTCTGAGAAGAGATGTGGCGGCTACGCTCATTCATTTGAGCACATTATAATGAGGCCTCCGGGCCTTTTTAGAATAAAGAAGTAATAAAAAACCCTAGACGTCGAAAAACCTAACCTTAGGAGATGAAGCGCCAAAAGTAATGTGGGCCCCGATGGGGTAAGTTGGTACATCAACTTCTCGGGGTCGTAACTTTTGCATATGATCTCCATTTTAGGCGCATGATAGCCCGTTGGAAAGGTCTATCTGAGGACTTCACATGTTGTCATCACGTGTTGACTTTATATATGGTGTGACTTGGCGAGCCCAAAAAATGTTGTTTATGGCCTCAAAACGGCCCCAGAAGTTTAGGGCCAGAAAAGCTAGAAAAAAACTGTCAAGATGAAAACTATATGTGATACAGTTGGAATAGGTGGGTGGTCATCGATATCCACTTGGATCAAAACAGTCCAAAATATATATAATGAGAAGCTCCAAAATCTCATAGCAACAACACCAGAACCTCCTATCCACATAATATCTTTAATCCCAAATCCATTAATGGCCAAACCAGAGAGTAAAAAATAGCTAGAACTACCAGACCACCTACTATCTTCTAGCTCACCTCCCAAATTATGAACACGTGCAAATATAAGACAATCCAAATTTCCATCCCCAGAATCAAAGCCACCAACAAAGTTGACAAACCCATAGAAGAAAGGAACATCTTCAAGCTCAATGCTCAAAATAACAGAGTCCAAAAATTTGTAAAGAGAGATATTAGAAAGAAGGAACTTGAAGACTAGAGGGGATCTGGCTTGTTGAAGGATGATACCCAACATCGAATGTAGATCTCTCAAAAACCACACCAACTCGCTCCAATTCTCCCACGATGCACCACACTAACATCCAGAGCAATGAAAAGGAATGAGACGCATCGTTGAAGTGAACTCCTGAGATAACAAGTGGTAACACAAGCCAAATTGAATGATTTCATTAACTAAATTTTCCAAATGTGCAAGGCGGTTGTTCACATGGCTATACAAGCCTTAATGTTGCCACATGTTCTTCCAATTGAATGATCCCAACGTCATATTATGGTATATGTAATACCCCAATCTCTCCATTTTTAAACCTTTCACCTTCTCCCAATCTAGAACCACACTTTTCCCAACGATCCACTTTAGTGTTATGCTCTCGCTTGATGTGGAAAACACTATAATTCTCAAACTCAGCAAGAAGATCGAGGGAGCAAGATTTTACCCCAGTGAAGACATTGTTCCTGATGACATTTTGTTTGATAATAACCCCGATCACAAGCATAGAGTCACCCAGGATAGTAATCTTCCTAATTCCTTTTGCTTTTGCGAGCTTGATGCATTTTCAAAGGGAATATGCCTTTGTCGTGTTGTTAGAAACATTACATGGGCCCCAAGAATAGTGGGAAACATTATTTCCTTAGGGATCACAAATTATCCCCCCCCCCCCCC
>ML795063.1:43815-71094 GCA_009831015.1 Picea engelmannii | reverse complement strand
GAAAACCAACTAAGAATCCTCAAGGATTTTTGCTCCAATATGGGTATGACTGTTAATACTGATAAGACTAAGGTCATGATTATTAAATCCAATAAGATCCCTTGTGATACCTTCGTATATGACAACAACAACTTGGAGGAAGTTACTTCGTATAAATATCTTGGAATTGACATTCACCACGAGCACAATTGGAATTATAACATTGAGAAAAAGATTATTGGGGGATGGAAAGCTTATTATGGGCTTGAAAACAATTGTAAATCAATTGATCTTTGGAGTTGGGATAAGAAGAAACTTCTCTTTGAGACTCTTGTTACACCTGCTAATCTTTATGGATGTGAAGTTTGGGGTTGTAGTCTCTCTCATGAATCATGGAGAAAGATAGAGAAAATACAATAGAATTTTATAACCTATAATCTCAAAATTAAAGGAAATATGCTCTATCCCATCCTCCTCTTAGAAACAAGCCTCTCCTCTCCTCCATTGAGAGTATGGCTATGATTAGCTATTTAATGTATAAGAACGAGTTAAACAACATGGAAGACAAGAGGCTTCCTAAAATTGCTTCAAAATCGAGTCATAACCACCATCGACTCAAGCGAGGATGGCATAAAGATGCCTGGTCTTGGCTAAACTATTGGGGAATCATGGAAGACACCATTTTGCAGAATAAAGATATTATTAAAAAAAACGTCAAATCAAAATTTAAGGATAAAATGTGGTGTGATAAAGAGTTAGAGGAAAAAAGAAAATTAAGGTATTATAAGGATGTAATCAACCCTAATCTAGAAGATCAAAATTATCTATCTGTTTTGCCAAGTGTAAAGAAAAAAATAAGCATTGCTAAGATAATAACAAATTCTCACAAGCTCCATAGTGAAACTAGGCGTTGGTCAATTCCTAAAACGCCATGGGATGAAAGGGTGTGTCACCTTTGTGACACTAAGAAGGTTGAAGATGAAAAACACTTTCTCTTAGATTGTCCAAATTATACCCATATTAGATCTCATTTTCAAAATATTTTTCACACTGCAAACCTTCCTAACCTCTTCACTCAATAAAAGTATGGTGATTTTGGAAATCTTCTCTTAATGCTTTTCGAGCACAGAAACAAAATTCTAAAGAATCACAAGTAATCACTTACCCTCTTAAAGTCTGATAGACCAATTCGGTCTTAGTGGACATTAATCATCATCATCATTATCATGATAAAAATGCTTTAACGATATCTATCTTTTGACCAAGTTGTTCTAAAAAGTTCATAATCGATCCCTGAACAATGAATAATTCATATTTTTCCACCTAGTAAAACACACATTTTGGATGTAAAATATAACCTTCGAATGAGCACATCCCTTGATTATCTCTAATATGTTACTTAGAAGCAATAGAAGCAATGGCATCACCAAAGAGGATACAATGAAGCGATCTATATTTTGAATCATTCAAAGAAGAGGATACAATGAAGCGATCTATATTTTGAATCATTCAAAGAAGTTAGATTCTTCAACATAAATTTTGAATAATAAGACCAAAAAGGGATTTCGATAATCTTAAAATAGCTCCATAAATCTTGAATGATTTTACACGATCTTTATTTGAATGATTTTATATTTCTTGTAATATTGTTCAAAGTGTTTCATTGAAGTTTACAATTTTTTTTATAAATGAAATAAGATTTGTATAAAAATATTAATTTTGATTAAATCATTCAAAAATAAAGAAGATATCTTAAGTTAACAATTTTTTTAATAAATGAAATAAGATTTGTAGCAAAATATTAATTTTGATTAAATCATTCAAAAATAAAGAAGATATCTTAAATTTTGGAATAGTGTTTATTGTAAATTTCAATTTTTTTTATTTTTTATAATTGAAATAAGATTGGTATACAAATATCAAAATTTAATTAAATTATTGAAAAATAAAGAGGATATCACTTTATAGAATATTTTTTTTAAAAGGACATTATATTTAAATTAATAAGAAATTGTATTGTGATAAATATTTAAAAGATAAAATATATGGCCAAATCTCACACACAAGGATTTGGCTGCTAAAGTCTATAGAGTTATACACACCCTACCCCCTCTGGATTTGAACTTGCAGTCTTTTAGGAGGAAACACGTGGTCTTAACCATTAGACCCACTCCCATGAGCTCCATAAGGAGTTGAATGAAAGAATTTGTCATCTTTGTGATATTAAAGATAAGGCATGAAAAGCACCTTCTCTTAAAAATATCTTATATACACTTACGTCAAATTTCAATTTGAAAATATTTGTAATGACATGTCCTTAATTTTTTAACTCATCAAAATCATGAAGATTTTGGAAAACCTATTTTCAATATTTTCAAGTATAAAATAGATTTTTTAAATAAACCAATTAATTTTTTATAAAGCTAAATATATCCCAATGCTTTGAGGTAAGTAATACAATACTTATAACAATCTCATTTTACAATGCTACGAGGTAATTAAACATGTTACATTTTATTTATTTATTTTTATCTAGTGGAATTGGCGACTTGGCCTCAAGGAGTGCCCACTCTACCCCACACAACACACAAGGTAAGCAAAGATTTCAAATAGATGACCTCATATAACGAAGTGCCTTAGCACTGCACTCCATCACCTATTATTCTACACTCTGGGGGAAATTAAATATATTACATTAATTATAACAATTCTTGTTTAATGAAAAAAGTTAAATATATCACCATGCTTTGAAGTAATTGAAACTTGGTGGAATATTTATTTCCCTATTTAATTGATGATCAAAGTTTCTAATGACACGGTGCTTTATTACAAAAAATGTTATGGTTTCTTGGCAAAAGTTTTTAAGGTGTTGAGAACTTCGTTTTAGTTCAACATTTTTTTTTGGAAGTGGTAAAATTTCTTATAATTTAATTATTAACCTATTAACTTATTAACATTGTTTTATTAAACTATTTATTTAGGTTTGAGGAAAATAAACTCTTAATCAATTCAAATAGTTTTAGGTCTTATTCCAAAATTAAAAAGATGATTTCAATTTAGATATTATTTGAAAAAAGCCAATATCTCTTCCAATCAAATCTTTTATTTTTAACAAAAACTTGGAAATTTTGTTCATTAAAAAGGGTGTGACCATGGCCGTTGAGTATAAAAGTGGGATGGTATAAATAGAAAAAATCTAGCTCCATTACTCCCACTACTAGCCAAGATTCCTTCTACTCCTATAAGACCAAAGTTCGATGAAATTATTACTACATTGCATTGAATATATTCGGTAGAAAACATCCAAATCTATACAAAAAAGAATACATGATTATGTTAGATTTTGAGCCCTACTTATGTCACCATTGGTTGGGACACTGAAGAGTATTTTTCTTCTTTCTGACTACCATCCAACCAACATTTAGAGATAGAGGGGTCGACGCAAGTCTTTCCATTCCCTCATTTCCTAGATCTGGAGGGTTTGATTTTCATGATGCCTCAACTTCACCTGCCTCATTTGCCCAACTTACCAATGCAGTGGAGCTGGGGTGAACTTGTGATTCTTTACGCGGATCTAGAGAAGTCGAATCTACTTTTTCCTCGAGCTTTCTAGGAGTTTATTATTGCATTTCAGACTGCTTAGTAATCTCTTATGTGACCTTCTTGTTCTCTGTTTCAGATTTAGAGGCTTCCAATGGAGGGTCCAGATCTAGAGAGTCCACGTCAGATGGCGACAATGGATCTCCATTGGGAACCTCCTTGGGAGGGACAACATTTGTAGAGTCTTCTTTGGCAATAAGTTGTTGATCAATGTGGGATCCAACCCACCAAGTTGATTTGTGATGCTTTTGAGATTTCTTAATACCCCTAGGGCAATGCGTTGCCAAGTGACTTGTACCAAAACATGTACGGCATGAAAAACATTTTTTTCATAATCCATCTTTTGGGTCCACAAATAGTTATCCCCTATCAAGTTTATTTCTGTTGGGAACCCTTTGCTAAAATCCATTTCTACACAGATCCAAGAATAGATGCAGATGTTATAGTTTTCTGTTTCAGGGCTTCTATAATGAAACCTGCCCAAAGCATCATCGATGGCACAAAGAGAGGATAAGCCCAAAAAATGCAGGGGCATATTTGGGAGCCTAACCCAAACATGCGCCGAAGATAATTAGTCCATCAAAGGATCAAAGGAGAGAGACCAAGGCTTCATGCATTATCCAGAACAACCCCAGAACTAGGGACCAGAACTAAAAATCAAAGATCAAACTCAATAATGAAAAACCCTTGAGCATAAGGGTGAATGAAAACGTCACCTTTCAAAATTGGCAACTAAGATATTGACATCCATTCACGGATATTAACAAGACGAAGCCATAGACCATTAAAACGACATATGAGCGTTGTGGAGTTGAGATGAGCTAACTTGGAAATAACATCCTTCCTTATAGGGATGGAAGGAGTCAGAGCTTCTTGCACCAAACAATACAGAGGAACACCATTGACATTCTTGGAGACAATAGAACTAAAAGAACAACCACGATTAGTAGCAGAACCAGAGGTTGAGCCTTTGAGAGAGCACCCCGACGACACACCAGAGGACCCAGAGTGAGCAGATCCGAAAATATGAAAAACAAAATCTAAACTTGGAGAAACACAGTTGAAGAAGGGAGCCGCCATCACTGAGGAAAGTTCAGCAGCCGAGGAGGAAGCAACCCCGAGCAATCATACGACTGACCAGGGCTAAAACCTAACCATAGGAACCGCTGCATGACATCACCTTTTTTTTCCATCTCTTCCAATCAAATCTTATAAATATAAATATTTATTATTTTATTCATAAATATATGATAAGTATATTAAATTTGCAAATGATTAATATTTGGTTCTTGGGATACTATTTCCCATCCAAATTTAATTTTCGTAAATAACATATTAAATTCTTATAAATGTATGGTTGTTATAACCGTTTATGTATAAATAATTGAATTTAAATTTAGTTGTCCATATGTCATATTAGAGTTTCCCCGGAATATATATGCAATTGAGTTTCTACAAACGAGCATACTCAGTCAGGGAAAAACTCGAAAGGCAGAATCCAAGAATGATAAATAAGAAAAGTATGGGACGGCTCCAGCCAAAAAGGCCTACGCTAGCTCCGGGCTTCAGAAGCCCTCTAGAATTAGAAAATAAAATAAAATAAAAAAGTAAATATTTAAACTGATTCAATGTTTCAAGACTTGACTTGGTTAAAAAAGGAAGTGGAAAAAATATACGAAGAGTTGCATTGGTTAGTCAAACAAGTGTTGCATGGAAGCGAAGTCCCTATCAGGTTGCAATGGGAGTAAATGCGACCTAGTACAGAGACGTGGCTAGAAAGTTGAAATACATGTGGTTTGCATGCACAACATAGTATTCCCGAATTAGTTCTTCCTAAAAAATATCAAAAATTATCAACATTTGAAAGGTTGTTGGACACAAAAAAAATAACATTGTCGAATTAGTTATCTTTAAAACAAGGACTTCTGGACACAAAAGAAATTGAAATTTATGAAATTATAAGTTCCTGCACCCGGGTTGGCGAGTCAAAATTGGACCTCTGATGTTTCGTGCCCTACAAATAGCAACGACAATTCTGGGATATACAAATTGAGAAGCGGAATTGCAGACTATAGAAATTTAAGAGAAATATATAAAAGTACATACGGAATATGTACTTTTATAAAGTAGATATTTAGTTTTATACATACGAAATTTGTACTTTTATAAAATATGGAGATGAGATTTTATAGAGCATGCACGGAGCCCTCATTGCATACTTAGCCAGTTTTTGGATCGCGGGTTCTCTGGCTGGCAGACTTAAAATTGGGACTCAGATGTTCTGTGTGCTACAAATAGGACCGACAGTTCTGCGATTTACAAAATCAAATGCGAAGTTGCGAACTATAGAAATTTACCAAAAAATAATAATCTCTGTGACATATCTCTGGAAATGACATGAACATTTAAAAGCATATGATAGAATAGTAATAATGTCTGTTACATAGGTTCGTGGAGAAAAACACAAAAAAAAATTAGCATTCCCGAATTAGTTTGCTTTAAAACTAAGGCTTTTCTTGGACCAAAAAAATATAGCATTGCCGAATTAGTTTTCTTTGCACACATTTTATAGAGCATGCATGGAGCCCTCATTCCATACTTAGGTAGTTTTTGGATCGTCAATTCTCGGGCTGGCGGGCTTAAAATTGGGACTCAGATGTTTTGTGTGCTACAAATAGGACCGACAATTCCACGATATACAAAATCAAACACGGAGTTGCAGACTATAGAAATTTACCAAAAACTAATAATGTATGTTACATATCTCTGGAAATGACATGAACATTTAAAAGCATATGATAGAATAGTAATAACGTCTGTTACATAGGTTCGTGGAGAAAAACACAAAAAAAAAATTATCATTCCCGAATTAGTTTGCTTTAAAACTAAGGCTTTTCTTGGACAAAAAAAATATAGCATTGTTGAATTAGTTTTCTTTGCACACATTTTATAGAGAATGCACGGAGCCCTCATTCCACACTTAGGAATTTTTTGGATTGTAGGTTCTCGGGCTCAAAAATGGGCAGCGAGAGTTCTGCGATATACAAATTGACAAGCGGACTTGTGAACTATAGAAACTTATTATAAAATAAATAATGTTTGTTACATATCTCTGGAAATTACATGAACATTTAAAAGCATACAATAGAATAGTAAGAACGTGGTTCAAGACAAAAAAAATCAGCATACAAGAGGACAGAAGAAATGCAGCAGATCCAAATTAGTTTTCTTTGGAACAAACAAGAAAGGTTCCTGGAAACCCAAAATTTAGTATACAATAAAGGCATTGTCGAATCAGTTTTCTTTGGAATTTATCAAAAAATAATAATGTTTGTTACATGTTTCTGGAAATTTAAATGCGGTTGTTATATAGACTGGGATTAGGGCTCCCGCGGACCATAAAAAGAAAGAAGTACAAGAAGTGGGTGACGGTAGAGAGGAAGACTTGAAAAGAAGAAATTGGAAGTTATCAGTCTTTGGTTACAGTTTTCTATATAAAGAGGTCATAAGTGGATTGATAAAGAAAAGAAGATGACAACATAGAGTTAAACTGGATTGATAAAGAAAACAAGATGCCAATATAGACTTACTATGAAGCCGATGCATTTTTGTTGTTGTCATTCATGGTTAGTAGAGTCTTGTTGACTGGTTGTAGCCCTTCCTGGACGAGGTTGTCCATTCTCTGTTGGAACCATTCTTCGATGTAGATTTTCATGGGGGGCGTGTTGATTTCTTCCTGGATTTCTATGTCGTAAAGGTCGTTTTCTAATTTCCTTAGATCCATTGAATTACTATGCAAACTATGTTCAATTTCTTCATTGTGTGAGGCATAGTCCAGTACCCAGTACTCGTGCTCATCTAGACGAAGTTCAAGTATGTTGTAAAAGTTTTCAAAAGACAACCCCTTTAAAATATCAACTTGTTCCTGGAAGGCTTCTTTGGTGATTGACAAGGATTTGAGAATAAAGTTATGATCTTGAACGTCATTGGTAGTTCCTGCTAAGTCCAGCTGGAGCAGGCTTGTGAATAAATGTTCCTTTTCTGATATGACTTGTTTACATGATTTGACAATGAGCTCCAGGTTGTCAACTTTCTTTTTCTAGCATGCTTTTACTTTTTTGGTGCACTTTGGGGAGGGGATTTTCTCCTGTCTTCTTTTCAGTTCCGATGTGTTGACGAAATAATCGACAAAAGGGGCCAGTACCTGATGACATAAAAGCTATTCATTTTTTAAATTCGCCTCCAAATGTTGCAGCAAATCATTGGCCTTCTTTCCAAAGGAAACTAAATTTTGCGATGTTTCCCAGGCTTCAGTAACTAGATGCATTTTTTTGTTGATGTTATTCTCTACAAGGGCTCTAGAGCATGCAAGGAGGGTAGAGGATACTTTCATCTTCATTGCAGTGGTAGCAGGCACGATTTTTTCCAAAGGACTGGAAAATTCTGGGGTTGCAATTAAAGCCTGCTCAAATTCATTGAGGCGATGTTTTAGATTGGCATTTTCCGTCTCAATTCCTCCAATGGAATCACGAATAATTTCACCAATTACCTGGTGAAATGAGCAGATTTGGGACGGTGGCATTTCACTAAAGTTAATCTCTATGTGAGATTTTCCTTTCCTATTTGTTACATCTCTCTTTTCAATGACCATACGTTTATATTGGCTGTCAAAAATAGCGCTCTGGATTACGAAGGATTCATCTATGTCAAAAAATTCGGTCTCATATATTTCCACCATGGATCATCCAATTTTCTGCATGTGCTTAGCTTCAATACCAAGTTGCAGTTTTCCACTTTCAATTCTGGGTTCCTCCACCCCTGCATTGTTTTTTTCTCTTCTTCGCCAGTGGAATTTTGTGAGAACTATCAATATTTATGCGAGTAGGGTTCTTATCTCCTCCTTCGTTCGAAGATTTCTGGGTTGCGTTCTGGCTGGGGTGGACCATCAAAGTGATGCTCCATGATGTTGTGCTCTTGGGAGTGTTGGTGGGCGACTGGGTACTCTTCTCACCGGATACTTTTCCATGTTGTCTGTACAATTCAGTCGGGCTTTGCAATGTCTCTGCGTTGCAATCGGCACAAGAAGGATTGTTGTCGACACTGTCCTCTTGGTTCAGGTGTCTATGGATAAAAGAGGTGTTAAAGCCAACACCCAGCAAATGTTCTCAAAAAATGCCATTAGGGTCAATTCCTTTTAGCCTTTCAGCGTACGTTAGGTTCAATTTCTTGAAATGGGTAGCAAACTCCTCAATCTTGTTGATGTTTATGCACACGAAGTCTCTGACTTTCCAGGGTAGAGGAATGAACTATTTTTTTTTCTTGTCATGGAAACAATGCAACCAGTGGTTGTATTGCCTTGATATTTCTGCAACAAACATCTTGTCTGTGATGTGGCATGGAAGGAATGCAGGATTTTCCTTAGATCCAAAGACCATTAAAAACTTATTAAAAACAATGGGAGGCCTTGTGCCTCCACAGGGGCTCATGCCAGAATGTTACTGGGTCGAATCCACGGTCTATTTTATTGGAAAGAGAAAGTTTTGGAAACGGGCAGCAATACACAATTGCAAAAATCAAGTAGGATGACATAAAATTTATTTGATTCTTTGAATCGTGACAACTTGGAACAGACCTCAATGGAAATTAGCTTCCCCCAATCGAAAATGTATTATTCCTTGACTGTGAAATACAAAATATAAATAATTATATGGGAAATGCTTGTTGTGGATGCTTGTCCCGTTATTCTTGTTAACAGCCAAACAATTTCCCGAAATGGATTTCTAAAGGAACTTACCTGCAACCTTATGATATCTTCAGGAACTGTTGTCAGGTCTTCGAGGAAGTCGGCTAAGATGTCCAACACGTTATGATGTTTTTCTAGAAACTGCTTGCAGTCTTGTCCTCTAAACGTCGATGTTGGCTTCAGCAACTTTAACATCTCACGAAAGACCTGAGGTGACAAAGAAATAGGAGAATGGTCACGCAGTGGAATAACTCTTTGGCCTGGAATATATATTTTCAGCGCACCAAGAGACCACCTCCTTACAGTGAAAAACCTCAGGGACGCAGCCTGCACGAGTGATTCCAGAGGTCCAAATCACTTTGTTCTGGGTGGAATGGGATGAATAGTAAAAGTATGCCCTGGACCACTGGAATTTCTGGTCCTCGTGTGTGAGCATATTTAATGTATCTCCATAAAATTGTTGTCGACCTGGTGCCATAAGTCTAAAAGAACATTTTCTTTTTCCAAACGATGAATGAAATGAAAAGTTGGAAGGGATAATATAACCCTGCACAAATTTTGGTCCAAAGCGTGTCAATGGGAGATGTCCTCGAGACTTTCATTGATTAATGACAATTTGGATGGTTGTTGCATGATGTGTTGTTAGCTTTAAACACTAGTAATTGCATACATAGAACTGCGAACATCATGGATATCGCAATGAGCGATTAAGCATTGTATATTTCTTGAGCGGCCCAACACGACGATGCGTGTTCGAGATGAACAATCGAAAGGGACAAAATAACTCTCCACACATCTTGGTTTAATGCGTAATAATGGGAGATCTCCTCGAGCATTTTGTGCATTAATGACAATGTTGACGGTTCCTGCATGGTCAACCATTATCATGAAAGGTTTCTAATTGCATAGTAAGAAAGTACGGAGGTTGCAGGCAGGGGAAAAAAAAGTACAAAATAGGTAGTCAATTTGTATATTGCGCAGGGTGCGATGCCACCTGTTTCGTACCTCTATGTCCAGTTGTCACTACTAAGAGCTAATTTAGTTTTGAAAATAATTTTTTAGATTCTGTTAGATACTTCATAGGGAATAGCATCCATAAACAATGGCAATCTCCACCCAGCCAGCCCTACATTCCATGTTTGAATTTGTATATCGTGGAACTGGAAGCATTGTTTGGAGGACATGGAACAATAGAAGTGCAATGTTGAGTCATCCAGTCCGCAGGTCCGCTTGTCAATTTATATATCACGGAATGGTGGGTGTTATTTGTAACACACGCAACAATGGAAGCCCAATTTTGAGCCCACCCGCCCGAGAACCCGTGATCAAAAATGTCGCTAGGTATGGAATGCAGAATTCGTACATGCTCTAAGATATCCTGTCCATACTTTATAGTCCCATAATACAAGGGAAGAAAAAAAGGGAAAAATGATGGAGTAGTTAATAGTCGAATTATAGATCACGAAAATTTTGAGAGGAAGATGTATATAACGGAACAAAAAGAAACAGAGTTCAATTGCGCCAACTCGACAACCGCGGGAATAAAATTCACCAAGTATGAAAAGGAACAACAGCTAGTTCAATTCGTCATGCGAGGATATAGATGGAGATGAAATTGGTGGCAACCCGACAACCGTGGACATAAAATTGGCCAAGTATCGAAAGTAACAGCGGTCGATCAGATTCATCGTCTGATTATATAGATGGAGATAAAGATATGTCAACCCGCCAACGCTGGAGTTGCATATTTCATGAACCCAGCAACAGGAGGATCCAAAATAGGCTAAGAAGGTGTCTGCAGAAGAAGCGAGGCTCAGACCTTCTAATTATATTGCTCTGAACATTTGAATGCATAACCTACATTCGGTGTGTCAATTTCTATATCACGGAAGTGGGAGCGTTGTTTGGAGGACACAGAACAATAGAAGTGAAATGTTGAGTCAACCAGTCCATAGGTTCGCTTGTCAATTTGTATATGGTGGAACTCTGGGTGCTATTTGTAGGCCACGGAACAATGGAGGCCCAATTTTGAGCCCGCCTGCCCGAGAACTCGCGATCCAAAATGTCACTAGGTATGGAATGTGGAATTTGTACATGTTCTATAAAATATTGTTGGGCACTTTAATTGTCTAAATAAATAGACAATTAAGGTGTTCAATATAAATTGTCAAACCCAGGAAAGTTTTGTTATTGCAAGATAATTGTGCACAGTCTATGCTAGATTGATGAAAGAAAACATTAATCAAGTTGCAGTATTGAAAGAAAACAGAGTTTTGGAAAACTAAACACTAGCACAAGTTGTTGACACAACTAGAGTTCTAATCTATTGTTGCAGGATTGAAATCAAGCTTGCTTAATTGAAATGTAGATTGATGAGTGTATAATAATCCTGGATTATCTATCTTATTCTGATTTTCTATTTTATCCTTGCAGAAAGGAATTCTATGCTAATTGCAGAAAGGAAATATACTTTAGTTGCAGGGGGTAAATTCACACTTCTAATTACTTATTGTTGAAAGCAAAATTTTATCTAGTACAGAAAGACAATTCTACAGTAGTGTACAATACTTGACTTCTGATTCTCATGAGACACATTGATGCGCATTTGACAGAAAGGAACTGAACTGTAACAACAATTATGATCTAAGAATGCTAACAGGTTATTCACATACATCAAAGTAGCTAATGTAAAACAGTAAAACAGATGGGAGTCTATGAGGAAGGTGGGCCCTTTCCTTCTCACTGAATCCACTCAAAGAGATCACAGTAGGTTGGAGAAACTCAAGTCGCCTTCTTTATTGAAATCACCAAAATTGTTCAATTACAAGTTGCTTCACTTTACTTCACAATTCCACAGCTAATCTTCGTTGTTAATGATTACAAAATCTCTGTTATTTAAAGACAAAGTCATTTAGTTCAAAATGGACTCACAATAGCCTTGAGAATCCCATATTCTCAAGTTGTTCATAATATACAAGAGATCTGTCATATTCATCAAATCTGGACAAAGCATCAGCGTGAGACAAAACGTGTAACAACAGAGGATCATTCTTCAGGATTCGGCTTTCAGGATCGGTGGCCATCTGTTGCAGCGAGTGTAACTTTTAGAATTGGTGCGCATATGTTGCAGTTAGTGTAATAGCTTCCAGGATAAGTGGGCGTCTGTTGCAGCAAGTGTGACAGCTTCCAGGAAAGGTGTGTAGTTGTTGTAGTCGTGTAACAACATGCAAGACTAGCACACAGCTGTAACAATTGGTGTAACAGCAACGAGCTTTCTTTATGTCTTGGCTATTCTACACATTTTGATCATTAGTTGTGCATTTATGGGTAAAATATGAGAAATACTACCAATCAAATGTGTTAAATAAATAAGAATATCAAAGCAATATTAATGACTCATACCTTAGGAAAAAGGGTCTTGGCAGTATTAAAATAGGCATTTAGCATAGGAATGATAAGTTTGAAAAGGTAAAAGATATAGTGAAAAAGGGACATTTATGGGTCCTAACATGCCCCTCAACTGAAGATATTGCATGTCCTCATGCAAAAACACTTTCAAACCCGTCACTGAATCTAAAGTAGGGAGATGACTCCTCCCATGCAAACTGCTAAGACAATTCGTTAAGTACATGTATGCAAAACTGTGTGTACCCCCAATATCTGTTAGCTCAAAAATTTGTCCTACTTGCCTTGTCTTTAAGAACAGAGTGCAATAGAGGTTCTTGTGTTTGAGTTGTTGGTGAACCAGCGGCTTCTCTATTATGTAGGGATCTCCTCTTTCTTACTGGTTCTTGTGGAGCAGTAAGGTCAAATTCTATTTTAACTGAGAGGTTGACTGGTTCTTCAGGTTGGCCAGTGACTGGTACTTTTACTATTTTATAGCCTACCTCAAAATAGATATTACCACATTAAGAGCACATGAGCTCTCTATGTTGGTCCATAACATATTTTCTAAGTGATAATATGTCTAAGGCTATCCCCTCTGGATTGTTCTGACGAGCCACATGTAATTCATCCCTTAAGTAAGTCAACTCTACTTTGAGGCTGTCATTTTCTTTTAATAGTTCAGTAATCCTGGATCTTCTTCTCAATTTGAGAAAAAAGTTGAGCAAGTGGCACATCCTCGCAAGTTTGTGTAACTGGTTCTTGTGTGGCAGATACACCCAGGACTTGTTCCGATGCAACAGTTGATTCTGGCCTGACTAATTCTTGTGGAATAGTATTTCCCTGGATAGTTGGTTCTTGTGTAACAACTAAGTTAGGGATGGTGGTATCTTGTTGAACAGTCTCTTCCTGGGCAGTTGGTTCTTGTGTAATAGCCATGTCATCTGAGGGGATTGGTTCTTGTGTAGTAGTCTCTATAGTAATGGAGGGTAATGGACGAAGAATAGGCATTGCATGTTCCATATCCATCCATCCCACTGCTGCTGCAGTAGACCTTGCTGACCGAGTTCTCCTCCTAGGTAAAGTAGAGACAAAAACATTGTCTTTCTTTTTTGTGGGCTTTGAAGAGGAAGGGTGTTCTTCAATAATTTGACAAGAAGAAGGAGGGCATTCTTCAACAACTATACAAGGAGAAAATTTTGGAATGCTAGGGTATGGTAGAATTTGTACTTCATCAGTCATCGAGGGATGCCCAAAATCATTAAGCGGAGCCGATGATTCTGCTGTAACTCATGTACATTCCTCCTGTAATGATATAATGGTAGCCTGAAATTCCTTGCACAAGGTGAAACCTGGAATACATACCTCCATAAATTCTGGTAGGGTCTGAGTATGAGTAGACTCAAAACACTCTGTGGAAGCATCTGGTACAACCTTGTTGATGCCCCTCTTAGATCTTCTTGTAGGCTTAGGTTTTTTTTTTCTGAGGCGATTCGGTAGCAGTGATAATAGGGGTCTAAATTGTTGTTGCAGCACTAGGAGAGTTGCTTTTGTCGATTCTCTTATGAGATTCTCGTCTAGATTAACGTTTGATTCGTTGAATTGATTCATTGGCATATACAGTAGATACTGGAATTGTTGTTACAGCAACAGGTGGATTTTGAGTTGTAGTTGGTGCCACAGGAGGAGGAATGGAGGTACTTGCAATTGCAATGGATGTTGGAGCTGATGTTACAATGGATCTCTCTGACCTAGTTCTTTTCATGGGTAGTGTAGAGATAGAAGGAAGGAATTTCCTTTTCTTAGCTTTAAGGGTCTGAGGGAGTTCCTGGACCACTGCTATTGAAGCAGATGGTTGAGGCTCATGATTTGGTCCAAGGATTTTGCTTTCGACTGTTGCCTCAACCACCACTGAGGATAGAGGGTTTAACTGTTCTGGTTCAAGAATATCAAGGCGTTTCTGAGCGATGTGAGAGGTGCTTCAGATTTTGCGTTTGGTGTTCAGAGTTGACGTGTGGGCAGTTACAGTCGAGGTGTTAACTGCTGGTGTAGTCGAGGGTATAGGATTTGACTGTTATGGGTTGGCTGTAACAACAGGCACAGGAATTGGCTTAGGTAATGGGTCATTAGGAATTCCCATTCCATTATGAATCAACAATCCTATTAGTTTATGATTTGAAAGACAATTCATGGGGTGCTTGGATTTCTTAACAAATTGAGCCATATTATGCAGGGATTGAAGTAGTTAGTAAGGGATGTTGATTAGCTTATGATGTCGCAAATGTGACAGTAGAACAAAATCAGAAAAATAAACAACTTGATATCTCCCTTCACATGTAATGTACCTTTTTTTGAATTCTTATACCTTCCCCCTTAGCTCTGGTAAGGAACTGACATATGCACTGCGGCCTTTGGTCTGTACTTTCTCATTGCCCATGAGAAAACCCTTATGTGCATCAACAAGATGCGCTTTCCTGTTAAACCATTTGACTCATGTGGTTGGAAATCCTGTCACAGCCGCTATGCTCTCTTTTGTCACTGGAATCTGCACTTTGTGCACCATTGAATAGTTGTCTGCGAGATGTTGACTGAACTGTAAGACTTCTACTTCATTAAACCCCTGCAGCTTCTTAAAATAGGGAATCCAGCCAACCCACAGAAATATTTGATAAACATCTGGGTGCAGCAGCAATGTATTGAGATTTTCTGGCTCATATCTTACGGGTGTTCCTCCCATGACATTGTGTTTGTATTAGACAGTAAATTGGGAGGAGAAATCAACACCTAAACTAGAGACAAAGCAAGTCAATCATGGATTTGCATGAAGAACGCAGTGTCACAGCAAAAAAATAAGCGGGGTTAGAAGGTGGCAGAGGTGAAATATAAAAAGGAATTTTGCGGTTAGGTCGACTTGGATTTTTGTTCCCCCCCCAACTAATCTCATTGGATCATGGTTTAATGGATTAGGACAATTAGTCAGGCATTCATGAAAGCGTGCTTTGATATCCATATCAATTAGACACGTAATATTAGTAGCGTAACTCATAACTTACCACCCGAACTTAGTTGTTGGAGTAACTACACTATCTAACTACCATTTGATCCATGCGGAGTGGTTGTAATAATGAGAGATGACTCCCGAACGTGAGAAATGACGATATGGCAAGTGGAGCATAAGTGGAGTCCTTTCTATGGTTGGACCATTGAAAAGTTGGGGATGTGGAGTTTAAGTAATGATGAAGCGGCTCTTGTGGGACAAAGAGAGCATAAACTAATTTTTCGAAAATAGCAGAAATCTTGACAAAACAACAATGTTGTTGTATGTAGAAATGGCAGAAATGTTAAGAAGGTGGTGAAGCAGTGTAGAAACTAGTCAAAAGGATAAAAATCAATAGGTGTATCAGCAGATATTTTGGCCGAATTGTGGCACTAGGTGTAGCAGTATGTAAATTGGTCAATTTGTCGTAAAAGGGTGTAACAGCATGCAGGGCAAAAGAGTCGGGAACAGGTGTAAACGGCCAAAAGGGTGTAACAGCATGTAAATCGGCCAAAAGGGTGTAACAACATGTAAATCGGCCAAAGGGTGTAACAACATGTAAATCGGCCAAAGGGTGTAATAACATGTAAATCGGCCAAAAGGGTGTAACAACATGTAAATCGGACAAAAGGGTATAACAGCATGTAAATAGGCCCGAACACATAAATACTTAGTTTTTAGGAAGTTTTTCAACTTCCAAAAACTAATCCTTTGGCATCTTCCGTTGTAATCTATCTTGTTGTTCTTCAGTTTATCTACACATATGCAATTGTCTGATACCTTTCTAGGCTAAATTTATTAGAAATAGAGAAATGAAAATGAGTGAAGCAAAATCAGAAAATTTCAAATTTGCATAACTTATTTATATACAAAATTTTATTTGAAAACAAAATGTCCTAAAGTTCAGAAGGGGAAGGAGCAGGCTCTATGCCCTTTAAAAATTGGTAATTCGTATCAGCGGTACATATCGATTTAAATTCTTCCTTGGAAAGTGGATGTTGATACAGGCATAAGCGATGACCATTTGCATATAACTATGTATTGGATCCGTCAATAGTAATTGACCTGATTGTCCCATTGGGGAAAATAATGTCTACCTCGTAAGGTCCAAGCCATCGTGTACGCAGCTTACCCTGAAATTCTTTAAAGTGTGAATCATACAACAAAGCCCAATCCCCTTTTTGGAATAATTTCTTCTTGATGACTCGGTCATGCCATTTTGTTCTCTGTTGTTGAATCATTGTGGTTTGATGAATAGCGTCCAAACGCTTTTCATCAAGCTCATTGAGTTGCTGCGGTCTGGCCTTCTTTGTCATAGTCAAGTCGAGGTTGATTGCTGATGCAGTTCTTAAGGTTTTGATTTCGAATTCAATGGGAAAAACAGGGATTTTTCCATATACAAGCTCATCAGGAGAAAACCCAGTTGTGTTCCTCCAAGTAGTTCGATAAGCCCATAGAGCTTCATTCAATCTGTTAGACCAATCCCTACAATTTTCTCTCATTATCTTAGTAAGAATATCTTCTATGACTTTGTTGGTACTTTCTACTTGGCCATTACCTTGTGGATGGTATGGAGAAGTTGTTCTATGTAAAACATGATATTGACTGAGTAGGGCTTCAAACTTATGTGATGTGAAAGGGGGTCCTCCATCAGTTATTAAATCTCTAGGAATTCCAAACCTAACAAAGATATCTTCAAACAAGAATGCTAAGACAGCTTCTTTTGAGGCCCTGATGAGTGCTTTTGCCTCCACCCACTTGGTCATGTAATCTGTACAGACCAATATATAAACTTTCTGATTAGAAGGTGGGTTAATGGGCCCTACAAAGTCCATGGCCCATCTCTCAAAAGGATCTAACACTACTTGAGGCTGGAGAGGCATCTCATCCCTATGATTTGGCTAACCCATTCGTTGACAACTATCACAAGCCTAGACATACTTCTTGGCATCTTGAAATATGGTGGGACAAAAATAGCCCATCCTTAAAATTGTATGTCCAGTCCTTTTATCAGCAAAATGACCCCCACAAGGGCCATCATGGCAAGCTTTGAGTAGCTCATAAAATTCATCATCCCTCACACATCACCTGATTTCTTGATCCAGGCCTGTGTAGAAAAGGTATCCCTTTATCCAAATATACCGAGCACTCTTCTGAATGATTTTCCTTCTTTCCCTTGGGGATAGATGTGGAGGTACCTTCCTTGCAACCAAGTAATTAGCAATGTCGGCATACCAAGGTGAGTGAGAAGATACGGAAAAAAAAATGTTCATCTGGAAAGGAATCATCTAATGGTGAATTATCATCATTTATATGCAGTCTTGAGAGAAAATCAGTAACCACATTTTCTTTCCCTGGTCTATCTACTATAGTGATGTCAAATTCTTGAAGTAATAACAACCATCTTGTTACTCTCGCATTAGTAATAGGTTTATTCATAAGATATTTAATTGTTGTATTATCAGTATGAATAAAGGTAGGATAACCAGTGACATAATGCCTGAATTTATTGAATGCATAAACTACTGCCAAGAATTCTCTTTCAGTAACTGTATAATTTAACTCAGCAGGAGCCATGTTCTTGCTGATATAGTAGATAGAATAGGGTTATTTGTCCTCCTATTTCCCTAGTACTGCACCAATTGCAGTGTCTGAGGCATCTGAAGAAATGTGAAAAGGCAAAGCCCAATTGGGCCCTCTCAAAATGGGAGATGTGGATAATTTCTGTTTCAGATCTGTAAAAGACAATTCACAATTATCAGTCCAATGAAATTCAACATCTTTTGTTAATAGGAAAAACAAGGGAGAGACAAGTTTGGAATTTTTTTTAATGAATCTCCTGTAATATCCAGCATGCCCTAAAAAAATTCTTACCTCTTTCTGAGTTGTTGGAGTTGGAATGTCCAAAATTACCTGGATTTTGGCTGGGTCTACCTGAATTCCTGCATAAGAAATGAAGTGTCTCAGCACCACACCTTCGCTCATCATCATATGGCATTTTTTTGTGCTTAAAGAAAGATGAGACTCTATACATATTTTAAGCACTTTTTCCAGATTAGTCAAGGCTTGATCAAAATCAATACCATAAGGTGTAAAATCGTCCATGAATATCTCCATATAATCATTCACCATATCTGAAAAAATACCAATTACATCTCTCTATAAAGTGGTTGGCGCATTACACAAGCCAAATGGGAGAACCTTGTAGGCAAATGTACCCCAAGGGCTGGTAAAGGTGGTCTTATCTTGGTCATGTGGAGCAATTTTTATCTGGTTATAGCCACTGAATCCATCTAGGAAAGAGAAAAACTTTTTCCCAGCTAGGTTGTCTAGAACCTGATCAATAAATGGTAGAGGGAAATGATCCTTCTGCGTGGCCTTATTTAGGGCTCTATAGTCCACACACACTCTCCACTTACCATTCTTTTTAGGTACAATAACCAACAGTGAAACCCACTCATTGTCTGATATAGGATAGATGAATCCAGCATTGAGAAGTTTCTGGAGTTCCTCTTTAACTATTTCTTTAAGATTAGGGTTCATCTTCCTTTGGGGTTGGAAAATGGGTCGGCATTCTTCCTTGATGTATATATGGTGGGTGCATAATTCAGAAGAAATTCCTTTCATGTCCATGTAATCCCAGGCAAATGCCTCCTTATGTTCAATTAGTAATTTCATCAATCGACGAGTTTCGGCAATAGATAAATCGGGATTGATGTTCATGGTTTTTCCAGGTTCGATTTCTACAATGATGCTCTTAGAACTAACTTTTGGAAATAATTCGGCTATTGTTGTTTCATCATTTTCTATTACAGTGTTTGTTGTTACAGTGTTTGTTGTTACAACGTTTGTTGTTACAGCTGAATCGATTTGATTTATAGCAGTTTCAGAGAACATTTATGGGCTCATCTCTTCTTGGGAAATAGAGTCAAAGATTCCAATCAATCGATGTTGCGTGTTCTGTGTAACAGCAGAGGGGTCACAGATAAAACAGTTGATTAACTCATCCTCTATCTCGTCTTTGAAACTCAGGGATTTTCCTATGTTTAACACAGGCGGAGCACTTTCATCCTCAATGTCCATCCATAAAGAATTTTTGGGTTCCATATTGGGTGTAGCATGAGGATAGAGGGTAAGTTTTTTTTCTGTCCTAACCATCAGAGATGGTCATGGAACCAGATCTACAACCAATGAAGGCATCAGTTGTAGCTAACCATGGTCATCCTAGGATTAGAGGGTGTCCCCCCATACGGGTTTTGGGTTGCAAAACGACAAAATCAGCAGGATACTCCCATGAATCAACTGAAATGACTAAATCATTGATTACTCCTTCTGGTCTGATGGTGGAACGATCAGCTAATTCTAAAACAGTAGGAGTAGGTCGGACTTGCGTTCTAAGTTGCAGTAATTGTGTATTTTCTATTGGCATAATATTAATTGTTGCCCCTAAGTCCACTAACACATGGGGAATAGGTGTTTGGCCAATTTTGACAGTGACTGTAGGGTTTCCTGGGTCACCATATTTAATGGGTGGGGTCTTTCCTAACATCAGTTCAGACAAGTTCCCCACTACATGCACTGTGAGGGGGTCGCTAGGTTTCCTTCCAGGTCTTCTAATACAGAGATCTCTCACAGTCTTGGCATAAATAGGGACATCTCTAATCACTTGCAATAGTGGAATGTTAACATGCAGGTTTTGCAATTCTCCTAAGAGATTGAAGGATGGTAATTCCACAATTTTGGTAATTTTCAATCTTTCAGGGAATGGGGGGGTCTGCTGATTCTTTAATAGGCTGGTCAATTTTTTCTGTATCGAAAGATGGTTTTTCTCCTGATTCCTTGTCTGATTTTGAAGATGGAGCATCTTCAATTATGGGTTCGACTATTCTCCCTGATCTTAATTTTATCTCATCACAAGGCATAGGAGTAATAGACAGAGCTGGCACATTATATATATCAATATTTTGAATGGCCTTATTATTTGGGTTTGGGTTAGGTTGCACAGGCATCTGAGGTTGTAAGGGAGGATTGTTCTATGGGGCATTAGGAGGTAACTGCAGTTGTTTCTGCTGATACTGGGGTTGGAACTGTTGTTGATAGAGGTTCGGTTGATGATTTTGATAGCTAAGTTGTTGTTGAGGGCCTCTCCAATATGGGTTCCATTTCCCATGGTGACTGTATTGTTGGGGCATAGGTAGCCATGCATTAGAATCCTGATAAGGAGGGAGAATTGGATTTGGAGGGGGAACATTCATCTGGCCATAAGGTAGTTGATTGTTCCAATAATTAAGTGTTGTAGGAGAGAATTGAGAGTTCATACCTTGTCCTCTTGGTTGTCATTGTCTTCTTTGTGTAATTAGATAGGCAGCCTCCACTTCTTCATTAGTCACCTTCATTGATGCTTTTACACCTGGTAAAGAGGGACATTTGTCAGTAGGATGATCCAATTCATAAATAAGACATACCTGGACACTGTTCAGTGGGCATTCCCTTTTCGGATGTTTGTATCTTCACTTTGGACAGAAAAGGGTCTCATCCTCTTTCTGAGACATCTTGAATAGTTCCTCCCTTCGTTCCCTTATTCGAAAGTAGTCTTGGTACTTGTTCAGGAAAAGTTGCCTCATTTGTACCCATGTTGAGATATTCTCTCCTCCAAGGCTCATGAACCATCTTAACGCATTTCCCTTCAATGTGGTTGGAAATAGTTTAATTTTTTGTGCAGTAGTAGTGTAGTCATAGCTTCTACACAGAATATCAAATTCAAATAGAAACTCATCTAGATCCTCCGTAGACAATCCATGGAAATTTGGTAGGGTTGAAAGAGGTATGTTCTTCATAGTAGCTATCCCCTTTGTAGGAATATTAGTAATAGGAAAAACCAGGGTAGAGATAGTATTTTCATCATTTACCTGATCTTCATTGTTTTGTGGCTCCTCTCGGTAGAACTCCTCTTCATTATCTCCTTGATTTTCCATGGCTACTCTCTCATTCCACTCAATACAGTAAGCGTCACACTCCTCCTTAATGACTATATGTCCGTTAATCTGATAAACAACTTCTTCTGGTCTTTCTCTTGGCCGAGCTATACTTCCTCGATCTTCAATATTCTCCAGCGTTGCTTGCTAATTTGTTGGTGACAAACTTTAAGCTTCAGCCCTTGATGAAAGCTATGTTTCGAGTTGGGGTAGTTCTGATGACTGAGGAATTTGTCTCCTTAGAGGATTTGAAGGGCGGAAGATAGATCCTGAAGAAGAATCTTCTCTAGCTATAATCTCATCAATAAAGGTTGGTCTTCCCAGTACAGGGTTCCTTCCTCCACGTCCTCTGGTACCTATAGGGTTAGTATTTTTGGGAATACATCCTCATGTTCCTCGATTCATGTAGACTTATTCATTCCTAAGAAAAGAAAACTATTGTGCTTACAAACATCTATAATTATCTTCCTCGACAATGGCGCCAAAAATGTTGGGCACTTTAATTGTCTAAATAAATAGATAATTAAGGTGTTCAATATAAATTGTCAAACTCAGGGAAGTTTTGTTATTGCAAGATAATTGTGCACAGTCTATGTTAGATTGATGAAAGAAAACATTAATCAAGTTGCAGTATTGAAAGAAAACAGAGTTTTGGAAAACTAAACACTAGCACAAGTTGTCGACATAGCTAGAGTTCTAATCTACTATTGCAAGATTGAAATCATGCTTGCTTAATTGAAATCTAGATTGATGAGTGTATAAGAATCTTGGATTATCTATCTTATTCTGATTTTCTGTTTTATCCTTGCAAAAAGGAATTCTATGCTAATTGCAGCAAGGAAATCTACTTTAGTTGCAGGGAGTAAATTCACACTTCTAATTACCTATTGTTGAAAGCAAAGTTTTATCTAGTACAGAAAGACAATTTTTCAGCAGCATACAACACTTGACTTATCATTCTCATGAGACACACTGGTGCGCATTTGACAGAAAGGAACTGAACTGTAACAACAATTATGATCTAAGAATGCTAACAAGTTATTCACATACATCAAAGTAGCTAATCTAAAAAAACAAAACAGAGGGGAGTCTGTGAGGAAGGTGGGGCCTTTCCTTCTCACTGAATCCACTCAAAGAGATCACAGTAGGTTGGAGAAACTCAAGTTGCCTTCTTTATTAAAATCGCCAAAATTGTTCAATTACAAGTTGCTTCACTTTACTTCACAATTCCACAACTAATCTCTGTTGTTAATGATTACAAAAGCTTTGTTATTTAAAGACATAGTCATTTAGTTCAAAATGGACTCAGAACAGCCTTGAGAATCCCAGATTCTCAAGTTGTTCATAATATACAAGAGATTTGTCATATTCATCAAATCTGGACAAAGCATCAGCGTGAGCCAAAACGTGTAACAACATAGGATCATTCTTCAGGATTTGTCTTTCAGGATCGGTGGCCATCTGTTGCAGCGAGTGTAACATCTTTTAGAATTGGTGTGCATATGTTGCATTCAGTGTAACAACTTCCAGGATAAGTGGGCATCTGTTGCAGCAAGTGTGACAGCTTCCAGGAAAGGTGCACGGTTGTTGTAGTCGTGTAACAGCATGCAAGACTAGCACACAGCTGTAACAATTGGTGTAACAACAACTATCTTTCTTTAAGTCTTGGTTGTTCTACACATTTTGATCATTAGTTGCGCATTTATGGGTAAAATATGAGAAATACTACCAATCAAACCTGTTAAATAAATAAGAATATCAAAGCAATATTAATGACTCGTACCTTAGGAAAAAGGGTCTTGGCAGTATTAAAATAGGCATTTAGCATAGGAATGATAAGTTTGAAAGGGTAAATGATATAGTGAAAAAGGGACATTTTTGGGTCCTAACAAATATCTGGTCCGTATTTTATAGTCCCATAATACACAGGAAGAAAATAAGGGAAAAAGGACGGAGGAGTTCGAAATGGAATTGTAGATAATACACGAGAAGAAGAGAAGGGAAAAAGAACTAAGTATCTCATAGAAAAACATCTAGTGTTTGATTATTAATGCAAATGCTTTCGAATCCCTACTGAGTTCTCACCAGTTAAGGCATAAACTGCAGATCACGGAAGTGTCTTTCATACCACTTTGTCCACTTGTCACTAGTAAGAGCATTGTTGATGTATATCAGGAAAGACGCAAAGTTGTTGGAGATGGAAAGCAACAACAGATACTTTGAAAAAAGTTAATGTATACGAGGAACCCACGGTGGAATTGTAGATCATGGATGTTTTGAGTGCAACATGTATATAGCAGAACGATAAGCAGTTGGGTTCGCAACCGCCGGCCTTGCAGCGGTGGGCATAAAATTGGCTAAGTATGGAAAGGAACAATAGTCGGTCAGATCCGTCGTGCGAGGATATAGATCGAGATGAAGACATGTCAACCCGCCAAGTCTCAAATCGGATACCATAGAAACGACACTAAGTATATAATCGATCCGGCAACCGCGTCCATAAAATTGTGAAGTATTAATTTTCCTCTGGCTTGTATTCTCCTTGTATTCGATCATCTGTTTGGTTGAGAAGCCTGCCTAAGGATTTGTATGTAGAACTTCTTTGCTTTATTACAATAAATTGGAAGAAACGTCCAAGCCAGATGAAAAATGCAAATCTGTTGAGGCACATAACTTCTTCGGGCAGCAGAGGTGTGGAAAGTGCATCCAATGTTGCAGAACACACTAGCACAGGTGTGGCAAGTGTATCAAATGTTGTAGATGGCATAACAATATATATTTCCTTATAGTAGTGGAGGTATGGTGGCCCAGAGAAAGGTCTGGAATGTTCGGAGGTGACGCTAAATATGTGTAGTCTGCAACTACATCCAGAGGAAACCGAACAAACTTTGACAAAGAACGTGCCTTTCTGTCAAGCCGGCTACCAGACTCACATGCAACTCATCAAACTATGAAATAGAAACTTTTGTAGTGATAATATGTCATTTATCCACCCATATAGTTTATGTTACCCGCCTCTGGTTACATTTGCAAATGTAGTAATATTTCGCGTCATTTACAAACATGACAAGCCATTTTGCAAGCAATTGTAAATGTGCTACCCCCGAGGAAGACAAATTCTTTTGCAATCTGTACAATTCCATACACTTGCCAAATATGTGTTGTTGGAAGAAGCTATATACTTAAACAAAGAAGTATTTTTCACCTGACCTCAAAATCCATTAGAATTCCCAGCAAGCAAAACAAAGAATTTCAACAAACAAATCTCCAGGCAGCCTTTTCAACCAACCAAAGCATTGAATACAAGGAGAACACCAATTAGAACATACTTGTTCCTTTTTTTTTGTCCTCTCTGAGTTTCTCTTGTATAACAGAGTTTTTTTTTTACTCAAAGCTCACACCACATAAAACCAGTCTCTCTTCTTTCATCTGCCCCTCAATCACATCTCTAAGTTGTCTTAAATGTCCATGACTAGGAACATTAGAACGAAGGGACCCTAAAGCGCAACTCTTTGATGATAGAGAGAAATGGAAATAAGTATTTAAAAGCAACGCTAGATGACCTTCTGTAGATTTTGTGTTGATTTGTTTTAATGACAGATGTTCTTGATATTTTCGCTTATTAATGCTAATCTTTTTTAATATATACGATGAATAGTGACTACCAGCACGTATTAAAATTCCCATATCCGATCAGATTCTCAAATCTGACATCTAAGATATGCACAATATTAAAGAGGGACATGACGTTAAGGCGTCTGTGGGTGACACGTTCATGAACTATGTTGAAGCTTTTAAGAAAACTATAAGTACACAAGGCAAAAAAAATAAAAATAAAAAGTAGTTTCGCAAATTCAAAATGCAGGCAAAAAGAAATTACCAAATCCCATAATAGTCGCATGTCTATTCATTTTAATGGGAGATGTCCTCGATCTTTCCAGTTATTAAAGCCCATCTTTTCGAAATGCACAATATTAAAGAGGGACATGAAGTCAAGGCCTCTGTGGGCGACACATTCGTGAACTATGCTGAAGCTTTTAAGAAAACTAAAACTGCACAAGCCAAAAAAAAAAATTCGCAAATTCAAAATGCAGACAAAAAGAAATTACCATATCCCATAATATTTGTCTCTCTATTCGTTTTAATGGGAGATATCCTCGAGCTTTCCAGTTATTAAAGCCCATCTTTTCGAACCTGTCTGGTCGGTTATGACTTTTCAAAGCATATTTAATGTGTTTTGGGAAGCGCTGAAGGTAACAGGGATGGAGCCCTATGTAATAGTCGTTACTACTATTTTTCTGTTTTTGTGCAGGAGCGTATGTAAAACGTACCTAAAGAAAAGTAATTCGACAATGCTAGTTTTTTTTGCACATGAGCCCTTGAGATACAAATAGTCAGCAAGTCCGATTGTCAATTTGTATATCGCGGAACTCTCCATGCTATTTGTAGGACATGAAACAACAAAATAAATTTTAGAGCCCGCCATCCCCAGAACCCGCAATCCAAAAAATGCTTACTATTTTATTTTTTTTGTCCACAACCATATGTAAAACGTACGTAAACTATTTCGAGAATGTTAAATTTTTTTCACATGAGGCCCTTCAAATTCAAATAGTCTGCAAGTTCGATTATCAATTTGTATATCGCGGAACTCTCTGATTGTCAATTTTCAATCGGCTACCCCGAGAACCCGCGATGCAAAAACTGGTGAAGTATCAAGTAAAACTTAAGGAAAAACTAATTCGGCAAGGCTAATGTATACACCGAACACGACATGTCATAGTTCGATACAACTTGTCCGCGAAGCCGCATCCATAAAACTGGCTAAGTATGCAACCGAACGACGGTCGGTCGGAATGATCGCGAAACTCTCCATGGTATTTGTAGGGCACAGAACAACAAAAGCCCAATATTCAGCCCGCCACCCCGAGAACCCGCGATCATTAACTTATGTTGTCCAAGAAACCAGTAATTTCATAAATTTCATTCTCTTATGTCGAGGAGGCCTTCTTTTAAAGAAAACTAATTCGGGAAAGCTAATGTGTACATTGAACACGACCTCTTATAGTTCGATAGAACCTATTCGCGAAGCTGCGTCCATAAAACTGGCTAACTATGCAATCGAACGATGGTAGCTCGCAATGACCACAAAAACGAGAGAAACTATAAAGTCAAACGCAGTTTACAACAGGAGAGTAAAAGGGAGAGAATAGGTATATCTCCCACACAGCAAAAGGCACTTTCATAACTATGAAATATATTTTGAGGTCGACAAAATATAACCATGAAATATATTTTGAGGCCGACAAACTCTGCTTCAACGTGTAAGAGATGCAATTTACATCGCCTGCAATTCTTTAGTCTGTTATTTTAACTTAATAGCATTCTATGCAAACTGCACTGCAAATAAATGTAACTAGAGATCCAACCGTAGATGCAGCATCCCAACATTGCAAACCCTGGGCAAACAAGAACAAGCACGAAATAAGAACCCAACTAAGAAGCACCAAAAGGCCCAAGTGCAGGGGACCGCAACCCCGCAAAGTCAAATCAACCAACAA
>ML795063.1:18438-43728 GCA_009831015.1 Picea engelmannii | reverse complement strand
ACCCAAACGTGCAAACTGCAACAACACGAACAGGTAAGCAAGAACAACAACAACATGCAAATAAGAAATCAGTGCCAAGCAAAAAACAAGCATGGACCACTGAACCAGCAATGTCACTGGAGCATATAAATTTTAAAAACGGAAGAAAATTTCTTATAACAAGCATGTTAAGTAACCATTCAACACTACCGAGCCTGTTAGGTAAACATTTAAATCTGTCAGAAATGCACTGTAAACATTTAAGAAAAAATTCAATGTGCCAGGTCTCTGACGTATCCCATAAATGTTTTTGTATTTTTAGTATCAATAGTTCGAACACCAAAGAATGTATTGAAAGGGCAAACTCTGGATATGCCACCATATCAAACATTGCCATAAATTTACCTAGCATAAAATGCTAAACCAAACATTCGAGTTAATGCTAGCATTAATCCACCTTCGACGAATGCATAACAAAATATATGATTCAAAAAGACCATATACGATCAAATACTTTGGATATGCCAACATATATAACATTGGGAATAGTGAAGCCGGCAATAAGACCTCCAATCCCTTCTCCAATCAGATCATGACAAAGATGGTACTTTTTTTTAATATAAAAATCGATGTTTTCAGTTCCCTGGTTCCAACAATAGATAATATGGAAATATTTGTGGTCAAAGGATAGACTAATATGAAGTCAACGATTTATCGATCGCTAGAGTCCCTCTACGCCTACAATAGAAACTAATAAGATAGTAGTATTCTACGACAAGAGTATAATTAAGTTTCTTTTTTAATAAAAAGAAAAAATATTCTCTACTCTTTAGAATATATATATATATATATATATATATATTATTTTTATTTTGAAATATAAATATTTAATATTAATTAAATATGATTAATATTAAACCTAAAAGTATGAGACTTTATAAATGTTTAGTGATCTTTATCATAGTTCTTATAATAAGTTAACTATAAAACTCCTTTTCTAAAAATATATATATTCTTAAAAAAATTAATATATATATATATATATATATATATATATTAAAATATAAAATATTTAATATTAATTAAATATAACTTAAGTAAATGCAAGAAAAAAATTATTCTTGATATTTAAATTTTAGATCTCATTTTATGATATGTTTGTGTTTTTTATTATTTCTTAATAAATATCATAAAGTTAAAACCTTTATCTACTATTATAATTATCATAGTAAGTGTCCTTGCAATACTATGACAATATAAAATAGACTAATATATATTGAATACAATAAAATAGTGATAGTTTATATTAAAATTTTATCCATTATTATATTTAGTATTATATATTAAAATATTTGTATTTTTTCTCATTTCAAAGATGGTATTTAAGGTAAATCTTACAATTTTCAAAACGTAAGACTAATTAATAACAAGCCTCAAAACCATTATAACAATATACTCATTATGAATTAAACATGTCATTTTTAGAAAACCATTCCTCCCAACCATCTAAGCTAAACCTAATTGACATTATCACACTTAATATATGTATACAACTATGACAATGTACAAAAAATTAACATATATTCAAAGGAATAGGAACCCAAAACCATTATCATAGTTAATAAGCTTGCATACAATGCGCAACGATTAACATATACTAAGGGTATGTATTTTCATCATTTTTTTCATATAAAAAAAACTACAATGTGTAGGGTTATTGGTTTAACTTTTGTGTTAGAATATTTAGAAGTTAGTTAAATCAACTCAATTTAATGTGTTTTTAGGTAAAGTGTGTTTGTAGTGCATTTTTGCAACTAAGTAGTCTAATGATCATGATTATGTTTTAGACATAAAGTGATTGGATGGTTCATCTTCTCATCAACACTAACACTACTTCATCTATGACTTAACACTTGATTGGTCCCTTATCTCTATTTAAAGTACATGGAGGATCATTTGCTAGTGATCTATTGTTGAGAGATGTTTGTGTACATTATTTTCTTTTGCATTATCTATTGCCTCAAGTGGTCGTGTTGGTTGGTGTCATAGACATAAGAGTCCTACTTGAAATTTTTGTTTTGTCATCCCTAGCTATGTGGCACTGCCTTGCCTTGGCCACAAGGGCTTGACCAACCTATGGTTACTATAGACAGACTATGTTTCTTCACTTAAGGTCTACTCATAACTACACCTTAAGCTGCAATTTTGTTAGATGTGGAACCGGGTTCTCTAACAATAGACACAAGTCCAACTGTGACATTAAACCATCCCATAGGTACTTTTACACCTTTCCAATTTTCACCAATACTTTGTCCTTCAAAACAAGACAAGGAACAATCACAAAGAGACCACAACACAAATATATGGGCTACACCGAAGGAAAATACCTTATCTTTGTTGATATGTAGAATGTTACAAAGATACAACAAGGGAGCATGACCAACTATCTGTGGCTATTTTACATACTACAATTATCCAAGACACACTGCCTACAATACTTGTTAATCCAACCCTTGTAGCATCCACATGCCTGCCTCTTGTAAGCCCTTCTCTCTTCAACAATTCACTCAACTAGCACACAAGTAGTCTATTGTACCAACCCTGAACTTAGAACAATCGTGAACCTACGTGTTCACCCTTGTATGAATGACTACCTCTTCTTGAATGACTTTGCACAAAGGATGCGTTCTCTTTATATAGTGATGATTTCATGCTTTTATAAGGTGCCTTACAATCCACTACACGCCCAAAGTGGATCCAACGTGCAATTTGTCCACCAACTATGGAATGCTTAGCCCCTTCGGTCTACACATTTGGCTTGTGCACCCAAGGCATCCCAATCTCGCATAAAGACAACTTAAGATGGTTCACCACTTCATCTAATGATCGGGCAAGTATCGTCTAGTCGTGCAACCTTATGTACCTACCTTAACCGATCATGCAAGGGTGCCTATTGCCATCCATGGGCAAAGGCCTTATAACTAGGGATGTGGACTATTTTCCTCTTTGAGGATTTTAACCACGTATACACTAGTGTATTGATCTTTGATTTGTTTGTGTGAGTGATTTCCTTAAGGTGTTTGACATATGTGGATATACACTGTTTATCAAACATTTTGTTGATATAATCTCAACACCCTATGTGTAACAACATTATTGTATGTAGGCAAAGCCTAGCTACTCGAAATAACTTGTTAATGGTCTATAAGAGGGCAAACTTCCACTCCTACCAAATCCATATGGGTCTTGGATCATTAACTTGTTTCCTTATATTAAAAGAAGATAAACTCTTAGTCAAACAAAAGCAATTTTAAATCATACTTAATGATTAAAAAACGATTTCAACATATTACATGTATTTACTGAAAAAAACTTAATATTATTGTTGCTCGTTATTAAAATTATATATATATATATATATATATATATATTATGTGGTTTCTGTTACATCTATCACTAAACCCTATAAACAAAAACTAAAATATTAAAAACCTTATTGCAATTCTTCATCCTGCTAAAGAGAAAAGTTTAAGTATCAGATTAATAATTTGCAACTAATGTTGAAGCTTGATGGTATATGGATTCACAAATGCAAAGAAGCAAATGGTTAGCATATGCTATCAATGATTATATTTCGTCCTTCATAAATTTATTTTTTTCCTTACATTAGTGCTCATGCCATACCGTTTTTAAATTATATTTTTAAAGGCGGCTTATTCGATGAAATTTAATATTTATAGTTGAACTTTAGATCGTGCAAGCCATTTATGATTTTCGTGAGTATTATAAACTATATCAGAAGATTACATACTTTTAAAATATGTATGAGTATTTTTGTTTGAATTGATGTGTTAACGTTAGCATAGTATTTATAATATTTTAAAATAAAGGGAAGAGATTTGCGTTTAAAAACAAAATAAAGTGTAATAATTTATTGATTGAAGAGGGAGTAATTTTTTGAAAATTCTTATTGGTTTGTTAATTCTAACAAATGTTTTTGAAAAGTGTTCATAGGGATCCAAATGTTTTTCACTTCAAAATATTCCTTTTATATATGTGTATTTTATTTATATTTGTATTTATATTTTGAGGATGTATTAATATTAATATTAATATTTTGTATTTTATTATATATATTTGAGTAATGTTACTGTGATTTGGAATTGGACTCAAGCATTCGTACCTTGAAGAATTTAAGTAAGCAATGACCCTGACATCTTTTGATGGGGACACTCATTTAATGGCAGCTTTACTCTCAAAGAAGGATACGCTCTGTAGGAGGTATTTCAATCTATACCAAAGGATCTCATCTGGACCGTAGTCTGGAAATCCAAATTCTGGCCAAAAATCTCCACGTTCCTTTGGCTCCTCCTACAGAACAAGATCCTAACTTGGGAAAACCTTCAGAAGAGGGGCTTTATTGGCCCTTCGATCTGTCACTTATGCAAACAAAATGAGGAGACCATGGAACACCTTCTCAACAGTTGCGCCACCAATGTCGATATTTGGGATCATGCCACTTAGCATATGCGAAGAACTCATCGAGATCAGGGCAGCATCATAAACACGATCAGAAACTGGGGACCAAGACCATACAAATGCCAAATTCTCAATAGGATCTGACATCTCCTACCAGGCTTCATAGTTTGGCAACTTTGGAAAGAGTGCAACAGGAGAGTCTTTCACTTTCAGGCCTCCACTCACGCAAGCCTTTGGTCCACCATCCTCTTGCACCTTCAAGAAACCCTCCAACTCCATCCTTGGACCAAAGATGACCAACCGTCTAACACTGCAGAACTCTTAATTATTAACTCTTGGGGCCTTACGCTCTCCTCCACCCTCTCTCGGCCACCCCCTCTTCCTCCCTCTCCCCTCTCGATCAACCCCTCAATCTAGTCCCCCCCCCAACCCCAATTCCATAAAATCAACTTCGATGGAGCTTCAAAAGGCAATCCAGGCCCCTTCGGGGCAGGAGCAGTCATAAGGGATAGTCTTGGCAGACTGCACAACTTAACAGCGGAAAACCTGGGCCATGATACCAACAACTCGGCAGAGATATGGGGCATGATCAGAGGAATCCAACTAGCCCTAGAACACAACCTCACATGCCTCATCATTGAAGGATATTCAAAAGTCATAATTGAGTTAGCCTCTGAAATCATCAATGGCAGGAGCCTGGAAAAGATCACCCCAAGCTAGCGCCTGTTGGACCCCCTATGAAGCTTTCAAGCATTACTCAGAACCTCTATAACTATCCTCACCTCCCACGTGAGAAGGGACGCAAACAAAGTGGCAGACAGACTGGCCAATGCAGGTGTGGACCTAACACGATAGATCACCCTCACGACCCCTAGAAGGCCCCAAAGCTCGATAATTTGGACTCACTGGCAGGAGCTAGCTCAAAGGGACTATCCTCACCCAGATGGGGTGACATTTGGCGAAAGGGGGGAGACAGGTGGCAGACATAGCTGGCGAGGAGAGTTAATACCCCAAGCTGCCACCCTCAATGCTATTAATTCCCCATGGTGTTCACCATAAGGGAGATTAATTCAATGCGCCTGGAAGAGCTCACGGATGAGTGTTCCAACCAGGCCACTGGTACTAGGAGACTGAACCAGTCCCATCAACCTTCAATGGCATAAATGGCTCCTGGTGGCGTTATAATTGACCCTCCTAGCAAAGGTGCGCACTTTCACTTGTCATTTGCAAGCTTCCTCCTCTGCGCAGTGCTGCTCGTCCCTCCTGTCCTCCTTGCTTGCCCCCTGCGCGTCCTCATAATCTCTCCCGACCACAATTTCCCTCTCTCCTTGGTTCTCATCATGCCACGGGACTGAGGCAAGCCCAATCATTCCTCCAAGAACAAGAACACCTATACCCAAGACAACCGGCTCACAGCCTCTCAGTGAGCCTTGATTGCCCATTTTAGTCACCCCCACAAACCTTCAAGCAACACTCAGTCCACTCTGCGCATGCCTAAACAGGAGAACTCACCTCCCTCGCCCCAGACTCAAGCTCGGTCTCCCCTTCGCCTCCCTAAGTTGGAGACCCCGTCCCTCACTGAGCACTCTCCTTCACTCCAGACTCAAGCTCAGACTCCCCTTCATATTCCCAAACTGGAGACCCTATCCCTCACTGAGCACTCTCCTTTGCCACCCCAGCCCTCACAGGATATCCTCAACATAGTCAAAGAGGAGGCTCCACCCTCAATTCGGCATCCGGGCCCAAAGTTGAGCGACATTGAGCCACCTTCAGCTCCTCAACTACGCCCAAGCCTGGTGAAAATGGAAGTGTATCCCCCTAGGGAAAACCTCCCAAGACTTTCAGCCTCGCCCGTGGGAAGGAGATTGCATCATGGAGGAGGAAATCCCCCCAAGCTTGCAATTGACAGGCGATGAGGAGAACCCAATTACCTATCATCTGGCAACGGAGCACTTGGAGCTTCTCTTTGACATCCGGCAGTGGCAGGATGAGCAAGTGCATGGCCAATGGACAATCCACCAACAACTGGATCTCTTGTTCGAGGCCCTCTCAGACGCCCCACCGCAAGCACAATGCCCAACCTGCAAGCAAAATTTTGTATCGGTCTACACCGCCTAGGGACATCCAGGCTCCCCAAATGCTTGACGCGTCCCACCCCTGACTCTGGTTCTTATCAATTTCAATTTTCAGAATGATAGTGATTATCTGTTTACTCTCTTTTTACAGTTGTTTAAACATCTTAGTAATGGCAACTCTAAATACAGTCTTCCTTAGGCTAGTTAGTGGGATTAAAGTCCCTGTTGAAACTCTCAACTTTTGCTCAATTTTTGTAAATTTTCTAAAACAGAACATCTACTATTTAAGGCATGTCACCGCTTGGAGCCACCTGTTTTGGTTTCCATTTTGTGGCGAAACAGGTGGCTGCCAAACGATGCACAGGTGTACACTCATGATGATATAATACAAGGATCTATTTTTATTTACAAAAAAAAATTGTTATTGTTATCTGGAGAATCATTTGTGATACATTTATCCCACGTAAGTTGTAGAATGTGTCTCTCAATACAATCAAAGAAATATGTCGTCTTTATTCACTTGTTTATATCATTAAACTAGTTGTAAATAGTCTTATATTCTTATTGCCAAGGACTAAAGATTACAACTTTTGTTTCCTTCTATAACCACATGAAACATGTTCTTCTCATACTAGCGAATAACATTTGGAGATACTTTATTGTGATGTTGTTGATCTACATATTTGAGTGCCTTGAAGTAATAATATAGAGGACGGATACAAAGAGTTTTCACAATACTTTTTAGGAGGAGATGTTTCTTTTAACAATTATCCTTCTTTTTTGGGTTGAAGTGGAATCAACATTATTGTGTTACTTTGGGGGTTCTCAAATAGAGTCCAAATAAGGTGTATTGAGAATAAGATATGAGCTAGTTGTGGTAAACCTCGATTAATTTACCCTTAAACCACAATCCAACAAACCAAAAATTTGATAGGCCTTAAAGAGAACATGGGGTGGACTTGAGTTCGTAATATGTACATGTGGGTCATCACCTCTCAATGTCATAAATTTAAGACTTCCTCCCCATCACTATTTGAAGGTGAAAAGTGAAAAACATGGAAACATAACTTGATCAATGTGGTCTACTTTAACAAGAATGTGGAGGCAGGATTGAGTTTATAATATCTACACAAAGGACATCACCTTTTGGTGTCATAAGTTCAAGCCCTACCTCTACCATAACTACCTCAAGGTGTAAAGGAATGTCAGTGCGAAGGGAACTTGGTCCATGGCGTTTGCCTTAAGGAGAACGTTCATATGGCTATGGGTCGGTGATGTATACACATAAGTCATCATGCTTGTCATAAGTTCAATGCCTAATTTCAAGTGCCTCGACAATTACTATAATTTAGGCAAAACTTACTTGAATATAACATTGCTAATGGTGTGAAACTCTTTAGTCCTCATTGTTAGTCCCAAGTCCATTAAACTACAGAGAGACCAAAATTTAACAAGTTATCCAATTACTAATAATTGACTATTAACTACTGTAAGATCCATAATATTTGGACATCCTATCATCTTCCTCTCATGAATGTCTCCCATGGTGCCATCCCTTCACTCACACTCTCTAACCTAACCTTCCCAACCATCAATTTCACCCATAACACCATCCATTATATTCTTTGTGACTTGAACTTCCCTAAAATGAATTTCTCACTATCTCTTCTTTTGTGTTTTTTATAACTTGGAAATCTCTTCTCTATGATGAGTTTGATTTTCTCCCATAGCACCACCCTTTCAGTAGTGTTCTCTATGACCTTCCTTCCCTTTCAGGTGATCCATTTTTATCTCTTCTTTTGTGTTTTTTATAACTTGGAAATCTCTTCTCTATGATGAGTTTGAGTTTCTCCCATAGCACCACCCTTTCAATAGTGTTTTCTATGACCTTCCTTCCCTTTCAGGTGATTCATTTTTCTCACATAGCATTATCATTATCTTTTCAATTGTGATTTTAGTGCAATCCCTTTACTTTTGTGGGTAAAATTTTCTCACACTCACACTCACACTCACTATCACTATCATTTCTTTATCACTATCCTTTTTTTTACATTTGGGGATCAAATTTTCTCAGAGGTCACTATCACTATCCTTTCTTTACTTTTGTGGATCAAATTTTATCACATGGCACTATCAATATCCTTTCCATTGTGATTTGATTGCAATCCCTTTGTTTGTTTTGTCCACGACCTGGCCTTCTCCTATGTGGCATGAATTTCTCTCATAGCACTTGCGCTATTTGCAACAAGAGCTTCTAAAACAAGAGGATAAACTTGCCTTCGTGAGGCACACGATATTTACAAACCTAGCGACCATGCAAAGCCTTGGGATATGTATTGACCCGTGATCACCAAGTACATTTAAACTTGGTGAGGCCCAACCAACCAACAATTTGAGGAGGATGGCACCCTGGGAGGATTAAGAGGAGTTCAACTAAAGTTTAGTTGATCTCACAATTATCCTATCTCTGTCCATCTTTCCGAGAAGGCCCCGCATACTGTTCAAAAAAACTGAAGACCTTTCAAAAAATTTCAAAGATTATTAATTTGTAATTTTAAAAGATTAATCATAAATTGTATTTTCAAAAAGCTATGCATCATTATAATTTTAAATCTTTTATTTTTAAATTATATTGCAACATGAATATAACAACTATTCCTACCATTAATGACTATCAAGGTGAAATATGTGACCCATTAAATACACTTCATTAAATAGTGTAACACATGAATACGCCTACTACTACTACTACCATTAATGACTATCATCACGAAAAATCTACCCATTAAATACAATGCATTACATAATGTGACACGTGAATACCCGTATTACTCTAACCATTATTGACTATTAGCACAAAAGATCTACCCATTAAATACAATTAATGACATCATGTAACATGTGAATACCCCTACTACTCCTACCATTAATGACTATCACCACCAAAGATCAACCTATTAAATCCAGTTCATTACATATAGGAGAGTGCAACCACCGAAAACTTCCACAAAGATAATGTTGCAAGGATTAGTTGGATAACTTGCTAGGTGAGACTCCATAGAAAACATTCATTTTTAGATTTCTTATTGCAAACGACCCTTATCTTGTTATCATATGCATTAGGATAGGATACCATTAAATTGTTAACATAACCCTCTTTGCCTCTATACATTATTGTCATCCTTCCATGGATGTATGGAAATCAACATAATAGATATCAACTCACTTTCTCTCAATCTAGCCACTCCATTGGAAATTCATATACATGTACTTATACACAAGTTCTTTCTCTACCATCAGATACAATATGCATTGACTCTACACAACCTTCTCTCTAAAGTATCCGTGCAAAGCTCACTCTTCACATGAACTTCACATGGAACATCAGTCATTAAACAATAAACAAAAATGTTTGTCTTCATTTATTCATGAGATGTTTCCATTTGAGTAAAAGACTCTTCCAAGTATCTTGAATCTCTATCGCAAATGGACTCCGCAAAGTTCTGAAGCCTCCACAAAATTTCAATATAATTAAGTATTCCCAATTATTTTATTCAAATATAAATTGAAGTGTGCTTAAACTTTATAACTACTTTTTTTTGCACCTTTGGGGGCAATTGCTAGTTTAAAGTTAAATGAACCTTAAAAAAAAATTAACTGAAAAAAGAAAGACTTGAACTCACACTTATATTTCAATAAAGTAATTTCTAACCAAGTGATTTATTACAAAAATATAATAAATGTTAATTTTTTAAAGAAATTGAAGCTTTATATTGTATAAACAGTTGCGTCAGGGAAAACAACAAAATCAAAAGGAGTTTTACAACAAAATTTGGCTCATAGCCAGTGTTTCTCCCACTACTATCATACTATAAAACATATGTATCTTCCTGAAAAACTTCCATATTGTTTGATAGGAAATATTTTTAATAAATTGTCCCACCAAAAACACGATTTTGTAATAAATTAACTCTGAATTGATTCATAGTCTAGGACCTCCTACACTCCACTTTGAAATGGAGAATCTTCTTCCACTTCCATTGGTGCTACACCAAGACCCCCATGTTCTTCCTCTTCATTTCCATGATGAGAAGAAGTTGTCACTTGATTGATCGATATTGACTGAGTATGTTGTGGCAGGACCAACGATCTAAAAAAATGGCATTCTATTTCCAGACTCTTGATACATTGAGTGAGGTTTGATACAATTTGTTCCAAATTCCCCATTTTTACCGATAATTGGTGAAGGGAAAAGTTGTTAGCTTCTAAAATTTCCTTATGACGACAGAGAATGTGTTTAATTTCACACCAACATGGTTCCATTTTTAAACTGAGCAAGCCTATCTAGTATCCAAGCTCCACTCTACAAGTAACTCCACTACCAAAATTGCCAAAACTGAAGCAAGAAAACATTCAATACAAATAATGCATACACATCCCACTTCCCAAATTTAAATCAGTTGTGCATATATATCATTCAGAGTGACAGGGCCCATTAGTAGACCCATTTCCAAAATAACAATTAGAATTACAAATCCCTTGAGCCTACCCATTGCTAGAATAGGGAGAGCTAGAAGAGAGAATATACACTTCAAAGTTCAGAACAACAATACCAGAGTCTCCCAATCACATATTTTTATTGAACCCAAAACCCAAAATGGTCGAACTAGAGAGCATAAAACAACTAGAACCGTGGCCACACCACCTGCAATCTTCTAACACACTTCACGGATTATAAACAAGTGCGTATACATGATATTCCAAATTGCCAACCCCATAATCAAAACCCGAGCCAAATATAATATACCCCGAGAAGAAAGGAAAGTTTGCACACTCAAGTCTCGAATTTATAGATGATTTGGATTTATGAGGGGAACAAAATAAAACACAAATTTATAACCTTAACACATAGATACAATGAGCAATAATAGATATATAGCGAAACTTGACTTCTATTCAATAAAGAAATCTGTTGAAAACTGTAAAATGCATAATGAAAACGATCTTGCTTGAATGGTGGTAGCTAATCTCTGAGAAGAGATGTGGTGGCTACGTGCATTCATCTAAGCACATTACAATGACGCCTCCGAGCATTTTTAGCATCAAGAAGTAATAAGAAAACCCTAGACATCCAAAAACCTAACCCTAGAAGATGAAGTGCCAAAAGTCATGTGGGTCTCGATGGGGCAAGTTGGTACATCAACTTCTCGGGGTCATAACTTTTCAAACGATATTCATTTTAGGCGCATGATAGCCTGTGTGAAAGGTCTATCCAAGGACTACACATTTTGTCCTCAAACTTTGAATGTAACTATAGTGTGACTGTGGTGAGCCCAAAAAATGTTGTTTAGGGCCTCAAAAAGACCCCGGAATTTTAGGGCCGAAAACGCTAGAAAAAAAATGCCAAGATGAAAATTGTATGTGAGCTAGTTGGAATAGGTGGGTGGCCACTGACATCCTCCTGGATCAATCCTCCCCCCCTTAGGAAGAAATGTTCTCCATTACATTGAGTTCCCCCATTAGATGAGGAAATTTCTGTTGAATTTGGCCCCGGGTGAGCCACTTGCCTTGCTGCAAGAGTTGCCCCGCTTTGACAACACGATAAAGTTGAATTTTTTGTTGGCAAATTCCCTTGAACTGTGTGTCCACAATTTTATTAGTGGATTCCTATTCCATGCAATCAAGGTTGATCTCTATCGGTGTCAATTGTTCTGTTATCTCTGAGGTGTCCAATAATGGTGGAAAGTATGGTCGGAGGAGGTCCACATTAAACACTAGGTGCAAGCTAAGAAAGGGGGGAATGTTGAACTCAAAAGCATTATCACCTACAACCTTGGTGAGGGGGTCCATAGCAGAGTGGACGAAGCTTTCCATGGGGTCCTGTAAGGCGTTCTTTCTGCAAGTGCAACCAAACTTTATCTCCCACCTGAAACTTGTGTGGTACTCGATGTTGATCATGGCATTGCTTGTACTTGGCATTAGACTTCTGCAAAATATCCTGAACCTATTGGTGGATGCGTTGGATGCGTTCAATGAACCGGGTGGATTTATCAGCTTCGGTTTGAGCATGGGACGATTCTGCCTATGTGGACGCAAGGGGTAGTGCAACATCCATGGAACCCAATGGTTGAAATCCCAACCCCACCTGAAAGGGGATGTGGTCGGTTGAGTTATGTATGGCTTTGTTGTAACTGTGTTGAACATAGGGAAGACTCTCATCACATGTGCAAAGATTCTTGGAATTGTACATGCGTAATATATGCACGATCATCCTATTGACAACCTCAGTTTTTCCATCAGTTTGGGGGTGGAAGGAAGTGCATTTGGTGAGCTTAATGTCCAGTAGTGACCAGAGGCTCGACCATAATGTGCTAAGGAACCGGTTGTCCCGATCTCAGACGATGGTTTGTGGTATACCAAAATTTACCCTGACTCGTTCGAAGAAGAGCTTGGCAGTGGCCTTTGTTGTGATGCTCTTCTTGTAGGCGGCCATAATCGTCATCTTGGAAAATTGATCAACAACCACAAAAACACAGTCATTTCTCTGCTTGGTTGAAAGAAGGCCCAACATGTAGTCCATCGAGATGGATTCCCATGGCTTGTCGAGAGTAGGTAGAAGGGTGTACATGCCTTGTTTCTTAATGGTTGGTTCGGCAATGACGCAGACCATGTAGGACCTAATATACTTGCTCACATCCTGTCAAAGTTATGGCCAATAGAAATTTTGTTGCAACACTACCACTGTATTTTCTACGCTGAAATGTCCTACCACCCCACTGTAGTGATCTTCCCAAATCAGCTTCGCTCACTCGCTTGATGGGACACAAAGATGGCCCAGATGGCACAACAACCCATCCTAAAGATGGAAATTAGTGACAGTTGTGTTTGTGCCCAACATATGGTAGGTAGTGGAGAAGTTAAGAATTCTCTCATAAAGTTGGGGCCATCCAATGGTCTCATGGATACAGGAGTGTAGTATCGTGGTTAGTGTTGCAACTAGAGGTCAATTGAGGCAGTCAACGATGTGGTTGGTGCTCCTTGTCTTATACTTGATGTTGAGATGGAACTGTTGCAAGTATGTGGACCACTTATGATGGTGATCATTCTACAATTTTCCTTGTGTCGACATGAACTATAGGGGCTTATGATCAGTGTGGGCAACTATCTCCTCTGTGAGAATGTAATGCCTCCACTGGCGGTAGGCTTGTACAATGGAGTACATTTCTTTTTCGTAAGTGGGGTACTTACAGACGATATCTGTTAGTGTCTCACTATGATAGGCCACGAGCTGTCCATGATGAGATAGAATTGCACCCACAACATAGTTTAAAGCATATGTCTCAATCTCAAAAGGTTGTTGCAGGTCATGTAATGAGAGCATTGGGGCTGAGCATAAGCGTTGCTTCAAATCATCGAACACTTTTTGTTGTGACTAACTCCACACAAAATTTTCCTTACCAGTGCCCCTGGTCACTTGGCTAAGGGCCCATGCAATATGGGAGAATCCCAACACGAACTTGCGATAGAAATTGGCAAGGCCTAAGAATCTTCGAAGCTCAGTGAGTGTGGTTGGGGCTGGGTAGTCCTGAATGACCTGGATCTTGGTTGGATCAACATGCACCCCATGCTAATCAACAATGTAGCTGAGGTATTGGACCATGTTCATGATGAAGGAGCATGTTTCCAAATTTGCATATAGCTTGTGTTGTTGAGAGTGTACAAAACCAAGTGTTCCACCCAACTCTTGTTGAAGATGAGGATGACATCAAAATATACCACCACAAAATAATTTGTGAAAGGATGCAATATATCATCCATCATCCTCATGAAAGTTGTTGGGGCATTCGTCAAGCCAAAGGGCATGACCAACCATTAAAAAAGACCTTATTTAGACTTGAAGGCAGTCTTCCATACATCAGTCTACTCTTTTGGGACTTGGTGGTAGTCAGACTTCACATCAATCTTGTAACATCCTTGACCATCAACCCCACGGCCGGGCAAACACTACTACGCGGAACATTCTCATACTTATTTATAAAACTTGTTTATTAAATCTAATTAGCAGATTTAACCAAACAACACAGAGTAAGCATTGGATTACTGCTAATATACATCACCAAGGACATTAATAATAACTCATATGTGCAACAGAATACATGATAACATATAAGCATCACATACATGCAAAACATAATATTAAGCATAAACTGATACTTATCTTTGAAACTATGGTAATTCCACCAACTACGTGCAGACCTTCCACGAACCTCCCAGCCTTAGACCGCATTGCTCATCACTCTTAGCAGTAGGTCACCCCCAAGCTGGGACTAAGCTCCACTAGGCAAGGGAATCCTAGGCTAGGCAAGGTCAACAGAAGACACACAGTCACAGAGGAAGGATTCTCTCCCAGGAGTCACTTACGCCCACCACTCACAGACTCTCATTCCCCACATGCTTGTCCCACCTTAGGAGTATACACCTTCACTGTCACCAAGACAGTCCTTCGGCTACTAAACCTCCCTTGCCTTGGGCTTCAGCAACAGACCAGACCAAAAGTCTCTGAGCTCTGTGGTAGCTACAGGACCCCTTCTAGGAGTTCTCACTTCCTCCACGCACTCTCTCACCTGGAGAGAGTCGCTCACAGGCTTGGTAACCTGCCTCTTCAACAACAATCACCTCGCTCACTTGGAGAGAGGGTTACAAACAGGCCAGACAAATTGTTTCCGTCAACTCAATTTCCAACATAGTCGGGAAACCACGAGGCTCAGCATGAACATACACTGGCCAACAAGCCACACGCAGTCAAGCACTGTGTGACCACATCAATCCACTAGGAACATAGACACGACCACCCAAAACTAGTAACAGATAGACGCTACAACATAACAAGGCTCAACAATTATAGGACACTTCGGTTTTCTCAACCAGCAACACATGAAGACTTCTTGGTTCTGGTTTTGGGAATGCGTAAGGGCACACAGAGATCTCACGCATGGGCTTGAACTGTTCAGGTAAGGGATCTGGGAATAAACACCCCCACAGAGGTCAATGATGGCATCCGTGAGTTCAGACGAAAGATGGGGAATGGGAGTTAGAACCCCCAACACGGTTCATTTCCTGGGTTATGTTGCATGTGTCTGGGTCGACACATGTCACCAGGGAAGCTGCATGCACTCCATCGGGATGCGTTCCCCTTTTTCAGGAACTTAGGATAAAAACATACATTTCACACCACTTTGGAATAATAATAAATTATTATTCCCAAGGGCTTAAGCCCCCAAGCTTAGCCCCTCTTTCCAACCTTTTAGCCCCCTCTCCCTTACCCAGGCTTTGTGGAAGCTTAGTTCCCCATCACTCATTCATCATAGTTGGTCCACACGCAGAGATGCTTATCTTTTATTAATAATCTGCATAATTACATGTACAAAATCAGGCTCCTAGCCTTTAACACTTAGGCTCTCCGGCCTAATAAACACATAAGCCTATCAGCTTATCAATACTTGGCTCACCAGCGTACAAAACATGATTTACAATTCATAAGCATGATTACAATAGGGCTCATCCTTGGGGATATTACAATCCCCTCCCCTTATTTTTGCATTGTCCTCAGTGCAACTTTCACACAACATCCGTAAGATTTTCAAAATATTCAAAAATATGTGGGTATTCTGCCCGCATAGCATCCTCATGCTCCCATGTCGCATCCTTAGAGCTGTATCAGGTCCATTGGACCTTTACAAGCCCTATGGCTCGACTACGGAGTTGTTTGCTTTTTCGGTCCAATATGCGCATAAGATGCACTTGCAGGACACCTTCTTGCTCCACTTGAATCACATTCCAATCAATTACATGATTAGCATCAGGTATATATTTCTTAAGCAATGAAACATGAAACACATTATGTACAGTCATGGATGCAGGTAATGCAAGCATATATGCAACTGGCCCAATCCTTCCTAGGATTTCAAATGGCCCACAAAATCTAGCTGCCAACTTGGCGCAGTTTCCCAGCTTCGAGGAACTTCTATTGGCTTTTACTTTCAGAAAAACATGATCTCCCACTTTATACTCTTTGTGGGTTCTGTTTTTATCAGCATAACTTTTCTTCCTGTCTTAGGCAGCTTTCAAACTCTGCTTAATTCTTAGCATCTGTTCTTCCATTTCCTTGAGAAACTCTGGCCCAACTACTGCTCTATCAGCTGGGTTATCCCAGCTTATAGTAGTATTGCACTTTCTGCCATAAAGTGCTTCAAATGGGCTCATCTTCAATGATGCTTGATACCCATTGTTGTAGGCGAATTCTACCAAGTGTAGGTAGTCTTCCCATTTCGATGGTTTGTCCATCACATACATTCTCAGTATGTCTTCTATCACTCGATTCACCCACTCTGTCTGCCCATTCGACTCAGGATGATAGGTTGTACTGAAATTCAGATTTGTTATGAATCCCTTGAATAACCCTTTCCAAAAATTTGAGCTAAATTTCGGGTCTCTATCAGACACAATTGTCTTGGGAATTGTCAGGGTTTTGTGTCTCAGCGCACCCCGCTTTTCCCGACAGTCGAACTCCCGAAAGGATTCTCTCATATCCTCCCGACACCTTCTCCGGATCTAACGGTCGTAAAGATTTTTCCTTTCTTTCCGAACAGATCCTACGGCTCCAACATCCAAAGTGTTGAGTGCCCTCTCTCTCTCTGGTCAAATACCACACTAATTGCAGTTTTATTCTACTGCTACTCCTCCTGAGCTTCGTAACACGACCAATATAACCCTTTGGCACTCAGAAACAATCTAAGGTTAGAAATTAGTCCTCTAGACACAATTTCCTCTCGAAACCTTGGGTCCAAAGACCACTTATCCGGCCCATCCAGGCTCAACGTTGAAACCTTGGGCTCTGGTACCATATTGTAACATCCTCGAACATCAACCCCACGGCCGGGAAAACGCTACTACGCGGAGCATTCTCATACTTATTTATAAAACATGCTTATTAAATCTAATTAACAGATTTAACCAAACAACACAGAGTAAGCACATGATTATTGCTAATATGCATCACCAAGGACATTAACAATAACTCATATACACAACATAATACATGATAACATATAAGCATCACAGACATGCAAAACATAATACTAAACATAAACTAATACTTATATTTGAAATTGTGGTAATTCCACCAACTACGTGCAGACCTTCCACAAAACTCCCAGCCTTAGACCGCACTGCTCATCACTCTCAGCAATAGGTCACCCCTGAGCTGGGACTAAGCTCCACCGGGCAAGGGAATCCTAGGCTAGTTAAGTTCAATGAGAGACACACAGTCATAGAGGAAGGATTCTCTCCCAGGAGTCACTTACGCCCACTCCTCACAGACTCTCGTTCCCCACATGTCTATCCCACCCTAGGAGTATACACCTTCACTATCACCAAGATAGTCCTTCGGTTGCTAAACCTCCCTTACCTTTTGCTTCAGCAATAGACCGAACCGAAAGTCTCTGAGCTCTGTGGAAGCTACAAAACCCTTCCAGGAGTTCTCACTTCCTCCACGCACTCTCTCACCTAGAGAGAGTCGCTCACAGGCTTGGTAACCCGCCTCTTCAACAACAATCACCTCCCTCACCTGGAGAGAGGGTTACACACAGGCCAAACAACCTGTTTCCTTCAATACGGTTTCCAACACAGTTGGGCCACCACGAGGCTCAGTACGAATATACATTGGCCAGCAAGCCACACAGAGTCAAGCACTGTGCGGCCACATCGGTCCACTGGGAACACAAACACGACCACCCAAAACTAGAGACAAATAGATGCTACAGCATAACAAGGCTCAACAATTACGAGACTCTTCGGTTTTCTCAACCAGCAACACAGGACGACTTCTTGGTTCTGGTTTCGGGAATGTGTAAGGGCGCACAGAGATCTCACGCACAGGCTTGAACTGTTCAGGTAAGGTATCTAGGAATAAACACCCCCACAGAGGTCGATGATGCAATCTGCGAGTTCAGACGAAGGATGGGGAATGGGAGGTCGAACCCCCAACATGGTTCATTTCCTGGGTTATGTTGCATGTGTCTGGGCCGACACATGTCGCCCAGGAAGCTGCATGCACTCCATCAGCATGCATTCCCTTTTTGCACACATTCCCCTTTTTCAGGAAATTAGGATAGAAACATACATTTCACACCACTTTGGAATAATAATAAATTATTATTCCCAAGGGCTTAAGCCCCCAAGCTTAGCCCCTCTTTCCAACCTTTCAGCCCCCTCTCCCTTACCCAGGCTTTGTGGAAGCTTAGTCTCCCATCAGTCATTCATCGTGGTCGGTCCACACACAGAGATGTTTATCTTTTATTAATAATCTGCATAATTACATATACAAAATCAGGCTCCTGGCCTTTAACACTTAGGCTCTCTGGCCTAATAAACACATAAGCCTATCATCTTATCAATACTCAGCTCACCAGCCTACAAAACATGATTTTCAATTCATAAACATGATTACAACAGGGCTCGTCCTTGGGGATATTACAAATAAGTATTTGTCCCCATTGAGTTGGTCAAGGAGATCGTCAATTAAGGGAATTAGGTATCGGTTCTTGACTACGATTTTATTTAGGGCCTATTAATTAATACAGAGTCGCCTTGTCCCATCTTTCTTCTGCACAAGCACTTGGGCTTCCACAAGGTGATGAGCTTGGTCGGATGTGCCCCTTTTCCAGCAGCTCTTGGATTTGGCGATTGATTTCCTCATTTTCTTGTAGAGAGCGACGATAGACTGGCCCATTGGGTAGCGGTGCGCTGGGGTCAAATCGATTGAATGCTTGGCCTGACAGTGCAGAGGTACCCCGGTGGGTGAGGAGAAGATGTGTTTGTATTATTCCATGACCTTATCCACTTGTTTTTGTTGTGTGGAGAGACCTGTCGCGGAGGCCATGGATGTGGCTGCAACCTTCCGCTCACTTTGAGCGTGAATCACAAAGAAAACAAACTTCTTGTTCTGAGAAATGACCTTCCTACATTGCTTGGAAGAGATCAAAGAAATAGTAGGAGGTGGGACTACCTTGGGTATCCTGTACAATTTCTTGTCCAAAGTAATAATAACACTATGAGACCTAGACTTTTACACAACATAATGTTTCCATAAATAAGGTTGTCCCAAGAGAATATCACAAACTTCAAGGGAGGAGACATCACACAATACCTCATCTTTGAAGGGCTTCATGTCGTAGGGTAGGTGACACTGTTGGTTGACGGTGAGATTGCTCCCTTGGCAGAGCCATCAGATGGTGTATGGTTGTGGGTGCGGTGTTGTCGACAAAGCCAACCGCTTGACGACCTCCGCCGAGATGAGGTTCTTCTAGCTACCACTATCAATGATGAAGTGCAATGGAGTACCCTTCACCCACATCTATGAATTAAAGAGGCACTCACCTTCCTTTGGTTCATCAAGTTCACCGGGCTGGATCTTGGTGGTAGCAACGGTGGCACTAGGTTCTGCATCAATGATCTGTCTCCCTTTTTCTGCTTCTAACTTAGAATTAGAACCCACATCTAATTCAAAGGATTTCACCTTGGCCACAATGATTGATTTGAGTGACATTCAATGATGTTATGCTAGGGGCTCTAATGGAACTCACACCACTTCCTAGTGTCTTTATTTGTCTTCCCATTGTCCTTATTTGTTTGCATCTTAGAATGGTTATCCCGAGGCTGTCCATCCTTGCTTTGTCCTTTGTTCCATGGGTTGGGGCTGCATTTTCTCTGCTTCTGTTGTGAGGGGTTCACAGACCCAAACTGCCATGTCTTTTGTTTAAGTGTATGCTTGATTTTGACAACGTATTGATAGACCACACCCAAGGATGAGATGTCCAAAAACTCCATTTCTTTATGAATTTATCTATGCATACTTCCATTCTACTTGAGCACTAGATGTCGCTTAGAGTATTTGATACCCAGCTCGGTGCGCAAGGTATGGAAGACATTGGTGAACTTTGGCATTGTTTGGTCCCTTTCCTACTGCAATGTGGTCCATCTTGTATATAAGTCGTCATAACTTCCAATAGGGTAGTATTGTTCCTTAATAACATCCATGAAAGAACCCCAAGTGGGTGCAACTATAAATAATGGATATTTCTCTATTTCCTTTTTCTCACATAAAGTCTCCCACCAATATTTGACATGGGTGATGGCCTTAAGGAGTGCAAATGTAATATTTTCTCTATAGGAAAAGTCATAGACAAAAAAATACCCTTCCAGAAGGTTTAACCATTTATCTACAACATTCGCATCTATCTGACCTTCAAATATAGGAATATCAAAATTGATTTGTACCTTGAAGGGGGTCGTGCCTCCGCTTGAGGAAGATGTGTCGCTTGTTGGCAGTTGTCGAAGGATTTGCGCAAAATTATCCATCATCTCATTCCTCTGTCACACGAGGGATTCCTTGAGAAAAAAATTAAAGGAATCTCCTGCCCCAACATCTCTATTTTCTTCCCCCATGGGTGGTTGTCGGGTTCGACGAGGCCAATCTTGCAAAGGCTCAACTGGTTCGAGTCCCAACTACTTATATCTTGACCTCGTTGGGGACATGCATAGAGAAACAAATGAAGAGCAGACTACTCTGATACTAGTGATTTGGATTTATGAGCGGAACGAAATGAAACACATATCTATAACATTAACACAGATATACAGTGAGCAATAATAGAGATACAATGAAACTTGACTTTTATTCAATAAAGAAATATGTTGAAAACTGAAAAATGCAAAATGAAAACAATCTTACTCGAATGGTGGTAGCTAATCTCTGAGAAGAGATGCGGCAGCTACGCGCATTCATTTGAGCACATTACAATGAGGCCTCCAGGTCTTTTTAGCATAAAGAAGTAATAAAAAAACCCTAGACATCGAAAAACCTAACCTTAGGAGATGAAGCGCCAAAAGTCATGTGGGCCCCGATGGGGTAAGTTGGTACATCAACTTCTCGGGGTCGTAACTTTTGCATATGATCTCCATTTTAGACGCATGATAGCCCGTTGGAAAGGTCTATCCGAGGACTTCACATGTTGTCATCACTTGTTGACTTTATATATGGTGTGACTTGGCGAGCCCAAAAAATGTTGTTTATGGCCTTAAAACAACACCAGAAGTTTAGGGCCGGAAAAGCTAGAAAAAAACTATCAAGATGAAAATTATATGTGAGACAGTTGGAATAGGTGGGTGGTCACCGATATCCACTTGGATCAATACAGTCCAAAAATATATAATGAGAAGCTCCAAAATCTCATAGCAACAACACCAGAACCTCCTATCCACATAATATATTTAATCCCAAATCCATTAATGGCCAAACCAGAGAGTAAAAAATAGCTAGAACTACCAAACCACCTACTATCTTCTAGCTCACCTCCCAAATTATGAACACATGCAAATATAAGACAATCCAAATTGCCATCCCGAGAATCAAACCCACCAGTAAAGTTGACAAACCCAGAGAAGAAAGGAACATCTTCAAGCTCAATGCTCGAAATAACAGAGTCCAAAAATTTGTAAAGAGAGATATTAGAAAGAAGGAACTTTAAGACTAGAGGGGATCTGGCTTGCTGAAGGATGATACCTAACATCGAATGCATATCTCTCTAAAACCACACCAACTCGCTCCAATTCTCCCACGACGCACAACACCAGCTTCTAGAGCAGTGAAAAGGAACGAGACACATGGTTGAAGTGAACTCCTGAGATAACAAGTGCTAACACAAGCCAAATTGAATGATTTCATTAACTACATAATTTTCCAAATGTGCAAGGCGGTTGTTCACATGGCTATACAAGCCTGAATGCTGCCATTTTATAGCCATACAAGCCTAGCCATGATTTAAATAGAATTAAAAAATATATATCTAGAAACTTATATATATATATATATATATAACACTTGAAACATGTCAATGGGGAGATAATTAGTTATATTTAAGGTAAGAAATGAATTGAAACTTAAACATACGTTAATTGTAACACATTCTCATAGTTGTGATAAAGATCGTTAAACAAAATTTAAAGCTATGTGATTTTTCTATGTCTAACAATATATGTGAAATGTGGAACAACACTTTGCTTGTTGATAAAAGTTCCACCAACCGAACAAATGAGTTTTATGTTGAATGACAAAACCTTAACTTGCAATGTTTGGAAAGAGGCTATTATCTAACAAAATGATTGTACAACAAAATAGATAAACATTGAGGGCTGGTCAAAAGAGATTAACTGCAATATCAGAGTCAAACAAGGTTGTCCCTTGTCCCCTACCCTTTTTGGCATATACATTGACAAGTTAGAAGGTTGCTTGGAAAAAACAGATCGTGTCGGCCCTATTCTCACTGGTATAGTCATAAATCTTATTCTTTATGTCTATGATATCGTTCTTATGGCAAGGAGTCCCCATGATCTTGAAAACCAACTAAGAATTCTCAAGGATTTTTGCTACAATATGGGTATGACTATTAATACTGATAAGACTAAGGTCATGATTATTAAATCCAATAAGATCCCTTATGATACCTTCGTATATGACAACAACAACTTGGAGGAAGTGACTTCATACAAATATCTTGGAATTGACATTCACCACGAGCACAATTGGAATTATAGCATTGAGAAAAAGATTATCGGGGGATGGAAAGCTTATTATAGGCTTGAAAACAATTGTAAATCAATTGATCTTTGGAGTTGGGATAAGAAGAAACTTCTCTTTGAGACTCTTGTTACACCTGTTATTCTTTATGGATGTGAAGTTTGGGGTTGTAGTCTTTCTCATGAATCATGGAGAAAGATAGAGCAAATAATATAGAATTTTATAACCTATAATCTCAAAATTAAAGGAAATACGCTCTATCCCATCCTCCTCTTAGAAACAAGCCTCTCCTCTCCTCCATTGAGAGCATGGCTATGACTAGCTATTTAATGTATAAGAACAAGTTAAACTACATGGAAGACAAGAGACTTCCTAAAATTGCTTCAAAATTGAGTTATAACCACCATCAACTCAACGAGGATGGCATAAAGATGCCCAATCTTGGCTAAACTATTGGGGAATCATGGAAGACACCATTTTGCAGAATAAATATATTATTAAAAAAAACGTCAAATCAAAATTTAAGGAGAAAATCTGGTGTGATAAAGAGTTAGAGGAAAAAAGAAAATTAAGGTATTATAAGGATGTAATCGACCCTAATCTAGAAGATCAAAATTATCTATCTGTTTTGCCAAGTGTAAAGAAAAAAAAAAGCATTGCTAAGATAAGAACAAATTCTCACAAGCTCCATAGTGAAACTGGGCATTGGTCAATTCCTAAAACTCCATGGGATGAAAGGGTGTGTCACCTTTGTGACACTAAGAAGGTTGAAGATGAGAAACACTTTCTCTTAGATTGTCCAACTTATACCCATATTAGATCTCATTTTCAAAATATTTTTCACATTGCAAACTTTCCTAACCTCTTCACTCAATAAAAGTATGGTGAGCTTGGAAAGCTTCTCTTAATGCTTTTCGAGAACAGAAACAAAATTCTAAAGAATCACAAGTAATCACTTACCCTCTTAAGGTCCGATAGACCAATTCGGTCTTAGTGGACGTTAATCATCATCATCATTATCATGATAAAAATGCTTTAACAATATCTATCTTTTGACCAAGTTGTTCTAAAAGGTTCATGATCGATCCCTGAACAATGAATAATTCATATTTTTCCACCTAGTAAAACACACATTTTGGATGTCAAATATAACCTTCGAATGAGCACATCCCTTGATTATCTCTAATATGTTACTTAGAAGCAATGGCATCACCAAAGAGGATACAATGAAGCGATCTATATTTTAGCAAACTTTTTTTTAGCTATGCGAATTCATAGATATAAAAAGCTAGAGTTTCCATCAATTTAGAACTTTGATCGATTTTTTGATGATTTTGGTCGATTTAAAATTGGGTAAAACCTCTATAAACATTGTTCCACCATGCTTAGGCCTTGAATCACATAAAACTCTGCTCATACTAAAAATTCCTACCAATTTCTTTTTATAATTATAACTAGAAAAAAAATCCCTTTGTTATAATATTAGCTTACTCTAGTTACAATATCTATCCTCCCTACCTTAAATCATAATAGAACCAACACAACTTACTATTATCACATTGTAATTTTTTTTTTTTTTTAACCAAATAACATCTCAATTGTAATATACAATAATATTTGTTTTTCAAATAACACCTAAATTGTCATATAATTTTTATCATTTCTCATAATGGATTTTGAAAAAATCGCTTATCCATATGCTTGTAATGGAGCTCAAAAGGTTTGTTTGATTAGTTGAGGAGCACCATGCATACAAATAAAAATAACATATTTTAGTTCACATATTTAAAAATAGCGTTAGCCATCTTTAAGCATGCAATTTTTAGATTTGAATCATTCAAAGAAGTTAGATTCTTCAACATAAATTTTGAATAATAAGACCAACAAGGGATTCGATAATCTTAAAATAGCTCCATGAATCTTGAATGATTTTACACGATCTTTATTTGAATGATTTTATTTTTTTTGGAATATTGTTCAAAGTGTTTCATTGAAGTTTACAATTTTTTTTATAAATGAAATAAGATTTGTATAAAAATATTAATTTTGATTAAATCATTCAAAAATAAAGAAGATATCTTAAATTTTGGAATAATGTTTATTGGAAATATATATATATAT
>ML795063.1:0-18304 GCA_009831015.1 Picea engelmannii | reverse complement strand
ATTAAATTAAAATAAGATTGGTATATAAATATCAAATTTTAATTAAATTATTGAAAAATAAGAGGATATCACTTTATAGAATATTGTTAAAAAAAGACATTATATTTAAATTAATAAGAAATTGTATTGTGATAAATATTTAAAAGATAAAATATATGGCCAAGTCTCAAGCACAAGCATTTGACTGCTAAAGTCTATAGAGTTATACCTCTAGATTTGAACTTGTAGCTTTTTAGGAGGAAACACATGGTCTTAACCATTAGACTCACTCCCATGAGCTCCATAAGGAGTTGAATGAAAGAATTTGTCATCTTTGTGATATTAAAGATAAGGCATGAAAAACACCTTCTCTTAAAAATATCTTATATACACTTACATCAATTTTCAATTTGAAAATATTTGTAATGACATGTCCTTAATTTTTTAACTCATCAAAATCACGAAGATTTTGGAAAACCTATTTTCAAGTATAAAATAGATTTTTTAAATAAACCAATTAATTTTTTGTAAAGCTAAATATATCCCAATGCTTTGAGGTAAGTAATACAATACTTATAACAATCCCATTTTACAATGCTACGAGGTAATTAAACATGTTACATTTTATTTATTTATTTTTATCTAGTGGAATTGGCGACATGGCCTCAAGGAGTGCCCACTCTACCCCACACGACACACAAGGTAAGCGAAGATTTCAAATAGGTGACCTCATATAACGAAGTGCCTTAGCAGTGCACTCCATCACCTATTATTCTACACTCTAGGGGAAATTAAATATATTACATTAATTATAACAATTCTTGTTTAATGAAAAAAGTTAAATATATCACCATGCTTTGAGGTAATTAAAACTTGGTGGAATATTTATTTCCCTATTTAATTGATGATCAAAGTTTCTAATGACATGGTGATTTATTACAAAAGTTTTTATGGTTTCGTGAAAAGAGTTCTTAAGGTGTTGAGAACTTCGTTTCAGTTCAATATTAACAGTGCTTTATTAACCTATTTCTTTAGGTTTGAGGAAAACAAACTCTTAATCAATTGAAATAGTTTTAGGTCTTATTCCAAAATTAAAAAGATGATTTCAACTTAGATATTATTTGAAAAAAACCAATATCTCTTCCAATCAAATTTTTGTTTTTAACAAAAACTAGGAAATTTTGTTCATTATAAAGGGCACGACCAGGGCCGCTGAGTATAAAAAGTGGGCATGTATAAATAGCAAGAATCCAGCTCCATTACTCCAACTACTATCCAAGATTCCTTTCTACTCCTATAAAACCAAAGCTGGCTAAAATTATTACTACATTCAATTGAATATATTTGGTAGAAAACAACCATAATATATACAAAAAACAATACATGATTATGTTGGATTCCGAGCCCTACTTCTTGTCACCATTGGTTGGGATACTAAAGGGTCTTTTTCTTCTTTCTAACTATCGTCCAACCAACATTTAGAGATAGAGGGGTGGACGCAAGTCGTACCATTCCCTCATTTCTTGGATCTAGAGGGTCAGATTTTCCTGATGCCTCAACTTCGTCTGCCTCATTTGCCCAACTTACCAATGCAGTGGAGTTGGGGTGAACTTGTGATTCTTTACTCGGATCTAGAGAAGTCGAATCTACTTTTTCCTTGAGCTTTTGAGGAGTTTATTCTTGCATTTCAGATTGCTTAGTAATCACTTTTGTGACCTTCTTGTCCTCTATTTTGGATTTAGAGGCTTCCAATGGAGGGTCCAAATCTAGAGAGTCCATGTTGGATGGCAATAATGGATCTCCATTGGGCACCTCCTTAGGAGGGATTGCATTTGTAGAGTCTTCTTTGGCAATAAGTTGATGATCAATGTGGGAGCCAACCCACCAAGTTGGTTTGCGATGCTTTCGAGATTTCTTAGGACCCCTAGGGAAATGTGCTGCCAAGTGACTTGTACCAAAACATGTACGGCATCGAAAATCATTTTTTCATAATCCAAATTTTGGGTCCACAAATAGTTATCCCCTTTCAAGTTTATTTTCGCCGTGAACCCTTTGCTAAAATCCATTTCTACACAAATCCGAGCATAGGTGTAGATGTTATAGTTTTTTGTTTCAGGGATTCTATAATGAAACCTGCCCAAAGCATTACCGATGGCATAAAGAGAGTATAAGCCCCAAAAATGCAGGGGTGGATTTGGGAGCCTAACCCAAACATGTGTCGAAGATAATGAATCCATCGAAGGATCAAAGGACAGAGACCAAGGCTTCATGCATAATCCAGAACAACCCCAGAACCAGGGACCAGAACTAAAGATCGAATATTTATCTTCTTGAATATCAAACTCAACAATGACAAATCCTTGAGCACAAGGGTGAATGAAAACATCACCTTTCAAAATTGGCAACCAAGATCTTGACATCCATTCACGGAGATTAATAAGACGAGGCCAAAGACCATTAAAACGACAGATGAGCGTTGTGGAGCTGAGACGAGATAACTTGGAAATAACATCCTTCCTTATAGGGATGGAAGGAGCCAGAGCTTCTTGCACCAAACAATACAAAGGAACACCATTGACATTCTTGGAGACAATAGAACTAAAAGAACAACCACAATTAGCAGCAGAACCAAAGGCCGAGCCTTTGAGAGAGCACCCCAACGACGCACCAGAAGACCCAGAGTGAGTAGATACAAAAATATGAAGAACACAATCTAAACTTGGAGCAACATAGTTGGAGAAGGGGGTTGCCATCGTTGAGGGAAGTTCAACAGTCGAGAAGGAAGCAAACCCAAACAATCGTGCGACTAACCAGAGCTAAACCCTAGCCGCAGAAACCGCTGCATGACATCACCTTTTTTTTTCATCTCTTCCAATCAAATCTTATAAATATAAATATTTATTATTTTATTCATAAAAATATTATATTTGCAAATGATTAATATTTGGTTCTTGGTATACTATTTCCCATCCAAATTTAATTTTCGTAAATAACATATTAAATTCTTATAAATGTATGGTTGTTATAACCGTTTATGTATAAATAATTGAATTTAAATTTAGTTGTCCATATGCCTTTTTCGAGTTTCGCCCGAATATATATGCAATTGAGTTTCTACAAACGAGCGTAGTAAGTCAGGGAACAACTCGAAAGGCGGAATCCAAGAAAGAGAAATAAGGAAAGGATGGGGCGGCTCCGGCCTAAAAGGCCTACGCTAGCTCGGGCTTCTAGAATTAGAAAATAAAATATGCATTAAAAAGTAAATATTTTAAAAAGGAAGTGAAAAAAGTATATTCAATATATCAGGACTTGACTTGGTTAAAAAAGGAAGTGGAAAAAATATACGAAGAGTTGCATTGGTGAGTCAAATAAGATAGTAGTATTCTACGACGAGGGTATAATGAAGTTTCTTTTTTAATAAAAAGAAAATATATTCTCTACTTTTTATTTTGAAATATAAATATTTAATATTTAAGTTTTTTTTGAAATATAAAGATTTAATATTAATTAAATATAATTAATATTAAACTTAAAAGTATGAGACTTTATAAATGTTTAGTGATCTTTATCATAGTTCTTATAATAAGTTAACTATAAATTTTTTTTTCTAAAAAATATATATATTCTGAAAAAATTAATATAGTATATATATTTTTAGTTTGAAATATAAAATATTTAATATTAATTAAATATAATTTAATCATAGTTCTTATAATAAGTTAACTATAATTTTTTTTTCAAAAAAAAATATATTCTGAAAAAATTAATATAGTATATATATTTTTAGTTGGAAATATAAAATATTTAATATTAATTAAATATAATTTAAGTAAATGTAAGAAAAAAATATTATTGATATTTAAATTTTAGATCTCATTTTATAATATGTTTGTTTTTTTATTATTTTTTAATAGATATCATAAAGTTAAAACCTTTATGTACTATTATAATTATCATAGTAAGTGTCCTCGAAATACTATGACAATATAAATAGATTAATATCTATTTAATACAATAAAACAGTGATAGGATATATTAAAATTTTATCCATTATTATATTTAGTATTATATATTAAAATATGTGTATATCTCCTTATTTCAAAAATGGTATCGAGGGTAAATCTTATAATCTTTAAGGCACAAGGTCAATTAATAATAAGGCTCAAAATCATTATAACAATATACTCATTATGAATTAAACATGCCACTTATAGAAATTGATCCTAGGTGGGGAGGATAACCATTCCTCCCAACCACCTAAGTTAAACCCAATTGACATTATCACACTTAATATACATATACAACTATGACAATGTACAAAAAATTAACATATATTCAGAGGAATAGGAACCAAAAACCATTATCATAGTTAATAAGCTTGCATACAATGCACAGCGATTAACATATACTAAGGGTATGCATTTTAATCATCTTTTTAATATAATAAAAACTATAATGTGTAGGGTTATTGGTTTAACTTTTGTGTTAGAATATTTAGGAGTTAGTTAAATCAACTCAATTTAATGTGTTTTTAGGTAAAGTGTGTTTTTAGTGCATTTTTGCAACTAAGTAGTCTAATGGTCATGATTATGTTTAAGACATAAAGTGATCTGATAGTGTTAGAAAAAACAGGACCGCGGAGCAATAAAATAAAACAAATGCAGAAACAAAAACACAGAAGACACACAATACAAGAGAGACACATATTTACGTGGTTCACCCAGTGTGGGCTACGTCCACCAGAGAAATTGCCAGGTCCTTCCTTTATTATATCCAACAAATGAAGGGATACAACCTACATCAAAACCCGTTGTAACTTCCTCTTCTTTCTCTCATAGTCTCCTCTCTCAGAATACAATATTCACCCTCATACATAGCCACAATACATTTCCCTCATAAAAGAGGGTTGCCTTCTAGGGCAAAAAATCCTAACATAATCTCTACCGTTAGATCTACGACGTTATAATGAACGGTCCAGATTTACAATGAAATTACAATATACTTTTATAAGGCAATTTTTGCTTCGGGGGCTTCGCCCCCGAACCCCCGCTGGGGGCCCGCTTGCCCCCAGACCCCCCAGCCGGGGGGATGGACCCCCCGGACCCCGCAGAGGGGGTACCCCCCCTCTGCACTCCCCTGCGTGGAAGAGTGTACATACTTCATGGGGTATAGACACGGCTGAAAGCAAGGACCTCTGAATCAGGAAGATAATCAGGCTCCACAACCAACAGATAGTTCATCTTCTCATCGACACTAACACTACTTCATCTATGATGTAACACTTGATTGGTCCCTTGTCTCTATTTAAAGTACATGGAGGATCATTTGCTAGTGATCGATTGTTGAGAGATGTTTGTGTAAATTATTTTCTTTTGCATTATCTATTGTCTCAAGTGGTCGTGTTGGTTGGTGTCATAGACATAAGAGTCCTACTTGAATTTTTTGTTTTGTCATCCCTAGCTATGTGGCACTGCCTTGCCTCGGCCACAGGGGCTTGACCAACCTATGGTTACTATAGATAAACTATGTTTCTTCACTTAAGGTCTACTCATAACTACACCTTAAGATACAATTTTGTTAGATGTGGAACCGAGTTCTCTAACAATAGACACATGTCCAACTGTGACATTAAACCATCCCATCAATACTTTACACCTACCCAATTTTCACCAATACTTTGTCCTTCAAAACAAGACAAGGAACAATAACATCCAACAATCACAAAGAGACCACAACACAAATACATGGGCTACACTGAAGGCAAATACCTTATCTTTGTTGATATGTAGAATGTTACAAAGATACAACAAGGGAGCATGACCAACTATCTATGGCTATTTTACATACTACAAGTATCCAAGACACACTGCCTACAATACTTGTTAATCCAACCCTTGTAGCATCCACATGCGTGCCTCTTGTAAGCCCTTCTCTCTTCAACAATTCACTCAACTAGCACAGAAGTAGTCTATTGTCCCAACCCTGAACTTAACACAATCATGAACCTACTTGTTCACCCTTGTATGAATGACTACCTCTTCTTGAATGACTTTGCACAAAGGATGTGTTTTCTTTGTATAGTGATGATTTCATGCCTTTATAAGGTGCCTTACAATCCACTACATGCCCAAAGTGGATCCAACGTGCAATTTGTCCACCAACTATGGAATGCTTAGCCCCTTCGGTCTGCACATTTGGCTTGTGCACCCAAGGCATCCCAATCTCACATAAAGACAACTTAAGATGGTTCACCACTTCATCTAATGACCAGACAAGTATCGTCTAGCCGTGCAACCTTCTGTACCTACCTTAACCGATCATGCAAGAGTGCCTATTGCCATCCATGGGCAAAGGCCTTATAACTAGGGATGTGGACTATTTTTCTCTTTGAGGATTTTAACCACGTATACACTAGTGTATTGATCTTTGATTTGTTTGTGTGAGCGATTTCCTTAAGGTGTTTGACATATGTGGATATACCATGTTTATTAACATTTTGTTGATATAATCTCAAGACCATATGTGTAACAACATTATTGTATGTAGGCAAAGCCTAGCCACTTGAAATAACTTGTTAATGGTCTATAAGAGGACAAACTTCCACTCCTACCAAATGCATATGGATCTTGAATCATTAACTTGTTTCCTTATATTAAAAGAAGATAAACTCTTAATCAAACAAAATCAATTTTAAATCATACTTAATGATTAAAAAACGATTTCAACATATCACATGTATTCATTAAAAAAAACTTGATAGTCTTAATCATTATTAAAGTTATATATAAAAAAAATTATGTGGTTTCTGTAACATCTAGCTCTAAACCCTATAGACAAAAACTAAAATATTAAAAACCTTATTGCAATTTTTCATCGTGCTAAAGAGAAAAGTTTAAGTATCAGATTAATAATTTGCAACTAATGTTAAAGCTTGATGGTATATGGATTCACAAATGCTAAGAAGCAAATGGTTAGCATATGCTATCAATGAGTATATTTCGTCCTTCATAAATTTATTTTTTTCCTTACATTAGTGCTCATGCCATACCGTTTTTAAATTATATTTTTAAAGGCGGCTTATTCGATGAAATTTAATATTTATAGTTGAACTTTAGATCGTGCAAGCCATTTATGATTTTCGTGAGTATTATAAACTATATAAGAAAAGTACATATTTTTAAAATATGTATGAATATTTTTGTTTGAATTGATGTGTTAACGTTAGCATAGTATTTATAATATTTTAATATAAAGGGAAGAGATTTGCGTTTAAAAAAAATAAAGTGTAATGATTTATTGATGGAGGAGGGACTAATTTTTTGAAAATTCTTATTGGTTTGTTATAATTCTAAATCTATAAAGTGTTCATAGGGATCCAAATGCTTTTCACTTTAAAATATTGTATTTTATTTCTATTTGTATTTATATTTTGAGGATGTATTAATATTAATATTAATATTTTTATTTTATTTTATTATATATATATTTTAGTTATATCTAGAGAATCATTTGTGATAATTTGTCCCACACATAAGTTGTAGAATGTTTTTCTCAACACAATCAAAGAAATATGTTTTCTTTATTGACTTGTTTATATGGTAAATGATCTTCTTTCATCATCAAACTATTTGTAAATAGTGTTTTACTCTTATTGCGACTAAAGATTATAACTTCTATTTCTTTCTATAACCACATGAAACATGTTATTATAATACTAGCTAATAATATTTGGAGATACTTTATTGTGATGTTGTTGATCTACATATTTGAAGTAATAATATAGAGGAGGGATACAAAGAGTTTTCACAATACTTTTTAGGAGGAGATGTTTCTTTTAACAATTATCCTTCTTTTTTGGGTTGAAATGGAATCAACATTATTGTGTTACTTTGGGGATTCTCAAATAGAGTCCAAATAAGGTGTATTGAGAATAGGATATGGGCTAGTTATGGTAAACCTCGACTAATTTACCCTTAAACCACAATCCAACTAACCAAAAATTTGATAAGCCTTAAGGAGAACATGAGGTGGACTTGAGTCCATAATATGTACATGTGAGTCATCACCTCTCAATGTCATAAATTTAAACCTTACCTCCCCATCACTATTTGAAGGTGAAAAGTGAAAAACATGGAAACATAACTTGATCAATGTGCTCTACTTTAACAAGAATGTGGAGGTAGGATTGAGTTTATAATATCTACACAAAGGACATCACCTCTTGGTGTCATAAGTTCAAGCCCTACCTCTACCATAACTACCTCAAGGTGTAAAGGAATGACAGTGCGAAGGGAACTTGGTCCATGGTGTTTGCCTTAAGGAGAACGTTCATATGGCTATGGGTCCGTGATGTATACACATAAGTCATCATGCTCGTCATAAGTTCAATGCCTACCTTCAAGTGCCCCAACGATTACTATAAGTTAGGCAAAACTTACTTGAATATAACCTTGCTAATGGTGTGAAACTCTTCACTCTTCATTGTTAGTCCCAAGTCCATTAAACTATATAGAGGCCAAAATTTAACAAGTTATCCAATTACTAATAATTGACTATTAATTATTGTAAGATCCACTAATATTTGGCCATCCTATCATTCTCCTCTCATGAATGTCTCCCATGGTGCCATCCCTTCACTCACACTCTCTAACCTAACCTTTCCAACCATTAATTTCATCCATAACACCCTCCATTATATTCTTTGTGACTTGAACATCCCTAAAATGAATTTCTCATTATCTCTTCTTTTGTTCTTTTTATAACTTGAAAATCTCTTCTTTTGTGCTTTTTATAACTTGAAAATCTCTTCTCTATGATGAGTTTGAGTTTCTCCCATAGCACCACCCTTTCAGTAGTGTTCTCTATGGCCTTCCTTCCCTTTCAAGTCATCCATTTTTCTCACATAGCATTATCATTATCTTTTCAATTGTAATTTTTCTCACATAGCATTATCATTATCTTTTCAATTGTGATTTTTTATCACATAACATTATCATTATCTTTTCAATTGTGGTTTTTGTGCAATCTCTTTACTTTTGTGGATAAAATTTTCTCACACTCACACTCAATGATCCTTTCTTTACTTTTGTGGATCAAATTTTCTCAAGTCACTATCACTATCCTTTCTTTACTTTTGTGGATGAAATTTTATCACATGGCACTATCAATATCCTTTCCATTGTGATTTGATTGCAATCCCTTTGTTTGTTTTTACTGTCCACGATCTGGCCTTCTCCTATGTGGCATGCATTTCTCTCATAGCACTTGCGCTATTTGCAACAAGAGGTTCTAAAACAAGAGGATAAACTTGCCTTGGTGAGGCACACGATATTTAGAAACCTAGCGACCATGCAAAGCCTTGGGATATGTATTGACCCGTGATCACCTGGTACATTTAAACTTGGCGAGGCCCAACCAACCAGCAATTTGAGGAGGATGGCACCCTGGGAGGATTAAGAGGGGATCAGCTAAAGTTTAGCTGATCTCACAATTATCCTATCTCTGTCCATCTTTCCGAGAAGGCCCCGCATAGTGTTCAAAAAACTGAAGACCTTTCAAAAATTTACAGTTTCCACTGTACCTCGTCAAAATAAATCCCAATAAAATATCATATATCGTTTTTGCCACTGAATATTTTTTCAAATTCAATGCATGGATCCCCAATATCGCCGACAGAAAATGTCAGAAAACGGATATTTTAATTGCACGAAATAGACGGCCATCTCTGAAAGGCTCATAACGTTTGCAACCCGGCCATCTCTGAAAGGCTCATAACGTTGGCAACCCGTTTCGTATGGATGGAGATCATACGTTATTTCGTCGAATTTATCAGTCAAAATTTCAGATACCCATCGACTGCAGAGCCCATGAATTTGAATTGAAATGATCTTTTCGCATTCGAGGTGCTGATGTATTCTTTAACAAACCCAAATTGCAAAGTCTTCGGTGCTGAATACAATTTTTTTTGTTTTTGAGATTTAACAAAACACCCATTTCAGATCCAGCAGTCTGAAATCGTCCAGGGCTTTGAATCCTGTTAAATCTGATGGGGTCCCAGTCTGTGCTAAATTTGGTGTACTTTTCATGCGTTTCGAAGGCTGCCATGATTCTGGCAGAGCACAGCGAAGGCGATGCAGAGCTGGAGGAATTAGCAGTGCAATGTTTAGAGAGGGTTCCGCCTTTACATAGCCGACTCACGCATACGACAAGAAGAAAAATGTACAGTTTTCTAATGGATGGCCCATTTGTTTACTGTGCCATAGTCGACGAAGCGCTCGAGAAATCGCAAGCCTTTGTATTTCTCGAGCATGTGAGAGATGAGTTCAAGAAATTGTTGAAGAAAAGAGGTTGTGAAGGGCTCAGTTCGTGCTGTTTTGATGAAGAATTCGGTCCTGTTTATAAGCGCCTTGTGGCTCCTCTTGTGGGTGTTCCTCAAATAGAAAAGGATCGCTTGATGGAGGAAGAATCGAAACCCCAACCTGCTAAAACACATCAAGCCCAGGTATTTAATTCTCTCAATTCTTCTCTACCTTTGTATGATAATACCCAAATTCAGGATTTGAATAATGAACCCCTATTGGGCCATGGAAAGAAGAAGAAGAAGGATCAGGCCACCGAGGTTATGGATATTATCAGGGAGAATGGCAGTAAGGCATTGGATACGGGTAACGGGCTTGAGGTAATTGCAGATGGTAACTGCCCAGTTGGGTTGTCATTGCAGAAGAGTGCTAGCTTCAGGAGTAAAGGGCAGCAGCTCGCTCAGAGAATGTGGTGGCGTAATGTCAGGTTGGTGCTGATTATAGATGTGGTAATTTGCACAATTCTATTTGGGGTTTGGCTAGTCATCTGCAGTGGATTTCAATGCATTTCCCAATGAGGGGTTATTGAGCTTGTACTTAGGAAATCAGAATGGTGAAGGCTTGCCCATGAGAGACCAAGAGCTTGAAGATAAGAAAGAAAAGTGCCCCTCCCCCTCAAATTGAGCCCGCTTTAGCCAAACTCTTTTGAAACATATATGATGGAGTTTGATGTCTTAAGAACATAGGGCTGTTTTGATTTTCTTTCAAGCTCTGAGGCCTTCTGGTGTTGTCTTCATACAAAATTAGATGGGCTTCTGTTCAAATTTTTTTTCTAGGTTCCTACAGAGGCATTTTGTGGATACATAGACATGTTGTGGTATAACGCCAATGCAATGCATTCTGTGTGATTTTGATTGGAGAAAGCAATGTATCCGACAATTTAGATCGCTTCTAAGACAGAAGAGTTTCAACCATAGTAAAATAATGCAGTGGGAATCGCTGGCTTTAGAGGGAGTGTTGATGAACTTATCACATAATTGGACGGGGATTGATGTCTTTATATATTTGAAAAGCAAGTTTCAAAGAACAAGGGATCCTTCCTCTTCTATTGGCTGGTTCAGCATTTCAGGTGCATGAAATATTGTGTATTTGCAGTTTCTGTGAATTTCAGTACTCTAGTGTTGTACATCCTTTCTTTGTGCTCAATTGAACATGCCGGACTTTTTCCTGTAGTTAAAGGTATTTTGTTTTCTTGTACGTTGCTTGGCATGGCTAATTCAATACTTGGTTATTAGAGACGTTTCATAGTTTAGATGGAACTAACAACAATCCTTTTGGCACGAATTCCGATGTTGTTGTTTCGGGGAAATTTGTATTTCGGATTGATACTGAAGCTAACGCTAATGTTAATCCCCTGTGAGATTCCATTCAGTCCCTTACTTTGATAAAAGGTGCTTGTTCATTTGCCTTTATATGGCTTCTGCATTTTTATGCTTTATTACTTAAGCTTCTTTCCACTCAATCAAGTACCTTGAATTTCGTTATCGTTTAAATTGCATTTATTAAATAACACACAGCTTTTCAACTCCTGAATGTCTGGAAATGGTGATGAATTTCATCCAGTCTCTGCAAATTGGAACACTTGGCGGTTTCCTTGCTCTCAAAGATGATTTATATTTCAGTCAATAATGATTAAGGCAATACCATGTCGATCCTTTTGTTACGCCATGGAAGGGAAGATTACTTTATTAAGAAGGTACAACTTTATACAAATGCCCTTCTTTCTCAAACTACAAAAAGTTGAAGGGCTTCATCTCATTTAATTGAGTTCCAAATTGGCACTGCGTGGACATGGAAAAGTTTCACATGAAGATAAAATTTATTGGCGGAAAGCAAGAATATAAAATAACAGTTAAAAATCGCTTAAATCCATTACTAGAATAAAGAGTGTCTTTTGCTATCCTAAAGGACAAATAGACAATATGATTAACCTCTCAAAATTCAGAAATCAATCCCCAGAGCCTGTTGACTACTGTAAATTCTCTATATCTCACTCTAGCATCCATCTTGAATTCTTGCAAGTGTAACACTGCCAATTGGTGTGTGTGCCACATCAAAGAGATAAATAAATCAATTAAATAAGACATTGTGGTTGTGTCATTGTTGAAATAACTTTGGACACTTTGTTGAAGGCTTATGATTTTTTATTTTGAGTTGGTGATGCTCAAAGCTCAAGCATAACTCCACGACATCCACATTCTCAACGTGGCTAGAAAGATTGACATTGGGCCACTCACGAATTTTCAATCTTCATGGTCTATCCACTTATGATTTTGCTTAGAACAATCTCGATGACTCTGGGCATTCTTCAAATCACTTCTTGCCCAAAAGGATCTAACAAAGTTACTCGAAAGGGTGTGGGGATGAAGTAAAATCCCATTAGTTTATCTTTGCATCCCTTGAAGAGAGGGTGGGCCCTAACCCTACAAGCATTAGCTCGTTGGTCCATTCTGTTTCGGACCAATCCATAAAATGCTAATGCAGATCTAGATATGATTTCTAAGTGTAATCAAAGGAATCTTGTGTCCTCTGTGGGTTGAAGAGGATCCAACAAAGTTGCTCGACCAAGAAATTTGAAGCTATGATACTTGATTCCTTGGTAACAAGATTAGAAGACTGCTTTTTGAGTTTATGCAAGGACCCATAAAACTTGGTCTAGAAACCTCGATAAGAAAGAGGAAACTTGGTTGGGCTTTTGGCAAGCTAATGAAGCCCAAGCTATCCCTGTCGACAATGACAGGCTAAAAATGGAGGGCCATGTGTGCAGCATGAAGGTGTCCTGTCAACAAGCCAGGTCAGCACATGTGGATGCCATGTCAACATAACTGCCAAGAACCCAAGAAAGTAAATCTTAACAACCAAGATCAGCCTATAATTGCCAAAGCTGTAGAAAGAGTTTAAGTTGCAATGCTAGAGGAGTTGGGAAGATGTCACAAAGCCTTGGAAGGCAGTTGGGAATGGGGATGGTCACCTAAGCCTAAAGACTTCTTGGTCTAGCATAACCAAGTCTCAGAGGAAGTCTATAAAAGGGAAACTGACTACAGCAAGAGGGTTGGACTGCTTGATGACGAGAGTACTTCTTTTCTAGACCATTGAGAGTTGGAGAGAGCGTGAAGCTTCAAGAAGTGAATGGACATCAGTTGACAACCCAAAGTGTAGAGTAGTGATGTATTGGGAGACTAAAAGCCTTCAAGAGGATTGCAACAAACCCATGGTCAGACACTGTAGGAGGATGTGTGAGAGATATCTTGGACGACCTTGTTTAGGAAAGCCCCAAACCATCCAAAATCAGTGCCAAAGCTAGTGAAGACAATACCAGAGCTTGTAAGACGAATGCAAGAGTAAAGACATATCAATAGCCTGTAATTGTAAAAACAGCCTCATTAATGACCATTTTGGAGTTTCTTCCCCAAGAAGGATCTCCAGTAAAAGATTTTGTGTATTGTGTAATTGTGAATAATGTGTATATGCTTGTTGTTATGTTTCCATTTTTGATTATTAAAGGTGTTGAAACAATAGCGTTGACACATAACTTGCACAGACAGAGGAAACAAATTCAAGATTTTTAAAGTTTGAGGTTCTCATTCAAAGAAATCTGTTTTTAGTGCCATTCGGAGATTTCAACTGCCTCATTGGGTTATGCATAGATTAGAATTCAACAAGCTAAGGGATTCATAATAATTAGTTGTTAATTATTGCAAGATCAACTATCAATTTCTCGCAATAATTTCTTCCTACGATGAATTTCTCCCATAGTGCCATCGCTTCACTTGTGCTCTCTACGACCCAACATTCTGTAGAAATTTAATGACAAAATCAGCAAGTAAATAATTCTTTCATACACTTAGCAACCTAGAGATAACTGTCTTCTATGAACTCTGAAATGTCTAGACTCTAAACCCACATTCAGAAATTACCATAAGCAGAAATACACATTGTTAAGCAATTTAGCAGCGGAATAAACACAATGAACAGCATTCAATCAACCATGAATAACTCATAAATTTAGGCAAATGTTAGGGAAAACCCCAATGTGGGGAAACCCAATGAGAGAGAAAAAATTATTATTCAGCTTTAGGAAAGTACATATCAGCAGCAATAAATACAATTTCCAGCAAGAGAAATCCACTTACAACACCCAAAACTGTCCCAAAAAAACTACTGCCTCAAAAAACATGCCAAGTCCGTACTGCTGTACAGCCCACCCAAAAAAAACAGCACCTCGAAATCCGAGCCAATATGCTGCTGTATGAACTTCCTTCAACAACAAATATCCCAAGCTGCCCTCTTTCCTCTCCCAAGCTTACTCAGAAAATCTCTCTCAATCTCCTCCTCAATATATCCTGTACACTACCCAATGCATTCTTTTATAAAATCTGAAGATGACCTTTTACCTCCCAAGTGTCTTTTCACATTCCCCAACCCTAAATCCAAAGGCCAAGATCTAATCTTGCCTTTACAAGATCAAGGGCCATGATTCATTCCCTCCGAAATAAATCACTTAAAATATTAAAGTACATTTCACTTTATTATATAAGTGCACTTTATGAAATAAAGTCACTTTAATATTAGAAGGTACACTTCATTAAAAAGTTACTTTAATGAAAGAACCACTTTATTTCAACTTTATAAAAACCCATTACAAAGTTAAGTGTCTAGTAGTGTCAACATAAGATTACATCTGCATACAACATAAAACATGTGGAGTAACTCTTGAGCTAAAAGCTAACACATTCCCTTCCCTATGATGAGTTTCTCTCATGGTGGCATACTTCACTTGTGCTTTTCTTGATATGCTCTTCTGTATGGGAAGATCATATTTTTTTTGATGTCCCCATCCTTTCTCTTGTTCTCTCTTTGACTTGCCTGTAGATTGTAGAGATCACAAGTGAATGGAGGGTTGAGTGAAGTGATGCGGCTATCAAAGTCTTGGTTGTAGGTGTGGGCCATTGGGGAGTGAATGGGGCTGGTGGGTCCGCATAGAAAAGGGGTTATTGGTGAAGGATATCATGACGATCAGTGCAAAGAGAGGAAGCCAATGGGATAGGTGCCAAATAAGGGTGTCAGGAAGGGTGGGTGAGTCCACAAAAAAAGGCTTATAAGTGATGGGTACCTCTGGGATCATGACAAAGAGAGGAATCTAGTGGGATAGGCCCCAAATAAGAGTGTTGGCAAGACCACTATACTCTTTTACTTCGGCTTGAAGAATACTGCAGTGACAGAATGTCCATATTGTTAACATGGAAAACTATGTAGGAATTTCGCAACCTGGACGCAGGAGGCAGGGTTGTGCGACAAAATTTCCCTTCTGTTTCGTTCCCCAGGATTAGGGTTTTCAGGGTTCCTACAGACAAGGGTTTGCCCTGTGCTATAACTCTTTGATATACGTGTGGGGTCGAACAGTAGTACTTGGCCCAATATCTCAGGGCACCAACTAAGTAGGCTTGATCGTACCCTTAGCTGTACTACCCGATTATCGAGGTACTAGAGAGTATCTTCCTGAGTGCTGTTCTTGGTGTCAGTATAGCAGTCAGGTGGTCAATCGACTAATCTAGAGCTGGTTTTAGGAGACCCAGGGGACTCCCTATATACTTGATGTGATGTGGGAGTGGTGGTCGTGTACAGATTCTGTCTGATGCGGTACTACTTGAAGGGGTATCAACAAGGGTTACATAGGTTTCCAATAAGGTGAAACGTTTGTTTCAAGTAACCCATGAAACCGTCTGTATTTCCTGCATGTAGTCTTCTCGAACCACAGTTTTACTCGCCAAATGACAGATCTCCATGCTTTAAAGATGTCGACAGTACATGTATCTACCCTGAAAAAAATTTCCCACAATTTTTGCAGAGGAAAGTGCTCTGATACTACTTGTAAGGTACTAGATATATTATATAAAGCAGAAACAAAAATATTATGATAAATACCAGCGGGATAGCAAAATATAGAGAACAACAACACCGATAATGATACCTTTATTGATAGAAAGCTAAGTTCACTTGCCTCTTCGAGGAGGCAATCTCCATTAGAGTAGAGCTCTATTACAATAATTCTCAATACAAGCCTTTACCATGCCTTATACTCCGATTTATACTAATTCTATCTTGTAAAGAACATTCTAGAGGAAGATCTTTCTAGAAGCGAAAGCTTCTATTAAGTCTTCTTACATTAGACTTGTTCACATTATTATATAAGTCTTATTTACTAATGTCAACCTTTATTATATAACAAACATATTATTCTACCTACGTGAGGGGTTAGGGAGGTTAGTTCCCTAACAAGTTGGGTTTTCTCACTTAGGATTATCTTGAACCCTATCCCCAAGGATGGCTCCATAAATATGCAGAGTTGGCTGTCTCTAATCAATGCAAGTTCAAGTTTGCTATTTCAGCTGCTTTTATTGATGAGATTGATTGTGATGTGGTTCTATTAGACATTTGTGAAGTCATTGCTGGAAGTCCCTACTTGTGGGGTATGTTGCCGTCCTTATACACACTTGCAAACGTGAGCTTGAGTTCGGCTCACTTAGTGTGTCCTTGGAGGCACAATGCCTAGGTTCACAGCCCACGCTGTCACTTTGACCGGAACCTCTTCCGTCTAGGCTTACTCCTAGGGAAGCCAAAGGGGGTAGTCCTTAGTTACTAGATGAATTAAGTTAGATTCTAGGAGTTAATTTTAATTTGTTAAGGTTAGAGGGGATTCTAATCCTAAGATGCTAAGGCAACCATGCAATATGCAAGGGTTAGCATGAGAGCCAAGTCCTTTCCCTAGGTCAACTAAGACTAGTGCCTAGAAATTGGGCAAAGGGGTCAACTAGGTTAAGGGGTGGTTCGTTACAATAGATTACAAAGTGTTTACAAATTTACAAAAGAATTATAAGTTACAGATTTACAATAAAGAATAACTCAATAAAGAATATAATGTACATTCATTTACAAACTTTACAAAAAGAATGAGATATCACAATTACAATCTAACCAAGTATGTTTAATGTGTGCAGGATAAAGAAGACTTGAGCATCAATCACATCATCATTTACACTAGATCATCAACATATTACTTCATCGACAAGATTACCAAGATTAAGCACAATTACTATGAAGGAAAGAAGACAATCTACATTCTTTGCTATCAAACCCCCCAAGTATTATTAGATGTGGCCAAGGGTTTAATAGTTAGGCTTTTCTTAAGGATTTTAAGTTTATTTGGCTTTCACCAAAGCCTCCTCCTCCTGTTGCAAATAACTGCCGGGTGCTCAAGAAAGTAAGGCAACGAGGCCCACCCTAGCTTCCACGGCCAACCCTGATAGTAAGAGTACTTCCCGGAGAGGACACCCACCTGGAGCGCCACGGGACAGTCCCCTGCCACTACCCTCCGTTGTTTTCCTCAAACCCGTTTTAGATGGTGGAGATGGTGATCTAAGGTACCCTAAAATAGTCTATTAAGTGTGTATATCAATTAGGTAGACTTTTAGGTGATTACAAGAGTGTTTCGAGAGTTTTAAGTTGCTTAAAAATTGCCAAATAATGAGATGGCCGAAACTTAAAGTGCTCAAAAGTGCTGTTAAAGTTTAAACCATTAAGTGCATCAACACATAAAAAAAAGATGAGATACAATGCTTAAAGAGATAGATACATTTGGATCACATGCACGTCATATCATTTGATTAGATACCATGAAACAATGGCAAGAACAACTTGCCTTATGAGATGAAAAGAAAGAAGATTTAATGTGTTTGCTAAGTTACACCATTTAAGAAAACTTTAAGCCCAATACGTGGCTATTAAGAGATGTTAAACCATAAACACAACAACCACTTATTAATCAAGCATCATAAGAGATTTTAAACATATGATTAAGATATGTGCTTAAAAGAAAGATTAAGAGCTTAAATGAGAAATAGATAATGAACTAAGCAAGAACAAGATAGAAATTATGTGTGTTGCCCAATGGGCTTAAGATGTGAGAT
>ML795062.1:528707-539517 GCA_009831015.1 Picea engelmannii | reverse complement strand
TCTCTAACCGTGAGGAGTTCTGTTATGTTCCACATACCACCAGAAATGGAATGACGTAATATCCATCTAGAATAGTCTTACCTTCAAATGTATTAAAAATCATACCATTATACATGAAACAACCTTGGGTCTATTACCCAAACGTTTGTGTTATCAGAATTCACTACCGTACTTTCTCCAAGTGTTGACATCAATCACTAAGGGTTGACATCAATCACTAAGGGTTGACATCAATCTACAATATCACTCTCCAATAGTCGACATCAATGACAACCGACAATCCATACCAACTATCCATCAACCTAAGCCAATTGTCTGACACAAATGACATTTTATCATACACAAAAGTTTCCCATGGAGTAGTAAATGCAGTTTTTTTCTTTATCATCCTCATGGACAATTATTTGATTATACCCTGAAAAGCCATCAATCATAGAAATTGTATTTTCCCTAACTACATTTTCAAGAATATGATCCATTTGCGGAAGAGGGAAATAATCTTTTAACGAAGATGGATTTAGATTTCTAAAATCTACACATAATCTTATCTCCCCATTTTTCCTTCTAACTGGAACCAGATTAGCTACCCATTCAGAATATCTAAGAGGCAAAATAATTTTTGCATCAAGACATTTCTTAACCTCCCTTTCTATTACAGGAAAAAGAATAGGATTAATCTATCTAAGCTTTTGTTTGAAAGGCTTGACACCTAGTTTTAAAGGAATCTTATGCTCTATAATAGAACCATCATAAGTTTTCAAATCTTCATAGACCATAAAAACATCTTTATATTCCTTAAGCAATTCATCATATTTTTTCTTCTCTTCAATGGGAAGATATTTAGACAACTTTACAAGATTTGGACTTTCATTAGAACCAATATTACAATCTTCAACTTCTTTTGGTTGATACTGCGAGGTAGATTTCAAAGGGATATCATTTTGATCAAACAAATTGTTGGGCTAAATATATGCACTATTAATTCCAACATTAGATTATCGACCGAGAGTTCGTAAACTTGGAGATGAAAACACAAGAAATGCAGAATTGGAGTATATTCTAACCTATGCTAACAACTAATGCCGACAAGCACACTTCTAAATGAATGAAAGAAGAACTAGAGGTGAAATCAACGTGCAGAAATAAAGAGAAATTTAAACTATGGAAAATCCAAATTAAAGCAAACTAGCTAAACGGAAAATCAATCAAACAAATAGAAAATGAAATCTAAATTCAAACCATGCAAATGAAATGAAATGTGAATGTAAGAATTGAACCTAAAACACACAAAGCAAACCACTCATGATACATGCAATGATTTAATTATCCATCTGCATTCAACACTTTATTTACACTATATACATTCGGATTGTACACAGTCATGCAATTAAAACTCAAAAATTACCCTTCAAATGAGTACACCTGATACACAGGAACAATGATGGGATCAAAGACAACGAATGCTTGGAAGAGGAGCTTACTTATTTATGTTCTTTAAAGGATTGTATGTGTGAATTCAAGATCAATCAATCTTTTGAGCAGAAAATAGTATGTGCAAGAATGGAGTGTGAATATAAGAATGAAGTGCACACATGAATGTCGTATTGGTCATGAAAAATAATATAATTTTCAGAATTAATAACCATGTTCAGATATTTTATATGCATCTTGGAAATGATTTAAACCACGGTTGATAGTTATGGAAGTTATATTTGTATTCAAGAACACAAGATCACATATATATTCAAGCCGAAGATGATTAGCAATTATAACTCTAACATGTTGGTCCTGGCTTCCTGTAGAAGTAAATCAAGCACACACAAAAGATTAAAAACAGTCAAATAACATAGTACTTGATACAAAGGTAAGGTAAATAACATTTAATTGCAGGACTGTTGTTCTTAGAGAAAGAAATGATAACCTACTTGAACAAGAATTTACAAGATAACCTACCTGAGACAAGAGAAACAAGAGCAAAGGTATTTCCAATATAATAGCATTTTCACAAAAACATATCTATGTTAACAAGAATAAAAGACAATTTCATGGTAATCAACATATCATTACCAAGGTGACCTGCTGGGAATAAAAACAAGAAGTATCTCCTAAAGGAGATGTTAGTTACTGTTGAGGAAAATATATGAAATAATCTTACTCAAGCATTTTCAGACTCTGCTTGGCTAGAGAAAAGTAGATGGGAATATCACCCTATGTTTATAGTCAACAAAAATAACATCTTAACTCACAAGTATTGATTATGAGTGCTTAGGCTAGTCTTTTATCAACAAAAAGATTGCTGTAAATTTAATTTTTATGTAATTTTCTAAACATATCAGTTGCATAAATAAATGTAAAGACAGAAGTAAAGTCACCAAGATGATAATCAAGATAGATGAGACATAAAGCAATCCTTTATTTCATTCAAATTCACCAAAGAGTCATTTTCTTTACAAAATCTCATACATAAATTTTGGACCAAAGTCAAACTTAGAAATCTTCGATGGAACATACAAAAGGACCTCTGATAGAAAACCAAAATTGAACTCTAAAAGCTGGATTAGCTTGTCATGAAAATTAATTCACAAAAAGACAACTCTACACAGACTATCAAAGATAGATCAACACCTCTGAAAAACAAGTGTCTGAATGATATGATTCAGTCCTAAATATTTTTGTCTACAATAAGACCCTGTGTTGGCACAAGGGAAGACCCGGGTTTCAACACTTCAACAACAAACCAACAAAACCCTAACTACCGTCCCTTTCAGAAACACCTGCGAAGCAGATGAAGTCTCACCGGAGGTAGAGGCAGGGGGGTTGCAGGACTCAAGTGTCTACAACCTAGCTGGGACATAGATCTATGATTACAACACTTAACAAAGCACTTAGCCAACAATATGCATTAGGTTATGATCCTTATTCAAATCGCATATTTAACCTATATTATAGATCAATTCAGTAGTAATCAAGATTTAACCACATCTAATCATTTAGCAGATAACATCAGAGAAGATCTATCATTTATTCATATATAAATCACTAAGCATCAATGGATCTACCTATTGATCTTCAATCTTTCTTACATTCCTTTTCTCCTGTGCACAAAGCCATAGAGCCACTCCGCAAAGGATAGGAGATCTGTGCGCACCTCGCCAGGTCCTCCTTCCTCGAATTAAGTCAAGGCACAAAGCTTACCCTTGAATAGCACAAAGATTCTTACAATCCTCTTGCACTTAGCTCTGCAAGTCTTAACACATTCCCTTGCACTAATCCAATTACAATTCTTTGCACATAGCTAACACTAGCACTTAACCACAGGCGACTTCTTACATCGCCTAGCTACTTATTTATACATTACAAAAATGCCTAAGAATGGGTAAACCCATGGGCTGACATCCCATACTCGTTACATAAACCCTAAAACCCAAAAATCCCACAAAAAGGGCGAGATCACGTGATCTCTGCTTCGCTTGGGTGCTTCATCTTCGACCATCCTGTCAAAGTCCCACAGATGGTCAAACATGACCAACATTTCCAAAAAACTTGACCAAGGGCCAACAGGCCCCCAAAATGGTCCCAACAACGGAACCATTTGTTGGCACAGGGGAAAAACCAGGGTTCAATGCTTCAATAGCACACCAACAAAACCCTAACTATCGACCCTTTCGACAACACCTACGAAGCAGATGAAGTCTCACCCGAGGTAGAGGCAGGGGGGTTGCAAGGCTCAAGTGTCTACAACCTATCAAGGACACGGATATGTGATTACAACACTTAACAGAGCACTTAGCCAACAATATGCATTAGGTTATGATCCTTATTCACATCACATATTTAACCTGTATTACAGATCATCGTAGTAGTAATCAAGATTTAAGCACATCTAATCATTTAGCACATGGCATCAGAGCAGATCTAGCATTTATTCATATATAAATCACTAAGCATTGATATATCTACCTATCACACATCAAGAACAATGCACTAAGCAAATAGATACATAAACATCATGAACAACATTGCACAAAGCACAACAACATAGGATATACGTGGTTCACCCCAATGTGGGCCTATGTTCACCAACTCTTCTTCTTCTTTATTGATCTTCAATTTTTCTTACATTCCTCTGTTCATGTGCACAAATCCACAGAGCCACTCCGCAAAGGATAGGAGATATGTGTGCACCTCGCCATGTCCTCCTTCCTCGAATTAGGTCAAGGCACAAAGCTTACCCTTGAATAACACAAAGCTTCTTACAATCCTCTTGCACTTAGCTCTGCAAATCTTAACACATTCCCTTACATTAAGACAATTACAATTCTTTGCACATAGATAACACTAGCACTTAGCCACAGGCGACTTATTACGTCATCTAGCTACTTATTTATACATTACAAAAAGGCCTAAGCATGGGTAAACCCATGGGCCGACATCCCATACCCGTTACATAAACCCTAAAACCCAAAAATACCGCAAAAATGATGAGATCTTGCAATCTCTGCTTTGACTAGGTGCTTTGTCTTCGACCATCCTGTCGAAGTCCCACAAATGGTCAAACATGACCAACGTTTCCACAAAACTTGGTCAAGGGCCAACAGACCCCCAACACTCACATGTGACTCGTCCCGAGTCACTTTTATCAGGGTAATATTTCTTTGAAGGCCCGGAACTTAGCCCGAGCTGCCTCGACTTGTTGCTTCACCAAAGCCTCATGCTCGGCGAACTCCTGAATGACTTGCTCGGTGACAGGCCCTTCCAGGCATTGTTCTCAATAAACTTAATGACTTTGAATTCTTCCTCGGTCGATGTTCCATGGGCAATCATAGGTACATTAGTAAATCTTCCACATAGGGTTATCATCTTTCCTTTAAAAAATCATATCCATCCCAATGAAGGAACCATAGCAAGCTTTCCCAAAATTTCCCAAGTTTTTTCTGGCATGATATTCACCTGTGTTTCCTCATCCAAAACACAGTCTATGTCGAAGTCTCATATTCTTGTTTCTATGGACTGCTTCTCTTTTAAGATCTCTAGTAAACTAATGTCTTCATGATCATTCAATATTTCTTTCAGTTGTAATAACATAGTCTTTGATTCTTTCTGGTTCTCTAACATATCCTTAGTTTCTTGACCTTCTTCATAGTTTTCTTGTCTCAGGTTCATCTTTTCAACTTTATCAATCATTCTAGGGCAATCCAAAACCTCATTACCAACAAATTTACAACAAAGACAAATAGGACTTGTACCAGGGCATTCCTTAGCAAAATGTCTCGATCTTCTGTAGTTATAACACAATGTCAATCCTCTCTTTCTCTTAAATGATCCCCAACCTTTCCTGTACTGCGCACTGGGATCACAATGATGGGCCTATAATATGCAAAAATTCATTCTAGGTTCATGCACCCACTTGTTAGTCCAAATTTTTTTTCTATGCATAGGAATAACATATCTTTCACCATTTCTATCAAATATATTCAGATCAAATCTTTTTTCTTCTAGTTGTGCCCTAGTTTTCAGACTAGGACAAAATCTATCAAACATACCTAGATTCATACTTTCGAAGCAAAAATTTCCACTTATCTTACCTTTATCAGAGAACAAAGATTTAAGAGCTTACCTCTTTTCTCCAGATTGGACTTCTTTTTCCTAGCACAAAGCTTCACAAGTCAAGTAGAATATTGTGCACTACAGAAACAGATCTACGCATAGAGCTTTCTCTTTTATTCATTTCCCAACAATCACAGTTTCAGGTCCCGGCAACAGAACCATTTTTTGGCACAAGGGAATACCCAGGGTTCAACGCTTCAACAACACACCAACAAAACCCTAATTACCATCACTTTCAGAAACACATGTGAAGAAGATGAAGTCTCACCCGAGGTAGAGGCAAGGGGGGTTGCAGGAATCAAGTGTCTACAACCTAGCTAAAACATAGATATGTGATTACAACACTTAACAAAGCACTTAGCCAACAATATGCATTAGGTTATGATCCTTATTCACATCGCAGATTTAACCCTTATTACAGATCAACGCAGTAGTAATCAAGATTTAAGCACATCTAATCATTTAGCACATAACATCAGAGAAGATCTAGAATTTATTCATATATAAAGCACTAAGCATCAATGTATCTACCTATCACACATCAAGAACAATGCACTAAGCAAATAGATACATAAACATCATGAACAACATTGCACAAAGCACAACAACATAGGATATACGTGGTTCACCCCAGTGTGGGGCTATGTCCACCAACTCTTCTTCTTCTTTATTGATCTTCAATCTTTCTTACATTCCTCTACTCCTATGCACAAAGCCACAAAGCCACTCCGCAAAGGATAGGAGATCTGTGTGCACCTCGCCAGGTCCTCCTTCCCCGAATTAGGTCAAGGCACAAAGATTACCCCTGAATAGCACAAATATTCTTACAATCCTCTTGCACTTAGCTCTGCAAGTATTAACATATTCCCTTACACTAAACCAATTATAATTCTTTGCACATAGCTAACACTAGCACTTATCCACAGACAACTTCTTACATAGCCTAGCTACTTATTTATACATTACAAAAATACCTAAGAATGGGTAAACTCGTGGGTCGACATCCCATACTCATTACATAAACCCTAAAACCCAAAAAGCCTGCAAAAAGGGCGATATCCCGCGATCTTCGCTTTGCCTGGGTGCTTCGTCTTCGACCATCCTGTCAAAGTCCCACAAATGGTCAAACATGACTAATTTTCCACAAAACTTGGTCGAGGGCCAACACCCTGCTATCATAAAAGAGAATTAGGCTTGTGATGAATAATGAATGAATGAAAACTGAACTATCTCAACATAAACTCAAAGAGAAAACCTCAGTATGCTTCTGCTTTTATCCTCCTCTTGTTCCTCRCTTTCCTTTGCCTTTTAAACAAAGTAGAATTGGTTGAAKTAATTGAACCAACTCATTAGTTAAGTTAATTAAAAGACTCAACTAACTTTAGTTAGGGGGAAGAGTAATCAYTATAATAAGGGTTATAAATAAAATAATAACTAGTAGGTGGGACCCCTTGTGACTCCCTTAGTTCATAATAATCATAACAGTCATAACATAACCATTAGTTAAGTAAAACACACCTCCTTGTGTCTCCCATCAACATATTCACTTTTGGCAAATTTAGCTCATGAAATTTGAAATTATTTTCAAAAATATTACTCATATATCCAAAATAAAACATGTTGTCCAAAATTTCATGAAGTCAACTGTCATTAACAATGATAAAATAAAACTTAAAAACCATATTWATCGGTCTGCGATGAAACCCTCCCTTGATTKTTGTTGTCACCTTCTTATTTTCCTGAATTTGTCTTTGGTTGTGCAGGTCCTTTAAGCCTAATCTCGTTGATCACGTGGGAACAATCGTCCCTCAAATGCATCTGGGAAGACATGGATTTTTTAGAGCCATTGGAGGGCGAGGAAGGGACAACAATGGATTTTCCTTTATCAAGGGCATGGTGGGCCTCATTTTTCAATCTCTTGCTAGCATGGGAGGATTGCACTGGTGAGTGGTCAGGGGCAGCCTAGACAATGGGGTTAATAAGCGGAGGAGCAGGCAAAGACAAGTTGGGCCAGCCACAATGTTGGGAGACTTCCGGGTGGACAATCTCCTGCCATCAATCATTTTTCGAGACCTCGGGTTGCAATGAGACATGAGGAGGTACAGGGATACCGGGGGCTTGTGGGGCTTGGAAAGGAGGCCTTTCAGACCTAGTTTGGACTATTCCCTACCCAATCCAATTGAAAAATAAGGCATGAAACAATTGGCCAAGCTCTTGTGAATGAGAATCAAAATGTATGGAGAACCTGGGCCTTCTTGGGCCTCGGTTCCAATTACCTCTACCTTTGTTTCCTCGGCCATGGCTACCTCGACTAAAAAAACTCATCCTGCATGCATGATTGATTAGAAAATAGTCTTTTAGATAACCATACATGAAAACTCTTAAAAATATGAAATAGATTTGGCTCAACAATGTATCAGACTCACGCAATCCAATCCATACAAATTTTTTTACTGTTAATCAATGAGCAGGGGGTGAAAAGGGTTTTGGGATATGCGAGGGGTTTGTATTGATAGAAACATGATGTAATGAGGGGGAAAATAACATGGTTACTTCTCAATGAAAATAACAATCAACTACAAATCAAACCAATAAAACATCATTGTAATCCACAGAAGACACTACCACTTTCAATTGTTTTCACACTGAATTTCTCTTGATTGTAATCAATCTCAGAACAGGGAGTGAAAAAATGAATATGGGAAGATGATGGGATTTGTAATTAGCAGAAAATGAGATAATGGAAGGAAAGAATAATGATTACTATTCATGAAATTAATTAGGTGACCCATAAAACATTCTGCGAAAATAGATGCACCAACCAACAATCATTGCGACCAAATAACAATTATTGTGTATTTAACTAGTTCAATGTTCATAATCAAATATCTAATACAGTGCCATCACAAGACAATATGCATTTCACACAATCTGTAAAGAGGATTTTGTTCCTTTCTTTGCATCTTATAACAATTTCCAAACAGTAACCATTCCACTCTGTTAACCATCAAAATCAACCACTACCCATACATTACTTCAATAAAAAAATATACTCAAATTCATGTTTCCAAAATTAACAATGAAGTCACAACATCACCACAATTGGGTCTGTCATTTTAAATGCAACAATATTCGTTAAACATATATAGGTAGTAACCAAATAATCAAGATAAAGTTGCCAAAACCCGAATTGACAATTAAACAGACAACAACCAACACAAGTTAAACGTCGAATAATTCAATCATGAAAGTGTAGCTCCATCATTGTGCAATCCCAATTTAATGTGACTCTAAAAATTTGGGCCACCCATCCAACACGACGAGGTATCGACAACAAGCATGCCTCAACAAATGATCGGGCTACAACAAAACATGCTTAAAACCCTGTGGATATCCATGAGTGTGAAACCCAAGCCATCCATGTTATACACAGTGCACAGCCAACAAAACATCGCGATGCAACATTTCCACTTAACGAAAACAAACACACAGTCATGGTAATAACTCAACCCATCGTGTTGAGCCATCGATTTAATACAATATAGTTTTGATTTAATCACAATGTAATCGACTATGTTGTGTACACTTGGCTCATACAATCAGACAATCAGAGGAATGTAGTGGATGTCATTCATACAGTCTTCCTGGTTGCAATAACCAATCGGCCCCAAAAGAAACTAACAATTATCAAGATAGAAACACCACACACACAACGCGATATGTGTGAGAAATGTCAAGCATTTGTAACCAATGCCAACTAATCATCCAAACAATCCTTAGCACCAAAATACCAGTGATTGTGTATCAACCAACTAACTCACTATTGTCATGAAAATCAATCGACCTTAACAAGTTTTGGTAACCATGCATACCCATGCATCAATTTGGATCGGGGCAACAACCTTCTCAATTAACAATATTGAGTTATTAAACATAAGGGGAGAGACTATGTAATTTGAGTTATGCAAATAACAATGCAGGGTTTACCATTATTATAACAGAGGCGGTAACTAAATTCCAAATCAACACAATTGTCATATGACCAATTGGGTGAGTCTGTAATCAATTTATTCGACAATACATTCAATCCACAATAACCCATAGTAAACTTGATAGACCCGACAGTCTTCCCTACACAACTTCAGACTGGAGGCTAAAAGTTTTCTCTGTAGCGGACACAGGGAGAACAAAGCCAACTCCTTGTAGTGGTGAAAACTTAGAGGCCAATGGTGTACACACAGAGAGAGCCATGATTCATTCGTGGACAGTTAACAATCCATGGCAGGGGGCCATAACAAAAAGGCGAGGCTCCTATTCAGCCTGGCAATGTCATTTAATGCACACAGGGTATAACCCTCGTGTTCTTCGTTCAAATTACCATAGTACTGAGGTGAAGACAAGGATGAGTAGTAACAGAACACCCACTTCGTGACCCTTAGTGATGGAATCAACCAATGCCCAAGTGAACGAAACATAGTGATGTAGAAAACCTCCAACCACTAAACCCATAAAATCTAGAGACTTGGCATAGCTGCGAATGCATGAGGATAGCTAGCCAACCCAAAACCAACAAAACCCTTCCTCTAAAACCAACAAGGATAAGAGAGAGATAGCACCCAAGGTGACCAATAACTTCTATGGACAATGCTATTGCAGAAAAACCATCAATGCTTCATTCCAAGAACACATTTTTACACAGTTGTGATACTTAGGAAAACACAAACCAATACACCTGAGCCAATAATCATTTCATAGCCAGAGCAGAGTCACGAATGGCAAAAAAAATACATACCTGTAATCGAATTCCTTAAAACAAGAGATGGTCGAGCGGTTACCCGGTTACCATCTGCTAAGAAATCGGAGCATAACCACAGCATCAAGATCGATCAATAGCCCAACTAAGGTGGCATCTAATGAGAGGATTAAAGGTGACGTGCAGTAAATGCACATCGCCTCCACCCACATTTCATTAATTCAATAGTACATGCCAACAAATTCTCCATTAACACCATTAATCAAACCATGTATCGAAACCATCACCACATTAAAAGCCAATAGCACGACCACCATATTCCATTTCACATCATATAACTCAAACAAAATCATGTAACCATTAACATCCATTACCTTGTCAAGTGAGCCACCAACATCCCATTTATCCAAAGATACCATATGTATATCGACCACATAAATCAATTAAATC
>ML795062.1:476694-521660 GCA_009831015.1 Picea engelmannii | reverse complement strand
TATTCACTCCAATGTTACATATTTATAGTACAATGGGTGATGCCACCTCATAGAGAGATTTGCTCTAGATCCTAAAATCATGCATTATGACTAGGCTAGGCAATCTTAACTAACTCATTAGTCATCACTTGAGGATATATTACTAATATCCTAAATGAATAATACAAATATAGGTGACAATTTAGACTTAGTGATTGGTAAAGGTAAGGCATAGGCTAACACTAGTATACAGAAATCCAATCAGCATTAGGAATTTTCACGCTAGCCCCTCGCAATACTTCAAGCAAGGACTGTTAGTGTTGTAGGAAAACAATTGTCTATGTAATTTCCTTAAAATGTATGAGTTAGTGTCCAAGACAAAAGTAATTTGGAAGGGACCCAACGCTTGAAATTCTGATGTAATTATCATCCCTTTGACGCACATGATTAAATCATCAAGATACGCATGGAGACTGACCAATTCATTGAAAGTTATGTGTATAGGCCCTTTAAAGGCGGTACTTGCATCAAATAACCCAGAAGGCAGGAATTTGTAAGGCATAGCATCGCAATTAGTAATGAAAGTGGTTTTGTGAACATTTGCCCCTTTGACTTTGATTCTCTTGTAACCAGAAAAAATATCAAGTAAGGGCCCTAACTGTGACTGTACCACCTGTTACAAAAACATTTCCATATTGAGAGGAGGGAAGGGATTTCTCATAATCGCTTTCCTGAAAGTTCGAAGACTAATACAAGTTCTGATATTATCAGTGGTCTTCGAGGTTGATTCCCAAATTGAAACCCATTCAGGGTGGACTGAAAAAATCATTCCAGCCCTTAAGAAATCTATCAACTCCCTTTGAAAGGGTTCTTCCAGTGCAGAGTTAACAAGTCTTCATTTTTGCCTAGCTAGTTTCATAATATTCTGAACAAGACCAAGATCAAAACCACAAAGATCCTCATAGGACCAAGCAAAAACCTTTTGATATTCACCGAGTAGCCCGGTGGACCCCATCTCTTCTTTAACAGAACATTGGACATTTATTTGAACATTCGTTGAATACTCAGATGTCCTAATGTTCAAGAGGATGGTTTCAACCACCTTCTTTTGTAACTCCTCTTATTTATGTTTTTCTTTATTGCCTACAATACTCAAAGAAAACGAACTCTCAAGAGGAGTCAAGCCCTCAGGAATCTTATTATTTTCTATGGGTATAATATCCTCGGGCTTAAGAGGTTCATTTTGATTGACAACACAAATTCTCTCATCATTATGGATGGCCTTCCAAGATCCTTCATTTTTCAGGGATGTAAGGACGATGTAGATATTGAAACACACAATCAGGCCTGTGAGGAAATATTTGTTGACTAGGAGAGGCTGCAAAGACAGCTAAACGATCATCCATTGAATTCAAATCCTTCTTCACATGAGTGATGTTGAAAGATAGAAGGTTCAAGACAAGTTCCCAAATAGTCTGGGAGTATCATTCCATCAGCTTGTTTCTAGGAGAGCATATCTTACGTATCAGGTTCACAACAAGCTCAAAATTTTCGAAAACTGAAAGGTGACCACAACCGATATTAAGAACGTTCTCAATGCCTAATAATAAAGCTTCGAATTTAGCGACATTGTTTGAACAAGCAAATTCTAACCTGTAAGACAGATTATGAATTTTCCCTACAGGAGAAACCAAGATAATGCCAACCCCATTACCTTCACTAGAGCATGAACCATCAAAGTGCATATGCCATATATCATCATCTAAATAAATTTTTTCCAAAGGAATATTATCCTCTTCTGCAAATATGGAATACACTCCTAGGTCTTCTTCGATACTATTTACGCTAGATTACGAAACACTCTCTATGTAGGGTGAAATTCTTCCCTCTCTAAGGACTATAATATTCTTACTATTCCAAGGAACGGATAAATGTGTCCCAACGAGTGAGAGGTATCCACATGTTAAGGATTGCCAATCTCTCCCCAAGATAATTGAGTAGTTTCTTACAGACATATCAATTACCTGAATGTTGAGGGTTGTCATTTTCTCAGGATGAGCGCATAAACCAGGGTTACATCCTTAATCTCGCCTATGGTTGTTTGTTGTAGACTATTATAGGAGAGCATGCTTCTGGCATTTTCATGTGTACAAGACAAGCCTAACTCTTCCATAATAATTTTCGACATCACACTTGGGCTTGAACCACCATCGATGAGACAACAATGGGCAATATTATCCATGATCTTTACAGAAATATAAAAAGGGGGATTTTTTACAGGGTATCTAAAGTTATGTACACCTACTTTATTTACAGAAGAATCCTCTTCGTTGACCTCTTCATAAATATTGGCTACAATGGAAGATTTTCCTTCCATGAATTGTTTCAGATGCATCTGTTGTTCAGGGACAACAACCATGTATAGGAGGGTTGCATCTACTTTGATATTGGCCAATTGATTCAAGATATTTGATTTGGAAGAGGGGGGATGAGGATTTATTCCTTGACTCTCAATAATTTTAGGAACCTGGGGCACAACAGTGGTTGAGGATGAGCTCGGGATAGAAGAACTACGGGGAGGATCAAATTTTCCCTTGGGAGCATAGGATTTGTTCCTAGTGTTGATGACTATGACATCCTATGACTCTACAAATTCTAGGACATCAATAGTAGCTTCTGGTCTTTTACCAAAGATCTTATCTATGGCATTCTTCTTTACCTCACATGTGGTTTCTTCGTGGTGTTCCTCCCAAAAGTTACACCAACTCCGAGGCAGGATAGCTTTAGGCTGGAAATTGTTTTCAATCGGATTCCTAAAAGGGGGTGCAGAAGAGGATGAAGCTCTAGGGGTGAGAGGGGAGACAATACCCTTCCTCTCAAATTCTATCATACAATTTTTCATATCATGTACTAGTTGTAGGAGGGCGGACATGTCTGTCTGTCTAACCAATTCTCCCTGGGGAAGACTAGTTCTTTCGAGTTGTTCTTCATACTTTGAGCAAGTATGAAGAGTGGAACTGAGATTATCAATGGCCTTTTTGTAAGGTATCTAGAGAGGTAGTGGGGGGAGGGAGGGGGGGGGGCAGAGGGCCCATAGTGATAATAGTGGAGGTCATTCAATGTAACGTGGACTAAGTCCACTATATTATTAAATAAGGCCCAATATGGTAGTTAGATATAATAAATGGGTAATTAGATATAATAAATGTAAGAGGACTTCTTAGAAGGTTCTACTTTCAGAATATTCCTCCTCTAGAATGTTCTTAGGTGATGGTAACACTATATAAATGGATTCAAGCAATGTAATGAGACATGAAGAGAAGTATTGTATTTGGAGATGAAGCTCAATAGGAGGATGCCCCCTCGAAGAGGCAAGTGAATAGGAGAGGATCCCTTCCATAACAGGATCCATTGTATGGTGTTGCCCTACCTCAAGGGTTTGCTAATAATATTGTGTGGTTTCTTCTATCTTGCTTTGTGGATCTATTGTGTATTCAGTAATTGTGGTGATTATATTTGTAGATCTATTCAGGTTCTTAACACTTTTATTCAAGCCTATGACAGTATGGGGAAGGAAATGCATTGTAGTAATGCATGAAAGCGGCTTGGTTTTGAGGGCGGATAAGTTCAGGGATTTGATTGTACAACTTGGTGAAATGAAAGTTGAAATACTTGATGGTCTCTCCATCCTTATAGGTGACATTATTGTATTCCCTTAACTTCTCGGTAGGGCTTTTGGATTGCCCATAAGTGGATCAGAACCAATAAATTAACTCCTCCCAAGTAGATAGGATCTTAGGGGGAAGATCAAATAAATCAGCCGCAACCTTTCTTCCAAGGAATTGACGAATAAGCACATGCAAGTGTCATTGTTGTTAGCCCCTATGTTATGACAAGCATTAGAAAATTCCATCAGGTGTTCGTTTGTACTGACAGTGTTATTTTCTGAAAACTTAGGCAAATGCTCTTTAAACTTTGGAAGTGGACGAGTAGCAGGTGATAAGTTAAGAGGAGAGGACACATGCCACGGTGTGGTTGTGGCATCTTCTTTGAACTGAAAAAGCCCATACTTTTTAATGAATTTGGTGGGGTTTGTGGTAGATTGTACAGGGATATGGTGGCTATATAAGCTACCAATCACTGATGACAATGAACATTGAGAAGATGGAGCACTTCCAATGCCACCAGAGCCACCACTAGATGCCATCTTGTGGATGATAGATGAGGGAAAGAAAGACAAGATGGATGAATCAGATAAATTTCTTCTTAGATCACTTTGTTGGGAAGATAACACAACGTTTCTTCTTTCTATTTCAGCAATAGGATTGATTTCGAGCAACAATCCTATTCTTCTTCTAGAAGCACGAGAGTCTAAAGACATGAAAGAAAGGTCGGAACTTGAAGAAACAAAGGGTTACTTTTGATTTCTAGGTTGTCTATGTCTAGCCTCTAATTTTTCTTGACCACTAATTTCTCGTTCAATTGTTGCCCAAGAATGGTTAAGCTCAGCAAGGGTATTGGCAGTGTCTAGAATGGTGTTAAACAAGTTCAAAGCAATGTTGGTCTAGTCTTGAAGACCGAGCTCGATATTGGGTTGTCTTGCAATAGGAACAATCATTAATAGAAAAAAATTCAAAAGAATCAATTTTAGAAAAAGAAAGATGTATCAATGAAAATCAAGTATAAAAAATTAACCGGAGAGATATCGAATATCTCCCCAATATGGTCACCAAATAAATGTTGAGGAAAAGATATGAAACAATATTACTCAAGCATTTTTAGACTTTGTTTGGCTAGATCAAAGTAGACGGGAATATCACCCTATGTTTATAGCTGACAAAAATAACATCCTAACTCATAAGTATTGATTACGAGTGCTTAGGCTAGTCTTTTATTAACAAAAAACTTGCTAGAATTTTAATTTTTATATAATTTTCTGAACATATCAGTTGCTAAAATAAATGTAAAGACATAAGTAAATTCACCAAGATGATAATCAAGACAGATGAGACATAAATCAATCCTTTATTTCATTCAAATTCACCAAAGAGTCATTTTCTTTACAAAATCTCATACAGAAATTTTGGACCAAAGTCAAACTTAGAAATCCCTGATGGAACATACAAAATGACCTCTGACAGAAAACCAAAACTGAACTTTGAAAGTTGGATCAGCTTGTCACAAAATATTGCCCACTCGACTCTGCACAATAGCCTTTGTCAGTCATGAAAATTAATTCACAAATAGACAAGTCTACACAGACTATCAAAGATAGATCAACACCTCTGAAAAACAAGTGTCTGAATGGTGTGATTCATCCCTGAATATTGTTGTCTACAATAAGACCATGTTATCATAAAAGAGAATTAGGCTTGTGGTGAATAATGAATGAATGAAAATTGAACTATCTCAACATAAACTCAAAGAGAAAACCTAAGTAAGTTTTTGCTTCTATCCTCCTCTTGTTCCTCCCTTTCCTTTTCCTTTTAAACAAACTAGAATTGGCTGAAGTAGTTGAACCAACTCATTAGTTAAGTTAATTAAAAGACTCAACTAACTTTAGTTAGGGGGAAGAGTAATAATTATAATAAGCGTTATAAATAAAATAATAACTAGTAGGTGGGACCCCTTGTGACTCCCTTAGTTCATAATAATCATAACAATCATAACATAACCATTAGTTAATTAAAACACACCTCCTTGTGTCTCCCATCAACATATTCACTTTTGGCAAATTTAGCTCATGAAATTTGAAATTGTTTTCAAAAATATTACTCATATATCCAAAATAAAACATGTTGTCCAAAATTTCCTGAAGTCAATTGTCATTAACAATGATAAAATAAAACTCAAAAACCATATTTCCCGGTCTGCGATGCAACCCTCCCTTGATTGATGTTGTCACCTCTTGATTTTCTTGAATTTGTCTTTGGTTGTGCAAAGCCTTTAGGCCTAATCTCGTTGATCACGTTGGAACAATCGTCCCTCAAATGCATCTAGGAAGACACAGATTTGTCAAAGCCATTGGAGGGTGAGGAAAGGGAAGCAGTGGATTTTCCTTTATCAAGGGCATGGTGGGCCTCATTTTTCAATCTCTTTCTAGCATGGGAGGATTGCACTGGTGAGTGGTCAGGGGCAACTTAGACAATGGGGTTAATAGGTGGAGGAGCAAGCAAGGACAAGTTGGGCCAGCCACAATGTTGGGATACTTCTAGGTGGAAAATCTCCTGCCATCCATCATTTTTCGGGACCTCGGGTTGCAATGAGACATGAGGAGGTACGAGGATATCGGGGGCTTGCAGGGCTTGGAAAGGAGGCCTTTCAGGCCTATTTTGGACTATTCCCTTCCCAATCCAATTGAAAAATCCGGCATGAAACAATTGGCCAAGCTCTTGTGAATGAGCATCAAAATGTATGGAGAACGTGGGCCTTCTTGGGCCTCGGTTCCAATTACCTCTACCTCTATTTCTTCATCCATGGCTACCTCGACTAAAAAAACTCATCCTGCATGCATGATTGATTAACAAATAGTCTTTTAAATAACCATACATGACAACTCTTAAAAATATGAAATAGATTTGGCTCAACAATGTATCAGACTCATGCAATCCAATCCATACAATTTGTTTTATTGTTAATCAATGAGCAAGGGGTGAAAAGGGTTCTGGGATATGCAAGGGTTTTGTATTGATCGAAACATGATGTAATGAGGGGGAAAAGAACATGGTTACTGTTCAATGACAAAAACAATCAACTGCAAAGCAAACCAATAAAACATCATTTTAATCCACACAAGACACTACCACTTTCAACTGTTTTCACACCGAATTTCTCTTGACTGTAATCAATCTCAGAACAGGGAGTGAAAAAATGAATATGGGAAGATGATGGGATTTTTAATTGGCGGAAAATGAGATAATGGAAGGGAAGAAGAACAATTAATGTTCATGAAATTAATTAAGTGATCCATAAAACATTTTGCGAAAAGAGATGCACCAACCAACAATCATTGCGACCAAATAACAATTACTGTGTATTTAACTAGTTCACTATTCATAATCAAATATCCAATACAATGCCATCACAAGACAGTATGCATTTCACACAATCTATAAAGAGGATTTTATTCCTTTCTTTGCATCTTATAACATTTTCCAAATAGTAACCATTCCACTTTGTTAACCAAAATCAACCACTACCCATACATTACTTCAATCAATAAATATACTCAAATTCATGTTTCCAAAATTAACAATGAAGTCACAACATCACTACAATCGGGTCTGTCATTTTAAATGCAATGATATTCGTTAAACATATATAGGCAATAACCAAATAATCAAGATCAAATTGCCAAAACCCGAATTGACAATTAAATAGACAACAACCACCATTCCAACACAAGCTATGCGCCGAAATAATTCAATCATACAAGTGTAACTCCATCACTGTGCAAGCCCAATTTAATGTGACTCTAAAAAACTGGGCCACCCATCCAACACGACGAGGTATCAACAACAAGCCTGCCTCAACAAATGATCGGGCTGCAACAAAACACGTTTAAAACCCTGTGGGTATCCATGAGTGTGAAACCCAATCCATCCATGTTATACATAGTACGCAACCAACAAAACACCACGATGCAACATTTCCACTTAACAAAAACAAACACATAGTCATGGTAATAACTCAACCCATCATGTTCAGCCATCGATTTAATACAATATTGCTTCGATTTAGTCACACTGTAATCGAATATGTGGTGTACACTTGGCTCATACAATCAGACAATCATAAGCATGCAGTGGATGTCGTTCATACAGTCTTCCTGGTTGCAATAACCAATCGGCCCCAAAATAAACTAACAGTGATCAAGACAGAAACACCACACACACAACGCGGTATGCATGAGCAACGTCAAGCATTTTTCTATTACCTTATCAAGTGAGCCACCAACATCCCATATATCCAAAGATACCATATGTATATCGACCACATAACTCAATTAAATCGCATGGCCATTAAATTGCTAGCTATGATTTATCATAATCATTAACTCTTTCATACATATAATATAGTATATAGGATAGTTTAAATTCTTCACCTTTGCAACTGTTGCATTGTTCCCTATTTCCTTCCAATTGTTTGTATGTGGTATAATAAAATTGTAGAGTTAGATCCCCTTTTACTTTGAATTTTTTATAGTAATTATGTCTTTTTTCAAACTGCCTTTTATTTGTTTTCACTAACATGTTTGTTGTGCAGGTGTGATAAGAACAGGTGGAAATGATATCAATGAATAGCATAAGTCGTAATAACATAAGGAACCAACATTTCATAAGCTCAAACCATAGCCAATAACAAAATATATCATCAACCATGTAAGCCCTGTTGCACATCACCACAACATAAAAAATGAACAGATTTGATCTTGAATAGTTCAAGGGTGTCCCAACTACTAGTATTATTTAGCTTTTATAATAATAGGCTTTAGCAACACTTTGCAGGAAAAACTTCGTTGACAATTTTAATCGTTAGCAGTTACATCTTGTAGACAAGTACAATAAGCATTTATGTCAATAGTACTCACATGCTACCAAGTATTCATTTTATCTAGCAGTAATAGAACCTTTCAAGGATTTCTATCACAAATATAGTGTTTACTTGTAATGTAGCAATTATCAAACTTGATATGTTCAAATTGAAAACTTATCAATTTAATCAATCAAACTTGGAACCTGGAGTCTTATCTTCAAGAATGAGTGTTATTGCTTTTCTTTTGAGTCCCCTTCACTCAAGTTGACAAGTATTCTCTCCAACATGTCCCCTTTACTAAGACAATATTCTTTCTTGAAAAAAAACTAAGTTAGGGAATATAGTGCAAGTAAACTCGAAAATCTCAGCGTTAATCAACCTAATACTTTAACTAGAGTCAGTTTATAACTTTAACTTTGACCAAAGGTTAGTATGATAGTCATAACTTCAATACATCAAAAATACAACTAGATGTTCATAAGATCATAATAATTCCATAACAGTTAGAGGCATATCAAAACAATCAAACTTGGAGTGTGGTGTCCTTTGAATGTGTTGGATCTAAGATCGCTCTAGATCTATGATTGTTTCTTGGACAAAAGATCCTTTCTCCTGCAAATACCATTAAGATAACGATCCAATTTAAACATATACAAGTACTTCATACCTCTGGAAGCAACGGAAAACAATGGCAGATAGTGGCACCATCCAACAACAGCAGAAAACAATGACGAACCCTAAAAATTCAAGGTGCTCCAACTTGCAATCTAAAGGTATTTGGAGATGCGTTAAGGTAAGGTGCACTAGAACAACCAAATATTAGGCCCAACGTTTAACATAAACTTCATTGGTCCAGAGGAACTGTAACTAGTATTGCAATTCGTGTTGCAACTGATGTTGCAACTGGCACGAAGGAACTGGCACTGCAACTGCAACTAGTACTATAGACCTAGGGTTTTATGAGGAAACCCTAATTTTTCAACTTCAGAAATTTGCAGATCTGATCCGGGGAAAAGATGAACCCTAATTAGGTGACCTGTTTAGCGGGTTTAGTAAGTGCTCAACAAGATTGACAATGGGGGAAATTGAGGATCTTACTTCCAACGATTAGAGTGTTATGAAGGAAACTAGCTCTGAAACCATGTTAAAATTTTGGTATGCTTGTTTAACCATAGACAATGTCACATCATTTTCACCCAACCATAGTCATTCACATATGCCACCCCTAAGCACACTAACCTTTACTTAGAATAATTTCGGCAAGCCTACTTTAGAACCAATAGATAAACCCTAGCCACAATTGTTGCAACAACAACAAAATAACCATACATGAAGAGCGTACAGTTTCTCCAAGAGAAGTGCACAAGAGAAATACTCACGACTGCTACACTACTCCTCCAGACCTTCACCCCTTCTAGATGTAGATGTTTCTCCTAGAATTATGCACCTCTAACTGCCACTGCAGTCTTCTAGACTTGTGCACTTGCTAAGTGAGTGTGTACAAATGAACTAGGAAGCTACCTATTTATACTAAATTGTCCAGTTGACTGGGGTCCACTTCTCCTTATGGATGTGTCTATTACTTTAATATTATTTCTCTTCAGATCAACTTCTCTCCTGTGGTTTTCTAACCTCTTCTTAATGGTTCACTTGCTTCCAGAATATTCTATTCTAAGTCAAAGGTTATACATGGAGGTTTATACCTCCCACAACTACCAAAATATCAACATGCATCACATATGGTCTTGAGGTTGTCACATAGAGTAGAATTCTAATCATCGATCTATAAATTCTTTTATCCACTTATTTAGATTCATCATCCTTTCTCAACTTGCAACCAATCACCATAGGAATGATTACGGGTTTTCAATCTTCCATTTTGAACTTCTTCAACATTTCCTTGATTTACTTGGTTTGGGAAATGAATATTCCTTCATCTAGTTGAGATATCTGGAGTCTCAAGAAGAAATTCAACTCCCCAAGTAGGGGCATTTCAAAATCACTCTGCATATCTTTTGGAAAACTTCTTACTCAACCTGTCATCATCACTTTTGAATATGATGTCATCCATGTATACTTCAATGATAGTAAAATTGTGTTGTTCCACTTTTATATATAGATTATTATATGTGTTTCCCCTTCTGAATCCTTGATGTTGTAAGTATTTGTCCAATCTTTTGTACCACGCTCTAGGTGTTTTCTTGAGTCCATACAGGGATTTCTTAAATCTGCAAACATAGTCTTCCTTTTCTGACAGTTGAAAAAACCCTTATGGTTGTTCTATGTAAACTTTTTCTCATAATTCTCCATTTAGAAAGGTTGATTTCACGTCCATCTGATATACCTTGATCCTTTTGGAGCATGCATAAGCCAAGAACATTTTGATTGCTTCCATTCTGGCTACTAGGGAAAAGGTTTCTTCAAAATCTATGCATTCAACTTGTGCATATTTGTTGCATACTAACATTGCCTTGTTTTTGGTTACATGTCCATTTTCATTTAGCTTGTTTCTAAAAATCCACTTTGTACCTATGACGTTTTTGTCCTTAGGTCTTGCAACTAGTTCTCATGTCTCATTATTCTCTATTTGATTTAGTTATTCTTCCATGACCTTGATCAAATGTTCATCATTGTTGTCTTCCTCAAAGTTGCTTGGTTCAACTGTGGATAATAATTATAGATATATTTGTTTTGGTGTATGTTCTTGTCAATGTTGTTTTTCAAATCATATATGTTATAACTTATCAAACTATTTGGTGATTAAATCATATTTATAAAAATGAACTTATCATTTAAATTAGGTGATAATCCATTAATATTTTGTTACTACCTTAAAAATTAGGCAAAAACACCAATACATGAGTATCGCATGTGCATCATTCACAAATAATAATAATAAATCCCATATTAAAACATCCAGAGAAAAATCAATCTTTCATAGAAATTATAAATAACTTACAACAAAAAATAATGGCATTGGAAACTACCATTAGAAATACATAAAAAAAAAATCTTCAACTTACTAAAAATATCCAATATGAAAACACTATATACAACATGGTATACCATGGGGGTATACCATATACATGTTAAAATAAGTGAACCAAAAAAGTCAAGTATTAAAAACTATTGTCTCATACAAATACTTATATGATTTTAAATACTAGTTCATGGTATTCCCAAGAGTATTAATAGCTACCTAAAACTTTAGATGTAGAAAATATTCAGATTTATAATACACAATCATGAATTTCACAAAAAAATTTAAGGAATCCAATTATATATTCACGAAAAAATATATATTTCTAGGCGAAAAGTCTTCATAATTTTCTTTGTCATTTTCAAGAGTTTTTTTTTTAATTTCCAATGCGATAAAGATCACTCTTTCTGAGTCACTGTCACTATCAGTATCCTCATCATATGAGGAACTATCTTCTCTTTGTTGATGTTATGGTAGTTGCAGGAGGTATTAACCTCCACGTGTAACCTTGAGAAGAATAGAATATTATGGGAAGCAAGAAGAAACCCTAAAGCATTGGACACAACCCTAGAAGATAAGTCGGCGAAAGGAAATATTTAATATTGAGTTTTTATCCTCCAGAATGACAAGTCGACCTAGACATCTAAGGAGGAGTAGTATAAATACAGGACACCAGAGCTCATTTGACACACACATCTTGCAACTGCAGAAATTTTAGTTGTGTGCAAGTCTGAAAAGTAGCTACAGTTGCAACTACTGCAACTTGTATTTTTGGTTTCAGTCTTGGACTCTCTCTTGGTTATGGTTTGGACTTTCTTCTTGGTATGCTAACTCTAGAGAGTGATATGCTACCTTGATTGGATATTAGGCCTAGGTTTTACTTTTGAAATTATTCTCTCTCAAGGTTAAGGCGCTCGGGGGTGGCTTCGGCCTATGGTTAGGTGACAATATTGTTATATTGTCTATGGTTAAACGTTCACACCTATTATTTCTAACAGGTTATGGGCCCACACTATCTTCGGACAGTCTAACCACTCGAATATATATTGGGAGGATTTTCTCAGTTACAGTTGTAGTTGCAGTTAAAGTTTTTGTTGCAGTAATGAAACCCTAACCCTCTTGTTAAGGCACCTTAAGTAAAGAGATTGACATCATTTTTGGATAGCCTAGTGCGCCCTAACATAGCGCATCTCCTGGTACTCTCAGCAAGATAAGACGTCAAATTTGAGTTCTTGGTCAAAGTCAAAGGTTGACCAAGTCAAAGAAGTCATGATTTACTCTATGAAGTCAGAAAAACAAGTTAGAAGGGGCTTCTAACTTCAGAGCATGGAAGACAAGGATTTACCTCATCCTTGCCCAGAATAAAGTGTTGGATATCGTGAAAGGAAAGATCGTGGAACCACAGTTTGAAAAAGGAAAAGAGAAGGAACCTCAAAACGTTGCAGTTATGGAGAAGTTCAAGGACTATGAAATCAATTCCATGAGTATCATAGTGGACTATGTAAAAGACCACTTGATACCCTATATCTCTCATCTTAACTCATCTAAGAAGATGTGTGATGCCCTAACTAACCTCTTCTCAGTAAGAAACATTGGACAAGTAACGAGTCTAAAGAATGACCTCTATGACATTAAAATGAATGATGATGACATCATAACATCATACTTGGTAAGAATATCTCAGTTAAGAGATCAAATACAAGCTATTGAAGAAATCATTTCAGAGAAGGAACTGGTAAATATAGTACTCAATGGTCTTCCCAAGACATGGGTTGCATTTTCCGCAAGCATGAACACAAGAAAGGAATATCCCACATTTGAAGAACTTTGGACTTGTTGTGCACAAGAAGAATCAAGGATTAACGCAAAAGAGAAATCCCAAAAGAAATACGATGATCAAGCTTTCACAACAAAGTTGAAGAATTTCAGGAATAAGAAGTTTGGCTCAAGGAAGAAACCAAATCAAGAAAAGGATATGTCAAAGATACAATGCTTCAACTGTCTAAAATATGGTCACTACAGGAACCATTTCCCTAAGTTAAAGAAAAGGAAGGAAACAAACGAAGCAACAATTGTCGAAGAAAGGGAACCCTCAAAGAAAGTCAAGCAGGATAAAACATACTTCTTCTTCTAAGTCAAGGTAAAAATATTGTTCAAATATCTTATATATATCATGTTTACCTAGTTCCTGTACACATCATGTATATCTATTTTTTAGAATATAATATGTTCAAGTGACACAATACCTATGGAAGAATAAAAAAATAAGGATTGTTATCACGGTGACTACAAGTCAAGCAATACACATGAAAAGATGAAGTACATTGACAATCCTTGGTAACAATTCTTGTGGAAGATATTACATAAGTAACAACTGCAAGATAAGCTGAAATCATAATCAAACTTGAAGAGACCCAGAAGAAGTCAAAACAGAAAGAAGTCAACAATCAAGAGGAAATTAGAAAAATACTTGTGACACTTTGCAGAAGGCAATAAGAATGAAGACGAAAGCATGAACTATCTTAGATGGAGGGAGATGATTATAGAATTCCAAAAGAAGAGCATGCTTTCATGCATGAAGCAAGGATTAGGAGGGAGATAATCCTAAATAATATGATCCATTGAGGATTATGAATTATCTATCCATGTTCCCATTGAAAGTAGCAGCCATGAAAAGCAACAAGTGTTCAGTTTGACTTTAGAAGAAGTCTTCTTCGAAAATAAGCCTTAAAGTATCCTCAGTCATCCATCTACATCCATGATCCTATGATGAAAGGAAGAATTTGGAATCTTCAGGGCATGGAATCTATAGAAGAATCGATGGACCCAAGAGTTAAGGAGAAACATGAAGAATAACATGAAGATTCCAAGAAATAAAGAAAAATCCAGAACAACCAGTTATTATACCGAGAATCACAAAGACTACCAACCTAGTTTGAACTCACTAAGAAGCAATCGAGCAGAAGAAATGGAAGTTATGATAAAGAACAATGTATATAAAATATGAAAAATACTTATGAATGAAAGCATTACAAGATTCAGAGGTTCTTCGAGAAGGAGGGAGAAGACTATGACAACAACTTGTTCCAGATATACCTCTTGTAGTATCCATGGATTGGAATTTACATGTAAAAAATTGTTATTCCCAATAAAGAAAGTGAGAAAGAAGATTATACCAGAAAGAGACCCATGTATGCAGATATAAGAATATCTTGTATGGATTCAAACAACTTGATGCAGAGTATCTCATATACAACAGAAGTGTGGTGAAAAAATTCTATGACAGAGATAGTATATCACAATAATTACTCAGAAGTATGGGATGATGGATTGTTAATCCATGGAAAACTATCATGATGACAGAAGAAGTGCTACTTAGATATGTTTCAGTTTTATATTTACCATGATGTCATGAGCTAGCAGGAAACATAAGTATTGAATTCAACCATGATATATTGTAATGATCAGAGCTATATGAATCCTTCAGAGAAAAACAATGTTCCATGACAGATCGAAGTACATTGAGATTAAGCATTACATTCTTCGTGATGAAGTCCAGAAAAGAGAATTGGTTATCTAATATATCTCCAAAGATGAGCAGATAGCAGATATTTTGGTAAATCCTTTGTCCAAGATGAAGCGTACTTAAGAAACAAGTTAGGGCTCATGGAGACGACTTCCTTATTGAAAAAGGAAGAGAGTACTCCTAGGTTGGGAGGGAGCACTGATGTGTTATTGATTTATGGACAGTCATTTTTCAGTTTGAAAAATGGACCGGGATGAGCAGTTCCTTTCCTATTTGAAAAGTGGTTTGAGATTTCTGGTAGACAGACATTTTTCAGTTCAGAAAATGGTCCATATCGGATAGTCATTTTCGTAATGAAAATGGTTCGATAGATTTTTGATGTACCATAGATAGTGATTCCCCATGTGTCCAGTGTGGGGGAATGGTCTAGGAAAGTCTTCTTCTTGGCAGTCACTCTGAGTAGTGTTCAAGTAGAATGGTCTAGGATAGTCATTCTTTCGAAGTTCACAGTTGTGAGCAGTTTCGAAGAATGGTCTGTTTTGGAGGTTGGTGCAGGATAGTCATTTCCATTAGGAAATAGTCAGGACAATCATTCCCTAGGGAAGACTCATTYTATCCAGGTTGCACTATGATTAGTGTCAGAGGAATGGCCCAATTAGGTGAATGGTCCAGGTTCATCAATCAAGGACAAGCATTCCCTAGGGCAGACTCATTCTCTCCAAGTTTCACTATGAATAGTGTTGGAGGAATGGCCCARTTAGGTGAATGGTCCAGGATCAGAAATCATAGACATTTATTCATCAATGCTTCAGAAGAATAGTCCAAATATCCCATGTCTTATGTTTTACATTMTGAGGGCATATGCTCTTCCAGATCTCACAGATGTGAGTGGAAGAATGGCTYAKATGACTCAGTTTATATCATGATATTGTTTTATGTAGGTTGATATCAGATGATATGATTTCTATGGAGACTATATGTCTCTAGATAGTAGATGTATGCTAATGTGGTGGATGTGTTCCACTGATTGTGACTATGTGTCACTGATTAAGTAGCCATGTGCTACTTGGTGTGGTTGTGTACCACTAGAGAGTAGTTGTGTACTACTATGGATGAACACAGTTGTGTCCTATTGAATGACATTGTTCTAATTTCCATGTAGACTATCAATAGTGTTGAAAATGGTGATTAGCTAGATGGATAGTGTTGGGACTTAGAAATGTCGTATTTTCATCCACCTTTCCCTTCATCATTCTTCACATTTCATCACCCCATTAACCTTTCATGATATCATTTTCATAAATATATTTGGGTTTCACCTTATTATTTTCCACTTGATTCATTTTAGTATTAAAAGGGAATTTGTGATTAAATATTATAAAATTGACATGTCTTCATATATATCTCAAAAATGTGTGAGCTTTGTAATGTGTAGGAATATGTGAAGAATTAATACAAAAGGAATTCTTGAGTACTTCCTCCACCATTTCAATATTTGAGGAGATAATTCAAGCCTATTTCAAGGAGAATATCATGGGGAATGGATAACATATCTTATCCAAGATATATGAGACATGTGTGAGGATTTGAAGGGATTATATTTTGTAATAATGGGAAATTGATTGAGAGAAAAGTGGATCTGTAATTATGAGATGCTTATCTTGTTTTCAAAGCTCTTGTGTACAAAAGAGAGTGATCTCTCTTCATGAGGGAGTAGTCATTAGGATTCGAGTAGAAGTATGAAATGAATCTTAGTATGTAGAGTTTGGGTTTTGTAATATTGGAGAAAGGGATTCTTAGTTTGATTCATGTTTTCATTATTGTTTCATGATTTGTCATTTGATTCTTGTAATGTAATTTGAGATTGCTTTACTGTTAGTGTGAGATCACATGTGTCATATTGTTTCTCTTCACATGTTGTTTATCCTTTGACGCAATTTTCCATTCTTAGATTAATTTCATTTATGCAATTTCATTTCACTCATGTGTTGTAGTAATTCAATTTCAAGTCGTGTGTTTCAGATTCTTGCATTAGGTTAATGATTCAATTTCAATTGTAGTTTTACCATTAGATTAGGTTAAATTAGATTCAATCCTACATATACTTTGCATGTGCTTCGTAAGTTTACGAACCTTGGATTGACAAATTAAATAGTTGGGAAAGTACTACAATGCAATTAATACGACATTAGTTCAGCTCAACATTTTAGTCATTCATTTGAACAAAACAAATGTCATTCCCTTTGTTACGATTGTTGTTCCCTTTACAGGTAGTGTCGTTCATTTGAATGGAACAACTGTCGTTCCCTTTATTATGATTGTTATCTCCTTTGCAGGTGTTGCATCTCTGGAGGATGAGGTATTGAAAATGGAAGGTAAGAACCTACGTAGGCAACAAGTAAAATGTGTGTGCCAATGCCTACCTTCTGTTGATGCATAGAGGTTGTTTTTAGGACATCTTTAGAGCCCAACATTTTGGCATCGTTGTCGGGGAAGCACAATGGATTGAGGTATCAGTTTCTTTTTCATTTCAATTCATGCAAGTGTGATCTAGATGTGTTGGTGAGGGGTCATAGCAGCTACTTGAGTGGAGACTCCTCATGTTCTCCCTGCCAACTACGTAAGTGTGAATTTCAATTTCTGCAAAGAGTGTTTCAATTTTCGAAAGAGTAATTTCAATTTTTGCAAAGAGTGTTTCAGTTTCCGCAAGAGTGATTTAAATTTATGCAAGAGTGTTTAATTTATGCAAATGTGATCTACATGTGTTGGTAAGGGGTCATAGCAGCTACTTCAGTGAAGACTCCTCATGTTCTCCCTGCCAACTACCAAGAGCATTTGATTTCTGCAACTATGAAGAGTAATTGTTTTATGTTTCAGTAAGAGTGTTTTTATTTAAGTTTTTTTTCATTTAGATTTCAGTTTTAGGTGTTGTAAGAATCTCTTTAACAAGATGGTTTAACAATGAGTTTAAGTTTGTAACATCTCACTCATATCCTAGCAAAATCCAGGATCTCCTCTTCTTTGGAAGAGGAGATCTTGACAGCAGCCGAAAGCTTAATTACTCCTCCAGAAGCGAACGAAAAATCAACATACGAAGAATCATTCACATTTAATGAAAAACAATTAGGTGAGCAGGAGGTCGAGGAAGACAATGCGAAGATGCAGCATGATCTGAGAAAGACAAATTGTGCCTAAATTATCCTTATTGAATGATGATTTCAAGCGAGTACGAGGTTAGATTAATTTAGTTTTTCTTTTTCTTTTTTTAATTTACAGTTTCAACAACTAATTTTGCATGTTCATACATATTTCTGATTTCCATTTGCGAAATTGAAAGATGACATATTCTTATTACTATTGCGTGCTTGGCTACATTGGCTATTTGACTACATGTAACTAATCTCTAATTTTTAATTAGCGTAGAGTAGGTAGGGTAAACGAATAAAAAAAACATGCTTTTATTTTTAGTTTTTGCTTAGAATAAGTATGTTCTCCTCTGCGCTTTGTGCAATCGCGAGGATCAGAAAGTAGGATGACTAATTGATTTCAGGAAGATTAATTGATTGACGATGAAAAAAATTGCCTCATCTATTTTTCGTCTACAATTTGTTTCCATTTGCTAACAAATTTTTAATAAGTTTGCAAAATCAATTTTTATTTTATTTTAAAACATAATAGAAAAAATAAATACATAAATAAAAATTTGCGCATCCTTTCGTCTGCAAATCAAAACAATAAAACATTAAGTACATTAGAAAAAAATAATAAATGAATAAGAAGGTTTGCAATTTATGCAAGATAAGAGGCCCAAAACTAATCAATGAAGGTGATAGAAACAATTACACATAACTCTCACGCAATAGCCCTCCTAAGATCCAATCTCGTTTTTAACCTTCGACCTGGTTTATTTTTGGTTTGCGTGGTAGCAACACCATGTTTTTTCCCCCACCCCTTATCCTATAGATGCCTGGAAATAACCCTACAAACAAACAAAATATCATGAATTTTAAATGCACAGAAACCACCACATAAGCTTGATCGAACAAATAAGAAACATCAGCAATTTGCAATTTCACGTGAGCCGAGATCTAGATCTGTTATATCAAGCCAAATAGACAATCAGAATATTTGCTAACAATTTTTGAATGATGGTGCTCATAAGTTTTAAGGAAGCGCATGTTGAGAGGGAGCGACAAGGTAAGCGGATCCGTTTTTAGATTCATATCATAAAAGGAAAATGTCGACCTGTATGATTGCAACGATAGTAATCATTTAACAAATTTATGCTATGAATATTTATCTCCTGGTATCTTCGATATGGGATCGACGTGTGCGTTCAGTCCCTTTAGATTCAATCCTCAGTGACTGCATGACCCACAAGCATTCAAAATAATAGAAGAAGCATGGAAAAACCAAACCCAGTGCAAGGATCACCATCCTTCATACCTAAAATAAATATATGGGCTAAACTTCCTAACCATACCCGTACGCCTATACACCTATCGACCCTTCTTTTTTGTAATAAGCTAGTTCAGAAATGGGCCAAATGGGAACCAAAGGTGGGTCGTTGTTAAGGAAGGTCTGGTAATGGGCAGCGTATTATTGGCAGAAGTGTTTAAGTGCGCAAAAAAATTGAATTGGAAGAAGTAAGTTGTCATATTGTTCATCCAATAACACCTACCTCTTCTATTTCAAATTTTTGTATTAGCGACATTTGCTATCACCCTCCGACCGAAAAGACTAACCATTCCTGCCATGCATCCAGAGATTATTATGTCGAAGTTTGCAAGACTAAATCTGATTTATCGTTTGAATGTATCAATTTGATTTGCAACAATCTTCTTGCCAATCTATTTCTTCCATATTTAATCAGATGTGATTCTTTGAAGGAGATAAAACTATAATTTTACCCGTTCCATAGTGACTATATTGGAAAGGTTTCTACCTTTTTCAAGTTTTATTTCTTGACATTGGATATAAGGCATGGGTATATATTTGGTTATTAGAGTTTATTCAAGTGATCCGCATCTATAGTTCCAAGCCAATACATCTAGATTTTGAAGATGGGATAATTACAGTTGTGATTCTAACTTTGATTGGCGTTATCTATGTAAAATTATCTGGCAGTTTTGTTTTGTAATAATGGTTGGAAATCAATGATGATTTTCATTTATTTTATTGGCAATATTATTTCCAGATCGTCGGCCTCCACATTATGGCTAAAACTACGTCTGCGGCACTCCCAAAAATTGAAGTGATATTCTACCCGTAAGTCTTCGAGTGTGTTTCTAACAAAACGTGTGTTCTCAACAGGGATTTTGATGGGAAATAGGGTTACGATTTTTCCACGAGGGCATGAGTATTATCAATGCCCAGTTGATTGGGATACGTTTGATGTGGATCTGGTATATTGAATTTCACTTCCATGTTTAGTTCAACGACCTTTGGGGCCCTGGACACAACTCATTAGTAGCGAAAGTTGGATACACTTTGTACATACATTGTTCTCTTCGGAGGGGCAGAATGGTAAGTTGTCGTATCAAGCTCCAAAGAGAGTAATTATTTCTCCCTGACACTATATATATGTGTTCATTCGGTGACCTTCGGGACCCAGGGAACAGGTTTCTAGTACACTTTGCAGCAGAATACACTCTGACTGTATTGCACCCTCTCCCTATTCCTTTTAAACATAGGGGCAATAGCAAAGGTCAAAATCTAGATAAAAAGAACAAATGTAAGAAATGGATACACTAAGTCTCGCGATTCTAAACGCATTGATTATCTTGAGCATACATTTAAGAAACTGCATCCAGAACGTTGACTTAAATAAATAGGAACACACATTCTAAAGGCCACTTGGTGCATTGAAAATATCCATAGGCCTGATGGTTCACGCTATGGTCCATGAGGAGTCTGCTTCACTTAATGTACATGGTTTGGTATTAAGACTTTAATTTTGTGACAATTGTAGGTTGCCATAATTTGCATTATTTTAAATTTTTTTAGACAGTTAATATATATATATATATATATATATATATATAACAATTAAAAATAAATAAAAACAAAACAATTAAAAATAATAAAACCATATAAAAAAAATTTGAAAACAAATTATAAAAATAAAAAACACTTAAAAATAAAAACAACAAAAATAAAAAATTGCAAATGGATTTCAATCATCCTTGAAAACAATATCAAAATAATGTTTACTCTAACTTGGTTTTTTGAGTCACTTTACGCCGCGATCAATGATGAAACAAGCACACCACGACAACATGTATAAAAACTCATTTTATTTCTTTCATTTTCCGCATTGGTACTTCTTTCTGTATGCTATGTTTTTCGAACTTCTCACAAGTTTTCATGCAGGAATTTGTACTAAGTTTTTTTCAGGTTCAGAGATGATCGCATTTTTCTACTGAAGTGATTTTCAAGAGTCACAAAACTTTTGAAAAAAAAATGCTTTGTTGACTGCTTGAAGGAGTTGTTACTCATCATAAACATCATGACGTTTGTTGTTACACAACGACCATTCATAAAACCATTTTGTGTCATGAATTTTTTCTTCCCATTTATCCTTCAAAGAAAATTGGTCATCTTTGTGTTGAAGCCCATCTTCCATTGAATTATCCTTCATGACTTCGCACACGCCTATCTTTTTGAGTCGCATACATCTCTTTATCTTTTTTCAGTTCATTTTGCCTTGTCAATAAAACTATCCAACTCCCTTTCCATGATTACATTACCTTGCCATAAAAAGTGTTGCTACTGAGATCTTTCCTATAGTCCTACCAATATTTTTATCAAAACTCGCGTTGACTGATGTGGGATTCCTTAAGGCCCACCTTTCAACAATTCTTTCCCCATCGACCTCAGCACATTATCTGGGATATAGAGTAGAGTCCATTTTGAGTACCTACAGGCTTGCATGCCTTCATGGAAATTCCTCTCGTTGACAATAATGGGAATACATCAATGTCCCTTGATTGTTAGATCTTGCAAGTGGCTCGACATCATCTCATTCATTCACACTTCGCAAGATGTACTCGAGTACCTTGGAACTCATTGACATCAATGGTGAGTTTGTCTTGCATTGGTTAACGACATTCATCAATGGCTGGTAATCCAATGACTTTTGTTCATGTTCAACATCGGCACATTCATTCGCATGACTAGAATTGTACCATCAAGTTTAGCAGCGGATGAAGACTATACACTTTTTCATGAGTCCATCAACAGTTGCAGCAGTATTTCTCATCTATATGAGAGTACTATAGTTCCACCTTCATACTTCCTCTTTTCCATGATTCATCAGCAGCAATTCAGATTCCTCCACTTCACATTCTCTGATCCAATAGTTACAGCAGTTGCAGCTACAACATTCGCAGTTACATTTTCATGATCCTGTAGTGATGACATCTTCCATGCTCCAGCAGCTGCATCAGCCATATTCCTATTGCATAGTTCATCAACATTTTGGGTAAGTGGAGGTATGTTATTTTCTAAACTTTAATCATGTAATTCCTCAACTACTAGTAATGAATAAGTTGGAAAAATCCCTCACCATGCTCCCTTTCCTTTTCACTTCTATGACCCATGCCAAGTTGCATGCAGACATGCAACCAAATCAGTTGGGGGGTAGGGAACTTTATTCACTATCATCACTCCATTTTTCCACCACCATCATTCCATTTTTCGTTTCATTTACAATTTACCAACATGTATTTCCCAACAATATTTTATTGTACTTTGCTTCATAAGCATTGATATACATATTGGCATGATTCACAAATATGAAAAAGGGATTTCTTATACTCAGTGATGTTTCCTTATGCACATTTATAGCTTCTTTTTTCCAGCAATTATATGGGTAAATTATTATCATAACAGCAAGAGAACAAATAACGAAATGAATGTTGTTTACACAAAAAACAACATTCTTTATATTCATGGTTGTCACACAAGAAACAACCATAAGAAAATGTCAGTTGTTACTCATGTAATTCCCATCCTGGAAATATTCATTATCATCACTCAAAGTCGAAATTCAGATGCCAAAATTTCTTGAGAAGATCCAGGCACAGTTGCATGCGGACATGCAACAAGTTTAGTTGGGGGGTATGTTAGGACTCAGAAATGTCATATTGTCATCCACCTTTCCCTTCACATTCTTCACATTTCATCTCCCCATTAACCTTTCATGATATCATTTTCATAAATATATTTGGGTTTCACCTTATTATTTTCCACTCATTTTAGTATTAAAAGAGAATTTGTAATTAAATATTATAAAATCAACATGTTTTCACATATATCTCAAAAAGTGTGAGCTTTGTAATGTGTAGGAATATGTGAACAATTAATACAAAAGGACTTCTTGAATACTTCCTCCACTATTTCAATATTTGAGGAGATAATTCAAGCCTATTTCAAGGAGAATATCATGGGGAATGGATGACATATATTATCCAAGATATATGAGAGGTATGTGTGAGGATTTGAAGGGATTATATTTTGTAATAATGGGAAATTGGTTGAGAGAAAAGTGGATATGTAATTATGAGTTGTTCATCTTCTTTTCAAATCTCTCATGTATAAAAGAGAGTGATCTCTCTTCATGAAGGAGTAGTCATTAGGATTCGAGTAGAAGTCTAAAATGAATCTTAGTATGTAGAGTTTGGGTTTTGTAATATTAGAGAAAGGGATTCTTAGTTTGATTCATATTTTCATTATTGTTTCGTGATTTGTCGTTTGATTCTTGTAATGTAATCTGAGATTGCTTCACTGTTAGTGTGAGCTCACATGTGTCGTCTTGTTTCTCTTCACATGTTTTTTATACTTCGACGCAATTTTCCATTCTTAGATTAATTTCATTTACGCAATTTCATTTCATTCGTGTGTTGTAGTAATTCAATTTCAAGTCGTGCGTTTCAGATTCTTGCATTAGGTTAATGATTCAATTTCAATTTTAGCTTTACCATTAGATTAGGTTAAATTAGCTTCAATCATGCATATACTTTGCATGTGCTTCGTAAGTTTACGAACCTCGTATTGACAAATTAAATAGTTGGGAAAGTACTACAATGCAATTAATACGACATTAGTTCGGCTCAACAATTTAGTCGTTCATTTGAACAGAACAACTGTCGTTCCCTTTGTTACGATTGTTGTTCCCTTTATAGGTAGTGTTGTTCATTTGAACGGAACAATTGTCATTCCCTTTATTACGATTTTTTTCCCCTTTGTAGGTGTTGCATCTCTGGAGGATGAGGTATTGCAAACGGAAGGTAAGAATCTACGTAGGAAACAAGTAAAATGTGTCTGACAACGCCTACCTTCGGTTGATGCATAGAGGTTGTTTTTAGGACATCTTTAGAGCCCGACATATAGTCAGTGTATTGATGGACAGACATTCTCCAAGATGGAAAATGGTCCAGGATAGTTATTCTTCTAGAATATGTCTGGATTAGAAGAATGGTTCTTGTATCACTCTATGGAGTGACTTATTCAACATCATGCATGATTACTCAGATGTAGTATGGCTTCGAGAGATGATGCATTTGATGCTATAAGATGATATTGATATTGATGATGGTGCTCGTGATCTAATCATGAGATAACATGTATGGATATGATGATGCTACCAATTTAATGGTATGTTTGTGCTCAAGACCATTTATTTTGCTACCTCCCTAGCTAGGAGGGAGTGTTGATATTATGGTAGATGCGGGAGGTATTAACCTCCACGTGTAACCCTAACAAGAATAGAATATTCCAGGAAGCAAGAAGAAACCCTAAATAATTGGACATAACCCTAGAAGACAATTCGGCTAAAGAAAATATTTAATATTGAGTTTTTAGCCTCTAGAATGAGAAGTCAGCCCAGACAACTAAGGAGGAGAAGTATAGATACAGGATGCCAGAGCTCATTTGACACAAACAGCTCATAACTGCAGAAATTTTTGTTGTGCGCAAGTCTGGAAAGTAGTTGTAGCTACAACTACTGCAACTTGTATTTTTGGTTTCAGTATTGGAATCTCTCTTGGTTATGGTTTGGAATTTTTTCTTGGTATGCTAACTCTGGAGAGTGATACGCTACCTTGATTGGATATTAGGCCTAGGGTTTTCTTCTGGAATTATTCTCTGTCAAAGTTAAGGTTCTCGGGGGTGGCTTTGGCCTATGGTTGGGTGACAATATTGTTATATTGTCTATGGTTAAATGAGCACACCTATTATTTCTAACACTCTTGAGTAGAGATGTTTTTTAATAATTTTCTTTTATTTATTTTCTTGTCTCATTTTTTATATTTCTTTTCTTTCTTGGGAACTTCTTTTTCATCACTATCTAAAATCCTAGCATAAGGACATTTGGAAGCAAAATAACAAATTTTACCACAATTAAATCACTTTAAGGGAAGCTTACCTTTGTACTTTCAAGTTCCTTTATTCAACCTCCTCACGAAGTTAGTAATTTCTTCATCTTCATCTAAATCATCACTGCAGCAAAAGTTTGACTTTGACTTTTGCTTGTTCTTTCTTGTCTTCTTGGATGCTTTGAAATTTGCTTCCCTCCTAGAAGGACTATCATATTTTGTTCTCATTTCATAAGTTGTAAGTATTCCATGTAGCTCTTCCATGCTCAACATAGCTAGATCTTCTCTTTATTCTAGGGATGAAATATTAGGATCAAATATCATTAGAAGAGACCTTAGTATCTTTTGTACAATTACCGAACATTTAATTTCTTCTTCCAATCGTTTAATAGAGTTCACTATTTCATAAACTCGCAGAAAATAATCTACAATATATTCATTTTCCTTCATTTTCCTTCATTTTGAGATGTTCAAATTGACCTCTGTAAGTTTGAATCTAGGCCCCCTTGACTTTGACATCTCCTTCATAAACATTGTGAAGTTTGTACCAAATTTTATTTGCATGGTCGCAATGCATAACCTTGACATATACCGAATCAACCATGCCACTTAGAATAGTATTCATAGCCTTTGAATTGTTTTCAAAAAGTTTATGTTCATCTTTGTCTATTGGGGGAGAGGTAGGGGCCTTGTATCCGTTTACTTTGGTTTGTTAGACATCAAATCCTTGTGCTTGCAAAAACGTTCCCATCCTTCTGCTCAAAAAAGTATAGTTTAAACCATCAAACATTGGTGTTCCATTCTTAGTGCAATTCATGGTATACCTTCCAGTGGTTAGATTATTCCTAAAGGACCTACTCTGATACCAATTGTTGGAAACACTGAGAGGGGGGTGAATCCATATTTTTATATTTTTAGCAATCTTTAATACTTTAAAGTTATAGAAGCATTATGTAACATTATTCAACTATCACAACATATCACATCACATGCACTGTACACAGTGATTTTACATGGAAAACCAATCGGGAGAAAACCACGGAATGCTTTCCATTATCACATATAGTTGTTCGAGTTCGTAGGTGACAACAATCAATGCACAAAGCAGGCAAAGGAAATTACAATGGCATTTTTTTCCCTACTCATTTTCGAAGTGGCGCTACCTCCAAACGCAGATAGAAGGACTCCAAATTTAGCGAGCAGATAAAATTTTAGTGGAGGCGCTAAAAGTAGTCGGCGCACCCAGATCTCAATTCCCCTCTAGATCAACGGTCGTTAATCACATTGGGGCCGCAACATGCGTGGACGTTAAAATTTGAAGGGTGGGTCGATATCGAAACCGTGGTTTTGTGGGGAGGCAACGTGTTGGCAAGAGGTGCATATCGAGCCCGAAAGTGGTGAAGGTCCAAACCACTTTTCGCAGCCCTGATATGCACATGCGCCTATAGCGCCCTATCCAGGGTTGACAAGTGGTCACCCGAAAATTGTCCCGTCACACTCCAATCCCAAGGAGCGGTTAGCCAATAAGAGAGAGTTGACTTCCATGACCTCAGCGTCCAATCCAATTGCGACAAGTGGTCTTCTATGGATCATCCGTCTTGTCATGCTCTAATCCCGATGAATATTTAGTTAATGAGGCATGGGCTGGTAGCTGAAACCTCAACTCAACCCATAAATGGAAGGCTCGATAGTTATGGACGAGGAGGTCGGATTGTCAGCAGGGTACAACGATGGTCAGTTTCTGTAGGTCCTTTTTGAGCCGGGTTTGCATCTGACAGAGTGAAACACGCCTAGTCTGACAGAGAATTGTTTAGACGCAAAGCTTTGAATGCATTTCCAGATCACACTCCTGGCAATAGTGGGATGGTCTAAGTATAAATAGACCAGTTTGATATTTTGTTAGGTTCGTCAACAGGTTGAACAGAGCTCCCTATTTTGTAATATTTTGATGCCTGGGCTATTCTTTGTTAATGTATCAAACTTGAGACTTCTGCATTAATAGAAGTCATCTTCTCTCATCTCTTTGTGAACATTGTGCTAAAACACTCGAGCATGGAGGATCCAGTCGAGGGTTGTAGTTCTATTGTAATGTAGGTTTGATTACAGTATTGTTGTAACCAGTTTTAGTCAGCTGTCTTGTTATCTTATTTCCCCTTACGTTGAAAGGCTCGGGCATGGAGGATCAAGTCGAGTTGTTGTAGTTTCATGATATTGTAGGTTTGATTATTATGCGTCTATGACATATTTCGATGTCTGAATCTTGAGTTCAATAATTCTCTTAAGCCTGAATTTTTCTTCACCAAGATGCTTGAAAGTTGGATGCCCACAACATACTTGTTCAGCTCTCTCACTAAGTCTTCCTTCTGCTCATACTTAAACTCAATCACTGACTGAAGTTAATGAAGCCCTCACGTCCCTATGCATTTCTTGTCTAGTTTTTGTATTAAAATCATTCTTGTACTGGGTTTTATCCTGTTGAGCTCCATTCATAAAACCAAAATCCCCCAAACATTATGATGGGTACTGAGTTTATCCTCTCGTAATCTGAGGGTGACTCTCAATGCTAACATTTATTGGCATCGTTGTCGGGGAATGAATTGAAGAAATTTCCCTGGGATAGAACGACAAAGAAATTATGATTTTGAAGGTGCATCAGAAATCAGTAACTTGAAGATTGCAACTTGCACCTAGTGACTCCATTGTTTCAGTCATGGATCCCAATAGCAGACACATGAGGTCTACTCCACAACTGCCTCTAGCTACACCTGAAGTTGACGCATAAAGGATTATCAGAAAAGGAAAGATTGTTGGGTATGTGTTATATTCTTTGCATGTGTGTGTGTGGGCGCGTTATATTCCGGATTAAGGGATTGGGGTTTTGGTATCTACGCAATACCTAAAAACATTGTATATATTGTATGGTGAATGGTGAAAATTGATATAATGAATATAAGAAAGGTTTTCCCGGTTGAGGGTTTCTAGTATAAATATTTGTGTACTATGTGAATGAGCCATTGATTAAATTTTGTTTTTCTTAAGAATCTATATGCATTGCTTTACTTCATAGGTTTAAAACTTACATTTAGTATCAGAGCTCGTTTTTGGCTTCAGAGGAACACCTTTGTTGTTGAGGGTTTGGCAGAAGTTGGACAGATGAGAAATGAGTACTATTCGACTCTGCCTAGCAGATTCGGTGTTGTTGAATGTCTTGGGAGAATCTACAGCCAAGGAACTATGGGATAAGTTGGGGAATTTGTATCAATCAAAGTCCTTGGTAAACAAGTTTTTTCTTCGAAAGAAGTTGTATCATCTTAGGATGGAAGATGGAGATTTTGTTACAGAACATCTAAATGTCTTTAATACTCTGGTAAGTCAACTTGGCTCTGTTAATATTACGATTGTAGAAGAAGATAAGTGTATTACTTTGTTATGTTCTTTGCCAGACTCTTGGGATAATATGGTTGTAGCAGTAGGTAATACCACTCAATCTACATTGAAGTATGAGGATGTAGTTGCATCCTTATTATATGAAGAGATGAGGCGAAAAAGCATGGATGGTCACATCACAGATGCTTTATTTGTAAGAGGGTGTACCCAAGAAAAGAACCCCGGTAAGCCTTTGGAGATCTAAATCTATAGGTAGATCTAAGTCTCTAGGAAAATATCGAAGGAAATGTTGGAAGTCTGGTAAAATGGGGCATTATAAGAAAGTTGCAAGTCTAAGAAGGTTGAAAAACCAAAGGGATCTGATAGTACATTTTTCATAGAGGTGAAAACCTCCAATGAAGAAGGAGGTGATGTTTACCTGGCATATACAAGTACACATGCAGACCATGATGTATGATTGATCGACTCAGGTGCGTCATACCATATGACTCCTCACAGGGAGTGGTTCTCTGAATATGAAAAATATGATGGTGGTGATGTATTCCTAGGAGATGACTCGACAGAAAAAATCTTGGGACGTGGAAGAGTTAAGTTGCTGATAAAAGATGGAAAGATTAGAACTCTCCCTAGGGTTCTGCACATTAATCCAAAACTAGCCAGGAGCTTAATATCTGTAAGCAAGATGGAAGATGCAGGATTGGATATTGTATTTGGAAAGGGCACTTGCAAGATGGTACACGGAGCAATGGTGTTGATGAGGGGAGTTCGGTGTGGAACTATGTACAAGTTGTTGGGAAGCACTTATACTAATGGGTGTAACAGTTTTTTTGTCCTTGAATAGACAAATAAAGAAGACAAGACCAATACCGTCCCTGAAAACAAGACCATGTTGTGGCATCAAAGACTGGGGCATATTGTAGAAAAGGGCCTTCAAACACTACACGGTAAAGGCATGGTTGAAGGTATGTCTAAATGCACTCTGGATTTTGATTTCTATGAACATTTCATATATGGTAAACAAAATTAAGATTCTCATCTAGTGCTACAAGAGAAAAGGGGATCTTAGAACTGATACACAGTGATGTGTTTGGACCTGTGCCTACTCCATCATTAGGTAATTCTATGTATTAGGCTTCATTCATAGATGATTTCTCAAGGTACACATGGATTTATTTGCTTAGAAAGAAATCTGATGTATTTGATAAATTTAAAGAGTTTAAGGCTCTGGTAGAAAATCAGACAGAGAAGAAAATAAAGGTATTGAGAACAGATAATGGTGGAGAATTCTGTGGAAATGAATTCGAAGAATTCTGTAAGAAGTGTGGTATAGCAAGGCAGAAGACTACTCCATACACTTCTCAACAGAATGGAGTTGCAGAAAGGATGAACAAGACATTGACGGAAAAATCAAGGAGCATGCTCAGCGGTGCCGAGTTAGGACAAGAATTTTGGGCAGAGGGAGTGGGTACATCATGTTACCTGGTCAATCGATCACCTTCATCAGCGTTGGATGATAAAAATCCACACGAGGTATGGTCTGCAAAGAAACCCTCTCTTCCACTTCTTAGAGTGTTTGGTTGTGATGCTTATGTACATGTTCCAAAGGAAAATAGAAGTAAGATGGATAAAAAGGATTTAAAGTGTATCTTTATTGGTTATAAAGATGGTGTGAAAGGTTATAAGCTTTGGAACCCAGAAACCAAGAACATTGTTTATAGTCGAGATGTTGTTTTCAGAGAGGTAAAAGATGTGTCCAAATAGGAATTCCTACCAACGCAAGACGAACCTAAGAAAATAGAGCTTGAGTTGGATGATTCACAATCTGAATCATCTGAAGAAGAGGAAGCAGAAGAAGAATAAGAAGAACCTCATACCCCAGTTTTGAGGAGATCAGTGAGAGATAGAATTCAACCATAAAGGTATAGTCCACTTGATTTTTGTTCCAATTTTGCTTTATCTATTACTGATGATGATCCCAGAACTGTCAGGGAAATAGTGAATTCAGAGGATAGTAAACTCTGGAAGAAGGCCATGGTTGAAGAAATGGATGCCTTGGATAAGAATGAGGAATGGCATATAGTTGTTTATATTCCAAGCAAGTTGGTAATCACTTCATTTATGTAGTGTTGTATGTTGATAACATGTTGTTGGTAGGAAATAACATGGATTTTATCAAGGAGGTGAAATTGCATCTATCCTCCAAATTTGACATAAAGGATCTCAGTGTTGCTAACTTCATTCTGGGAATGGATATTAAAAGAGATCGTGGAAATAGGAAACTTTGGTTGAAGCAAAGAAAATATGTTGAGACAATATTGCAAAGGTTTAATATGCATGAAAGTAAACTGGTCAAGGTCCCTATTCTTATAGGTGTAAAGTTATATGCAGATTAGTGTCCCAAGACACGGGAAGAAGAAGAGGACATGTCCCATGTTCTGTATACCAATGTAGTTGGCAGTTTGATGTATGCAATAGTATGTACTAGACCGGACATTGCACATGTAATGGGAGTTTTGAGTAGGTATATGTCAAAACTAGGGAAGGAGCATTGTACAGCAGTAAAGCGGGTCTTCAAGTATTTGCGTCGCACTACCAATTATGGATTGTGATACTAAGGAAGACCAAAATTGGACAGAGTGGTGGACATACACGGCTTTGTTGATGAAGATTGGGCTGGAGATCTGGATCGCAGAAGATCTACAAGTGGGTATGCATTTAACCTATTTGGAGGAGCAATCAGTTGGATGAGAAAAAGACAGGTTGTAGTGTCACTCTCAACTACAGAAGCTGAATACATGGTAGCCACTCATGAAAGAAAGGAAGCAGTAGGGTTATAGAGATTGTGTTCAGGTATTGGGTTGGTACAACAAGCAGTGAGATTAGATTGTGACAGTCATAGTGCAATCTTTCTGGCAAAGAACCCAACTTATCATTCAAAGACAAAGCATATTGATGTTCAGTATCACTTTGTGAGAGACATGGTTGAGGAAAATAAGGTGTTGTTGGAAAAGGTTGACACTTTGAAGAATGTTGCATATTCATTGACAAAGTCTGTAAGCACAGAAAAGTTATCCTGGTGTAGAGTAACAATGGGCATTGATGCCTTGGATTGTTGACTATATAATATTGGGACCCCTCGATGCAAAGAAAACAACAAGTGGGAGAATTTTGGGTATGTATTATATTCTTTGCATGTGTGTGTGTGGGCGCGTCAGATTCGACAACTGCAGATTTTGCTATTTTTAGTGGTTTACTAAATTAATCCTGGATTAAGGGACTAGGGTTTTGGTATCTACATAATACCTAAAAACATTGTATATATTGTATGGTGAATGGTGAAATTCGATATAATGAATATAAGAAAGGTTTTCCCGGTTGAGGGTTTTTGGTATAAATCTTTGTGTACTATGTGAATGAGCCATTGATTAAATTCTATTTTGCTTAAAAATCTATATGCATTTTCTTACTTCACAGGTTTAAAACTTACAAAGACCCCTCGAGAAGGAATTTCAATTGTTGTATCAGGTGATTTTGATAATTTGTATGATGTTTTTTTCAAAACTCCAGTAGTTGCATCTAATTCTCCTGCTATACCATCTTTTGGAGTTTCCAGGAGTTTAAATTTTGGGAGTTCCCTTGTTGAATTCTCCCCTTCTAGGAATCATTTAGAAGAAAGATTTGACACTCATGTTTCCCCTGAGATTGTAAGGTGTTCATACCCGGAAGCTTAGAAGATTTTCCTACTTTGGGTCTCCCTACTCCTCTTGTCATAGTTGTTGCATCTAAAGAAGGGGAAACTTATTTTCCTTTCTCCCCTAGAAACACAGTTCCAGTATCACATGTCTGAACCCCATCTCCCCTTGGTTCTCCTACAGTCCACATCCCAATGGCAGGTGCGAATCCTCCCAGAAATAGAATGGACGCCATAGTAGTTGCTAGGTATGCCCCTTTTGTTTTTCCTTAGCCTATGAATCCCCTCCCGGCAGGAGATTACCTCAAGTACATGCCCAAGTTTACAGGAGAGGAAAACATCATTGTTGAAGAGAACCTTTCAGCTTTCTACAGTTATGCAGATAATCTTAATATTGAAAATGAATATCTTTGGTTGAGATTTTTTGTACAGAGCCTTGATGGTGAGGCTAGAAAATGGTTCAGGAGTCTGACTCCTAGATCTATTGGCAAGATTGAATCTCTAGACGATGCATTTTTAAGACATTGGGGGGATAAAAAAGACTTCATTTATTGCATCACGGAGTTTGGATCTCTAAAGAGAGAAGAAGGGGAATTTCTCTCAGACTTCTCTAAGAGATTTAATAAAATGTACAATAAGATTCCCACTGAGATTAATCCTACTGAAACCTTTACCAATATCACTTATGCTAGTGCCTTTGACCCTGAGTTTTTCCCCCTTATAAGAGAAAGAAGAGCTACCTCCTTGGCTCACATGCAAGATGAAGCCCTAGAAGTAGAGTCCAATATTTTGGCAGTTGACAAACTTAGGAGTAAGGTTGATATAAACAAAAGAAAATGAAAGTTTGAAGCTTCAACCTCCGGTTCCTCTGCTTCCCACCCTCGGGTGGATGAGATGACTAAACTGGTTAAATTACTTTCTGCAGAAAGGGAGAAATTGAAATTTGAAGGGAAACAGGGCTATAAGAGTGCCCAAAATGTTGATAACATGGGTAATTTCAGAAGACCAAATAATGCCTCTCAGGAAATCTAGAGAGATCAAAGAAAAAGGGATGATCAAAAGATCCGGACCCCTCTCCAAAATAATCTGGTTACTGATAAAGGAGAGGAAGAAGATGAAGATCCTGAAATCCATTGCCTAGGTGACACCTCTTCGTTCCCTCATTTAAATCAGTTTTCATATGAAGAGTCCCTCATGGATAGATAGCTAAATGATATGCGCAAAGGGGAAAGGAACAGTGGCCAACAAAATAGATATAACCTCAAGTCCAAGAAGAAAGAGGGAAAGCATGGCATTCTTGAGCAGCCTGCTAGAACAGAGCATCATGTTAAGGAGGTGGCAGCTAGCAACAATGAAAAGGAGACACAGAATCCCAAGAAGTGAGCAAGAACCATGTCCCAGAGGTGAAGGAGATTTTGAAGCCTCCCTCTTCTTTTATCTTTGATAATGAGATCCAAAATATTAAAATTCATGTGCCTTTCTTAGAGCTAGTTAAAAATGAGTATTTCAAGAAGTACCTTTCCAAAGTGTTGCAGCCTGAGCCTTCATCTTATTCCACTGATTCAGTCAACCTCTAAGATGAAAAACCTTTTTTCATAATGGGACCTTTGTTGAGGATAGAGATGACTCCTCCCCTCCTTTCTATACAACATTGAACATCCATGATAAGGTGTTGCACCATTGCATGATGGATTCAGAGGCATCTCACAATCTTATGCTTAATATTGTCATGGAGGAGCTCGGGTTGGAGGTCACAAAGGCTTATCATGACCTGTACTCATTTGATTCCAGGAAGGTGAAGTGCCTCGGGGTTATTAAGGACTTGGTTGTGTCTTTGTTCCAGTTGCCAATGAAGATTGTGGTCATGGATATCGTACTGATTGATGCCCCCCCTAAGTTTGGGATGCTGTTGTCTAGATATTGGATAAAAATACTGGGGAGAACCTTGCAAATGGATCTTTCATATTCCACTATTCCTGTGTTTGGAGGAGAACAAAGAAGGCTTTATAGGGAAGCACAACTTGCTTACATCATCAGTGATGAATCAAATACAACCAACCACCCCATTTTTGCAGTAAACACCAATCTGGGAACCATTATGCTACAACTCACTGATGGTCCTCAAGCAACCATTGAAATCGGAAAGCAGCCCATCACCACTTGTGAAGACCCTCCATCCAATGCCTCTATTTGGAAAATGATTTTTGATGGAGCCTCTTCCAAAGAAGGTGTTGGAGCTGGGGTAGTTTTCATTTCCCCTACCCAAGAGACCATATCTCTGTCTTATAAGCTTTAATTTGAAACAAAAAATAATGTGGCATAATATGAAGCTCTTGTTTTGGGTCTGAGAGCTGCCAAAGACATGAAGATTGAAGAGCTATCAGTTTTTAGAGATGCTGAGTTAATTGTACAGCAGGTCATAAATCTGTATCGGGCTAAGAACCCCAGGTTAGGGGCCTACAGAAATGAAGGATGGGATCGTGTTGACAGTTTCTTCTTGGATTTTAATATCTCATTTGTTCCAAGAGAGAAGAACTATATGGCAGATTCATTGGTTGTATCAGCAAGCAATTTCAGGTTCCCCTTACCCCCAACACTCAAATATGAGGTGGAAGTAACATACAAACCCTCTATTCCTGACAATGTCAAACATTGGAAGGTTTTTTAGGACGATCTTGAGATAAAAAAAATTCTTGAGACTATGGATGAATTCTCTAATTCGCATATTTATCAGGATCATGATACTAGAGAAAGATCTCATGTTGATGCTTTCATGAATAAAATTGTTGGCCATCATATTGTTCAGTTGCCTAGTAACCATATTTCGAAGGGAGTAGTGCCCTTGGAAAGATTGTTTGACAATAATGATGTAGTTGTGAAGGTTAAAGGTTCAACTGAAGAGGCTGATGTGACTGGATGCAATTTAGGAATAGAGGGGGATCCCAAGTATGTCAAATTGTCTAGCAGTTTGTCAAAGGAGCAAAGGGTTGAGTATGTCAAGCTTTTGAGGGAGTTTGTTGATGTTTTTTCTTGGAAATATGAAGACCTAATAACGTATGACACAGACATCATGGAACACAAAATCCCTTTGAAAGAAGAGACTAAACCTTTCAGGAAGAAACTCAAATAGATAAACCCCATGTTGTTGCCTATTATGGAAAGGGAAGTAAAAAAATTGTTGGATGCCTAGATCATCATCCCCTTGAGATTTTCAGAATGGGTGGCTCATTTGGTGCATGTAAAGAAGAAGAATGGAGAAATCGGGTTTTGTGTTGGTTTCAAAAATTTGAACAAGATCTCCAAAAAGGATAACTACCCCTTGCCAAAGATGGAGCACATTTTGTAGAGAGTGACTGGCTCATCTAGGATGTCCATGATTGATGGTTTTTCTGGCTACAATCAGATCTTTGTCCTACATGAAGATAGAGAAAAGGCAGTCTTCACTACTCCTTGGGGCACATTCATGTATGCTAAAATGCCCTTTGGATTGATGAATGCAGGAGTAAATTTTCAGTGAGCCATGGGCATTGCCTTCATTGGGGAGAAGGAAAAATTTGTAGTCATCTATCTGGATGACATTACAATATTCTCAAGATCTGATAAAGAGCATTGTCATCATATGCGGAGAGTTTTCCTGAAGTTTATTTTGGTCTCTCCCTCAATCCAAAGAAGTCTTTGTTTTCTATGAGAGAGGGAAAATTATTGGGGAATATTGTGTCAGCAGAAGGGGTAAGAATTGATCCAAGCAGAGTAGAGGCCATACAGACCTTCTCTTTTCCCAGATCTAAGAAAGAGGTTCAATCTTTCTTGGGTAAAATCAACTTTTTGAGGAGGTTCGTTTCTAATTTTTCCGAGTTGGTTAAGCACATTATAGCCATGCTTAGGAAGGGGAACAAAGTGAAATGGAATTCTGAGTCCAGAATTTATTTTGACCAAATTAAGAGGGATTTGACTGAAGCACCTATGCTCATCAGCCCTGACTATTCTAAAGAATTTCTGATATTTTCTTTTGCCTCATATGATACATTGGTTGTTGTTTTTCTATAGAGAAATACAAAGGGGTTAGAGAAGCCTATTTCCTTTTTCAGCAGAGCACTGAGGGATGCAGAAAAAAGGTATGATATCATGGAAAAGAAAGCATATGATTTTGTCAAATCCCTCAAGGATTTCATAATCTATGTTATGCATTCAAAAATCACTGCATATGTTCCCTCAGCCTCGGTAAAAGAGATATTGATCCAGCTTGATATAGATGGGAAGAGAAGCAAATGGATGGCCAAAATTTTGGAGTTCGGCCTAGAAATAAATCCCACCAAGTTGGTGAAAGGCCAAGGTTTAGCCAAGGCTACTGGCTGAATCAAACTGCAAGGCTTTAGGATTAAATATTATGAACATAAATTCAGAGAATAAGAAAACTGAGATTGTTGATAAAGACTCTCATATCAGCCTCAACTTAGCAGAATGCACCTGGTACAAAGACATCATATATTTTCTGCAGAAGTTAAGGCCTCCTGATGGTTTGGACAAAAACAAGGCAAGAGATTTGAAGCTCAAATCAATCAAATATTGTCTCATCGATCAAATTTTGTAATGGAAGGACCCTCTAGGAGTTTTGTTATGATGTCTAGACCCACAAGAGGCCCAAAAAGCCATATCAGATTTTCATGATGGCTTATGTGGGGGACATCATTTCTGGAGGACCACATCTTACAAGATCCTCAGAGCTGGGTATTTCTGGCCCAGCCTATTTAATGATGTTTGTGAAAAGATTAGAGCATGTGTCAAATGTCAAAAGTTTGTTGGAAGGCAACAACTCAAATATTTTCCTTTGAAACCTATAATGGTTTCTGGACCTTTTCAGCAGTGGGGTCTTGACTTCATTGGAGAGATCCACCCAGCCTCAAGTGGCCAACACAGGTGGATTTTGACTACCACTGATTATTTTACCAAATGGATAGAAGCCATCCCTACAAGGAGTGTCTCTCACAAGGTGATCATTAGCTTCCTTGAAGATACCATGTCCAAATTTGGTTGTCCAAGTAGGATTGTCACAAACAATGATGCCTCTTTCAGAGTTGAACCATTAATCAAGTTTTGTGAGAAGTATCGAATTGAATTAATCCATTCTACTCCCTACTACCCTCAGGAAAATGGTTTAGCAGAATCCTCTAACAAGAGTCTCATAAAAATCATCAAGAAGTTGTTAGAAGATAACAAGAAAGCTTGGGAATCAAAACTGAAATTTTCATTATGGGATGACAGGGTCACAACAAAGAGGTCGTTGGGTGTTTCCCCTTTTCAGCTAGTGTATGGGGTGGAGGCCATTTTTCCTTCCTATCTTGCCCTGTCTGTGGAAAAATTCCTCCAGGACCACCAAGGAGAACCCGATGATATGGTTAGGAGGATACAACAGTTGGTGGAAGTGAAGCAGACCGGGGAGTAGCTACTTGATAAATCTCATGATCGCCAACAGGAAATAAAACAGGCCTTGGACAAGAGGGCAAGCAAGGAGAATTTCCAGCTGGGAGATCGGGTGCTCAAGTGGGACGCCCCCAAGCAGGACAAAGGAAAACATGGAAAATTTGAAGCCTTATGGACTAGTCCATTCAAGATCTTTGAATTATTTTTGAATAACACCCATAAGTTGCAGAGCTTGGAGGACTCTGAATATTTTGGCAGCACTGTCAATGGGCATTTTCTGAAAAAAAAATTTGTTTAAGCCATGATTGGCTTTCCGCCATTGTAATTACCATTTCCATTCATTTTATGTTTAAATAAGAGACTCCATAACCCAAATCTAAGGCATTGGAATTGCATGTTCTTGGCAGTAACATGGAGCGTTCCATCCACTATGGAGCCAAATGTTATCACATACAGTTGTTCGAGTTCGCAGGTGACAGCCATCAGCTCACAAAGCAGGCAAAGGCAATTACAATGGCATTTTTTCCCTGGGAATTTTCGAAGTGACGCTACCTCCAAACGCAGATGGAAGGACTCCAAAGTTAGCGGGCAGATCAAATTTTGGTGGGGGCGCTAAAAGTAGTTGGTGCGCCCAGATCTCAACTCCCCTCTAGATCAACGGTCGTTAATCATATCAGGGTCGCAACATGCACGGACGTTAAAAATCGAAGGGCGGGTCGATATTGAAACTGTGGTTTTGTGGGGAGGCGATGTGTCGGAAGGAGGTGCATATCAGGGCTGAAAGTGGTGAAGTTCCAAACCACTTTTCATGACCCCGATATGCACATGCGCCTATAACGCCCTATCCTGGGTTGACAAGTGGTCGCTCGACAATTGTCCCATTACACTCCAATCCCAAGGATCGATCAGCTAATAAGTGAGGGTTGACTTCCACAACCTCGGTGTCCAATCCAATTGCGATAAGTGGTCTTCTGCGAATCGCTCGTCTCACCACGCTCTAATCCCGATGAATATTTAGTTAATGAGGTAGGGGATGGTAGTTGAAACCTCAACTCAGCCCAAAAATGGAAGGCTCGATAGTTATGGCCGAGGAGGTCAGACTGTTAGTAGGGTACAACGATGGTCAATTTCTACAGGTCCTCGTTGAGCCGGGTTTGTGTCTGACAGAGGGAAACACGCCCAGTCTGACAAAGAAATTTTCAAACGCAAAGCTTTGAATGGCATTGCCAGGTCACACTCCTGGCAGTAGTGGGTTGGTCTAATTATAAATAGACCAGTTTGATATTTTGTTAGGGTCATCAATAGGTTGAGCATAGCTCCCTATTTTGTAATATTTTGATGCATGAGTTGTTCTCCGGTTATGTATCAAACTTGAGACTTTCGCATTAATAGAATTCAACTTCTCTCATCTCTTTGTAAAAACTGCGCTAAAACACTCAGGCATGGAGGATCCAATCGAGGGTTGTAGTTCTATTGTAATGTAGGTTTGATTACAGTTTTGTTGTAACCAGTTTTAGTCAGCTTCCTTGTTAGCTTATTTCCTCTTACGCTGAAAATCTCGGGCATGGAGGATCCAGTCGAGTTGTTGTAGTTGCGTGATAATGTAGGTTTGATTATTATGATGCTATGACATATTTCAGTGTCTGAATCTTGAGTTCAAGAATGCTCTTGACCTTGAGTTTTTCTTCACCAAGCTGCTTGAAATCTGGATGCCCACAACATACTTGTTCACCTCTCTCACTAATTCTTCCTTCTTCTCACACTTAAACTCAATCATTGACTGAATTTAATGAGGCCCTCACATCCCTGTGCATTTCTTGTCTAGTTTCTGTATTAAAATCATTATTGTACTAGGTTTTATCCTGTTGACCTCCATTCATAAAACCAACATCCACCAAAACTTTTGATGGGTATTAGGCTTATCCTCTCACAATTTGAGGGTTACTCTTAGTGCTAACACTTTCTTAAAATAATAAATATTACATTCATTTTATGTGCACCAAAATAAAGGCATCCACTACTCCTTGGCTTTACCCGTACCAACTGGAAGGAGGCACCAACCCCCTTGGATTACTGATACGGATTTATGAGAGAAACGAAATGAAACCACGGATTTATAGTATTAACATAGAGGCACAATGAACAATAATAGAGATACAACAAAACTTGACTTCTATTAAATAAGAAATATGTTGAAAACTATAAAATACAAACTAAAAACAAGCTTGCTAGAATGGGGGCAGCTTATCTTTGAGAAGAGATGTGACGGCTACGCTTGTTCACAAGAAAATGAGTACAATGAGGCTCTGAAGAAATTTTTACAATAAACATGAATTCCAAAACCCTTGACATCCAAAAACCTAACCCTAGGAGATGAAGCGCCAAAAGTCATGTGGGCCCCGTTGGGGTAAGTTAGTACATCAACTTCTTGGGGTTGTAACTTTTTCATATGATCTTCGTTTAGGGTGAATGATATCTTGTTGGAAAGGTATTGATGAGGAGATTCATTTAGTGGGCTCAATAAAAGCCTTCAAATATTATTGAGGTTCCTGGTCAGGAAAAATCATCATTTAGGCCCACAAAATGGCCCCGGAAGTTCAGGAACCGGAAAACTTCTAAAAATAGTAAGTTGTCAAAAAATTGTTTTGAACCAGTTGGACAAGGTGGGTGGACACTGAGATCCTCCTGGATCAATCCTCCCCCCTTAGGAATCAATGGTATCCATTGCGTTTAGTGCCCCCATCAAATGAAGAAATTTGGCCCCGGGTGAGCCACTTGCCTTGGTGCAGGAACTACCCTGCTTTAACAACCCAATAAAGTTGGATCCTCTGCTAGCGAGTTCCCTTGACCTATGTGTCCACGATATTTTTTGACCTCCAATTTTTGTTTCTTTTGTGATATCGTTTTGCCTATATGTCTCTATCTTTATCACTAATTTGCCAATTTTAACTCTAGATACCTATTTGATAGCCTATTTGTCTCCAAGAAACCAAAAGTGATTAATGAAGTCTTTAAATATTTATTTCTTATGTTTTAATAAATAAATAGAATGAAGATTGTTTATTTTGGCTAACTTGAGGTTTGCAGTATGATTTTGGAATCCATGCAGGTGATTTCAAAGGGATTTACTTTATCATTTGGAAGCAGCATAGTCTTAGACACTCTAGCAGCTGAAATCATATGTTTTGACATTCTGGTAGTCAACCAAAGCACTATGACTACCGGAATATGTGGAGCAATACTTGGAGGATGGTTCGTGTTTTTGGTATTCTCCAGCTTTCAAGGATCTTTTATGCCACTTGGAGTATGTTTGTTGGAGGTATTATATGGATATTATCCCTTCATAACAGGTTCCTAGCATCATGGATGGAATATCCAATTTTAGTTAATGCTTCAAATTGATATGGAATGATAGCATGATTCCATGCCTTCGGTCATGGAATCATGTAACGATTGTATTTACTTCTCCTATAAATATCATGTCATCACAAGAATATAGGATAATATGGCTAGTGCTGGTAGATGATCTATTTCTGGATCAATCCTTTGTTTTAGACTGGATTATAAAAAGGGGGTACGATGTAATAGATAGATAAGAGGGGAATAGATAGATAGATATACAGAGGAAGACTTGGTTGATTGTTAAATATCATGAGTTTGATGTGATAGTAATAGAGATCTGTGTACATCCTGAGTCTGGAAGGGCCCCCAGCTTGGGTAGGTTTACATATTAGGTCATGATAAAAAAAAATCTGTAGGCTTATTTATCTAGTATGTTTAAATCTTTGCAAGTTTCTTATGGTACAAGTTGAAGTTATGTCATTATGATTTCATTCCTTTAAGATACATAAGTATTTGACCTTGAATAAGATATTTGAGTGCAACAATAGTTATCTTCATGAATCAAAATAATTGCTTGATTTCAAAAGTAAATAGGTGTTATGTGAGTGTGACAGTTGAAATAGTCTGAAATTACATAGGTAGATTTTTTTCCAGTTTTGTTTCAAGTTTTATTGGTGATTAAAGTGTGGAAGAAGAGTTTGATTATTTCTGATAGTTTTTAGAAGGATGTGCACATCGAAATTAGATAATAGTGGATTAAGTTGTTTCATAGTTCTTTAGAAGTATGGTTGATGAAGGAGTAATCTTTTGAAGACATTTAGTTCTGAGTTCAGTGATGGTTTGATTTGATTAGATGTATAACCTTCCAAGCATTTTCCTGTAAGGTAGAATATCTAGATGTTTAGTATGATTTTCTTGAAAGAGATAAGGAATTCAAGCATTAAGTGGAATATCATTAGAGAATATACATAGAAATGAATTTAGTACTCCTTTTATGAAAGATAATACAATATTTTCATAGTTGATTAAATAAATTTTTAGAGTTAGTATCAAATTATTAGAGTTGTTGATAACCAGTTGAAGACATATTTTTTCTCCATTTCTGAGCATATGGTGTTAGTGCCTCAAAATCTACCTTCTCAAGTTGACATTTTATGTAGGTTGTTTATAGCAATATAATTAGCTCATCATTTTGGTGTCGTTGTCGGGGAGGTACTAAAAAGGATTGGAGAATAGGGGTTGTGTTGTGTTTGTTGAAGGCCGGGTGGAGGAGGAATGGTAAGAAGGGAGGTAAGAAACTACGCATCTACTATAGTGGGTTCCTCCAAAGCTTCACCAAGTATCTAGACTTCAGCAGTTACTTTTGATGCAAGTATGTCTTTATTTTCAACAGTGTCAGATTTCATTTCAATAATGTGTGCAAGTTCAACTTTGCAGTTGTGATTGGATTCAGTTTTGTAAGGATTTATTTTAGTTTTATTTGTGTGAATTAAGTTTTCAAAGGTGTGGTTTTCAAGAATTATTTTCAGTTGATGTGATCTACGAGAATTCATTTTAGCTATGTGATTTGCATTTTCAAATAAGAAGAATTACCCTACTTTAGAAGCAACAACAACACCAACCAGAGAAAGAATTAAAGAGAAGTCTAAAAAATTGTTGGGTAAGAAGGAATGTTTCTACAAGATATTTTGGAGGATATGGAGAGCAACCCAATGGAACTTCCTTGTTATCCTGCAGCAAAAATAAAGAACCAAGAGACTCCATTAGATGAAGAAACTTTGGAACCTGAAATTATAGAATTTCTTGCATATTTAACTCCTTGTTGTCTTCAGGAAAATGTAGGAGTCTTTGAAGCTCCACAAGTCAACATTCAGAATCTTGAGAAGTGAATTCTTTCAAATTCACAGAGCATGCAAGTGACTGCACAAGGAGTATTGACAAAGTTCAATTATATTGAAGAATGGTTCCAATCAAGGATCAAGACAGTAAATAGATTCCTTCTTCAACAAATCATAGCATCTCATCAGAATAATCAGTTGATTCTTCATGTTCAAGTACATGATAAAGTTTTCATTCTAAACCCGAGCATGAATTTATTTACAAGCCTTCTACGAACATGGATTCATTGGAAACATACATATACTTGAAATAAATTCATTTTCTTTTCAAGTAGGTAGGATAGGGAATAGAAATGTTGCAGATAGTTAAGTATGGGAATAATGCAACAAAATTTTGGTTTTCAATAAAAGGATGAGAGTATCTAGATAGCCAAAGACTTTTTCTCCTGATAAGAACTAGACTTCTAACCAGTGGAAGATTCTCTAATTGAAGATCTATGTATTTATCGATACACTATGCACCTATACTTAACTATTGATCTCCTAAAAGAGAATATATTCAGATGTTGATCTCAGACCATATGTGATGGACATATAGATCTATCTTTCACGAGATTGGATCTCTCTATGGGAGAACATTTCAGGGAATCTAATTGGTTAAAAACAATTATTACCAAATATGTGCTTTTCAGAAACATTCAAGATCTAGATGTTTTTGTACCATTGGGATATAATTCACAATTCGAGACCTGTATTGTTGTTTCTCTTACTCCTATAATAAGGGAGGAAATTCTTGTGATGGAAAAGTTACCTGGAATCCTAGTACAAGCACTTTGTGTTTTGATAATGACTATTATCATGGAATCAAGTCGACTAATAGAAATCTTCATCTGATAGTTTGTATATTGGAGTCCAATACTGAAATCATATGATTCAAATTCTATCTCAGAACATGATGATGCTTTGCATCCATACTTAAGGTGGCAACGGTACGCTCATGGTAAGTCAAGGTAAGTTCATTGGATTTATATTGTTTATTAAGGAATTAGAGGAATATGATTAAGGATTAGTTGATCACCTTCTCATCCCTTACCGTGATTATCCACTTAGTCGTCCATTATCTCCTACACATCGTGCTTCCTCCATAACGCATGCCACATCCTTTTATCAATATCTCATGACTTGTAGTTCACCTTGTAAAATAGTATGAAGTAACTACATGTATCATTTAGGTACTTGCCATTGATTTGAATCACTACAAGGATTCAAATCAATACATATACGAGCTTATATTTTGTTGCTTCAATTAGAAAACAATTGGATGGGTTAATATCTTCACATCGTTTCAAGCAATATCGTCTCTTGGCCTTTCTGTGTCTTTTCTCCATTTTAATCAAGCAATAGAGGAAGAACGGGGTAATATTCATGTTGAAGGCCAAAGTACCCAGGTTTGAGACAACAATGGATGAGTTGTTCAAAGCATATCCGGGGTGTACACAACGAATTGAACAAGCGGGGTGGATGCATTTTATGAGCGATTGAATGGGAACAATGTTAATGTAACCATAGTGTTTGCAGAGACCTTTAATGGCCAAGAAGATTGAGTGGGAGAACTAGTTATACAGGTGTCTGAGGGTTTTGTTGTTGAATATATAAGCATTCTCTGTGATGGGGAATGATGGTTTAAAAAGATGTTAATTAAAGGGCTTAATTAGGAATGAATTTCTTCTGTCGGGACATAATAACCCTGTTATCCCCAATATCTAGGGATAACTAGGAGATCATGTCTCGAGGCCCACATGGTCCTAGACATGGAGTACCGAGAGCAGGAGTGACTTGAGCATGGCCCTGGAGGGCCCATGTTTCTTCTTCTCAGCCAGACTTGTCCTGA
>ML795062.1:420958-434678 GCA_009831015.1 Picea engelmannii | reverse complement strand
AATGCAGCGGAAACAAGCTTGTTGGAATGGTGGTGGCTTATCTCTGAGAAGAGATGTGACGGTTGCGCACATTCGCAAGAAGAAGATTACCATGAGGCTCTGAAGGCCTTTTTACAATAAACAGGAATGCCAAAAACCCTAGAAATCCAAAAACCTAACCCTAGGAGATGAAGCGCCAAAAGTCATGTGGGCCCCGTTTGGGTAAGTTAGTACATCAACTTCCTGGGGTCATAACTTTTGCATACGATCTTTGTTTTAGGCATGTGATAGATCGTTGGAAATGTATCGTCGAGGAGATTCATTTTGGGGGCTCAATCATCCATTCATCTATCATTGAGAAGCTCGATCTCGAAAAACCTTCATTTAGGCCCTCAAAATGGCCCCGAAAGTTAAAACTTGCTAAAAATAGTAAATTGTCAAAATTGTCAGAAAATTGTTTTGAGCCAGTCGAAAAAGGTGGGTGGCCACCAATATCCACCTGGATCACCAGTTGATGATGTTATCTAGTGGATGTTGTTACCTAGTTGATGATGTTATCCAGTTGATGTTGTTGTCCAGTTGATGATGATTATCTAGTTGATGATATTTCCCAGATGATATTGTTCAGTTGATGATGACATCAAGTGACATGTCAAAAGATAAATAATATCCTTCTTTTTAAGAGGGAGTGTTTAAATATTGTGTAAATGAAAAGAATATTATTATCCCATTTTGCGGATTGGTCAAATCCTAAATGTAATATGCAAATTAAGAAGTCGGCCCCTAGGAAAATTAAAGTGGTTCTAACTACCCAGAAAGAGAAGTCGGCCCTGCCAATGAAGAGACACCTCCTTTCAGCGCTTGTCAGTTTGTATAAATAAAGGAATCCAGTGCATCATTTGTTCACTCACTCAGCTCACTTATCTAGTGTGCAAGTATTGAAGGAAGCTACAGTTACAAGTTGTCGGAAGAAGGAAGAGAGAGAGGTGCACTGCTTGGGAGAGGATATTCTCTAGTGTTTGGTTTATTGTCTTGGCATTGGATTGGCTATGGTTCTTTGATTATTTTTTGGTGTAGCATCATGGTAGTTTGTCTCTCATAGAGAGAGAGTTATTTTGGTACTGTACTTGGTTATTGAATCTATATTAAAGAAGTTTTGTTAGGTTTTCTTCCCCTTGAGGGCTTCCCAGGATAAATGCTTGTGTACTTTGTGATCTTGTTTCTTTCAGTAAGATCTTTATTATGATGTTTTTATAATTGTAATAATAACTATTGAACCCGGTGTTGAAGAAAAATCTCCATGTGGACAGGTAGATCTCCTCTTGAGAGTTAGACTCTTAACTCTTAAGACAGAAGATGCTTAACGTGGACACGGACTTCCTTTCATATCTATACGAACTAATGCATGAGGAGGAAGGAGAACAGAAGTACCTTTTACCGGTGTTTGTCCCTGCAGGCTCCGAGTTGAGCTCCAATCTTTCGCTCATCATGAACCCTGTAGACAAACAATAGTATGACCACTTCCTACTCTATTGATATTAGTTTGAAAACAGATCTATCTATCAGAGATAAGTTCATGTGAGATCAAACACGAACTAGAAAGAAACAGGCCAAGCGTGTCATATTAATGAGAGCAATGACAGCAGTAACTTACAATCGTAGATGTGAATGCGACAGCTTCGTCAAGTCCCCTTTGTCTAACCCTTGCTCAAAAGATCCACGACCTGGATGATAGCAGCTTCACTGATTAATCTCCTCCAGTTCACTGTGTGTTTCCTATGAGATCATAGGTTTCATGCTTGCAATTCTTCCCCCTTTACACCATCATAGAGCCTGCTTATATAGGTTAAGAGAGGCTTAACCTCTTGAGGTATCTTTAGGGTAGGTTGAGGAATTCCCTCCTTAGATCAGGGATCTTCTCCTAATATCATGGTTGAACCAGGAATTCGAATGCAACTACCTTCCAAACTTGAAATATCCTCCCCTTATTCTCCTCAATAGATCAAAAGTTGCCCAGATTAGACAACGCTCCCTCAAAAGGGGCATCAGGGCGCTATAACGCTCCCTAGTAGGCTCAGGGGGAGTGCCAGCGCTTCAAAAACTTATAGCGCTCCTTCAGAGGGGTGTTTTAGTGTTATAACGCTCCCTAGCACCTTATAGGGGAGTGCCAACGCTCCTAAGGGTGATGTAGGGGAGCGCTCCATTTTAAAACTCTAGTCTGAGAGCTCCTTTTAGGTGGAAAGAGATACCTGACTTCAGTTAGCCATTATCTTTCTTCAAATCAGGTGTTTGAGGTATTCTAAGTGTCTCCTTAGTGTCATCATCATGGCAATATGTTTTGTTTGACATTTGCAACACTTGCGAACAACATGCGACACTTGCGACACTTATCAAATCGAGTAATATTGATGTGTAACAGATTGCCCCCTAAAGTATGAAGTTAGAAGATGAGAACTGATAACTGAAATGCTTTGTAGATTTTCAAGCAAGGGTATAGACTCAGAGAACCTGACGAAAGCTGCACACAAACATCCAACAAATATTATGACATGTTTCAAAACCCAAGGCAGGCATACCTATGCTTGGGTGATCAAGACTTGCAAGATATGGCCGCCATATAATACACTGCGGATCCATAATTGTATTGATAAAAAAGTATAGCCACCGAAGATACAATGTGGATCTATACTCTGATGACCTGAATTGATCGTAGCCACGAAGATAACACAGTGGATCTACAAGATGACAAGACATAGCCACGACCAATACAAAGTGGATCTATGTAACAGTATATGTGTCATTGTTCAAGAGAAACTCCATCGCAACCTGGGGAAAGTACATATCAAAGTGATCACTCAACCCAGGGTCTTCTTACCGATCCCGATGTAGTATGAATATAACCATGTGAATAGATGTTCTGATGTCGAACATGGTAGAAACCACTTGATTACCGGTCAATGGTGTAAACCGTTAACAAGCGCGAGGGAGATAACCATTAATGTAAATGATTCTCAAGGTACCCTAATACATTCCGACGAATGTGAATGGATGAGCTGGAGTCGAACATCTGTGGAATCATCCGATCAGAGGTCAATGATGTAAACCTATTGTTGAATATGAGGAGGCCTACCATTGAGGCATGCAGGTCGAAAAGTACTAACTGGTTTCTAAGCCTAATTCCTGGATAATGTGTTGAGGTCGACAGGAATAGGCTCGTCGAAGGAGGGCCTTGATGTATCCCCCATCAATGACACGAAACGGACATAGAGATGTAATTGGTAGATCAAATGAACATGGACTGACACGGGTTTTGAGACACAATATTTGGGATGGATGACTCTAGAGGCGAATACTTCCCTTCAACAGTGAGGCACAACAGCAAAAACATGACAAGGGCCAAAAATTGATGATGCAGTGGATGTTGTGACTTACGTCAGGTGACCCAAAGGAGTGAAAGAAACTCAGAGGAATGGCTCAGTGCAGAGGTTCAGCGGATTATAATGCGTGCAAATGACAAAGTGTTGTGTTCAAGGGCGACTCTAATAATTACTTGGTAATGTTCTCAAGAGACTGTTTGGCTTGCTTCTTTCAAATTTTCCCCCATCCAGATAGATGAGTACATCTTTTTGATTTAATGAGCTCGAGGAGGATAACACATGCTCGATATAACTCACCTTCGGTAAGTTCCTCTTCCTTTGCTTTAACGAACTGGAAGAAGTAAGGGTTCGATCCCGTATGGGCCTGTCAATGTGTGTTTTAGCGAGTCCAAAGACAGAAAACTCGAAGTTTTTTCATGATTATAGAGTCTAGAAAAACACGTAAAAGAGAACTCTCTCAGTTCATTTTTCGTACAATAGTATGACGAGACCGAAAAAAAGATAAACTATCGCTCGAAAGACGCCCTTTCGAACCTTTTAACGAGTGTGAAAGGAAGCAAGATCACTTGACAATCTTTTCATGTTTAGAGAGTCTGAAAAGAGCTTAAAGGAGACTCCAGGGGGTTCCTTTTTCGTGTATCCATACAGGTCCGAAAAAGAGATAAAATTCTACCTGGATGCATTCTCATGTATTTACGAGCACAAGAAAGAACAAAGACTAAGCTCGGTATGCCCCCAGCATGAAAGCTAGTGACTTAACTCCAGAAAGATCATCAAAGGTTGGAGACATGCCCTCCAAGCTTCGATTCATTCACCGAAGGATAAGGGTGGATGAAAAGAAGGTTCAAGAGAGGTGACTGTTTCATTTTTTAACGAGCTTGACACAGGAAAATAACTATGCTCAAAGCCTCTGTTTCATTTTTTAACGAGCTTGCCATAGAGAAGAGAAATTATGCTCGTGGTTTTGTCCGGATCATGGCTTCCAAGAGGATAATACTCTGGAAGGGTACCATGTCAAAGGAGAAAACATGGTCATGGCCTCCAGGAGATCTTCGCTGGATGGAAGATAATCATGTGAGAAGGAACACATGTTGAGGGCTGCGATAGGAGTAAGGAGATCAGACTCCAATAATCCTACCGAAGAAATCACCATGTCCACTACCGGATCCAAATCGTTGGAAGTTGAAAGCATGGGAGATGATAAAAAATCAACACCAGGAGGGGAGATAGACGGTATATCTACCCAAATTTCTTCACGAGGGGGAAGAAAAGAGGATCGGTGATAGTAATTATCCCGAGGTAACTTGTCAATGCGAAACATTTCCAGAAGAGATTCATCCGAAGGAAAAGGTGGGTAAATGTAGTCGATCGCAAACGATAGGGAATCCAACCATGAAGGCATCGAGTAGGCATCAAGTGCCAAGGAATGTGGGTTGTCCGGAGAGGGAGAGGCAGATTGGATAGCTACGTATGCGTCCTCGTCTGAGCTAAGTGGCATGGTGTCACCGAGCACATTGAATTCCATAGGACTAGATACAATCCAAGGATCATATGATTCCAAAGATTGATAAGGCATAGTTGAGATCATATTGACGGTGGAAATATGATGCGTGGTGGGTGGAAGTGGTGTAGGGAAGGTACCCATAAGGCTAGAATMTTTCAATAAGCCAACACCAAYGCTTTCATACGTAACTGGGTGGTCTCCCAAAAAAGGAATGTTGTTGGTGACAGGGGCGCAAGCGTCGGGTGTACAGAAATCGAGTTGATCGATAGTGACAATTTTKCCTTGATGGGGGAATTGCACACATCGAAACACCGACGAGGCGACGRCAGTCATAGCATAGAACCAACTTCTTCCAAGTAGTAGGTTGTAATCGAGGGGGGCATCGACTACCTCGACATCAACAATAACAGTTTTTCCGCCCAACTGAACGRCTAAGGATTGTAACARTCTGTGAGGATGAAAACCCCACCCATCAAAAGCACGTAACATCGTAGGGGATTTKTTAAGGGCAGGTGATTTTAAGCCTTTCCAACAATCTAAAGACATGACACAAGTAGAGGCTCCTTCATCCAAGATATTTCGGTGCATTTGTTGATTGTGAACAAAAACATCGATCTGAAAGGCTAATTGGTGAGAGTCGGGGTTGATGATCATCCAGATTAAACGTGAGGTTATTTGATGACTCAGGATCGAAAGCGTTGATGGCATCTAAGAGCGTTCTACATTGGCTGGGACAGTGTTGTAGAACTTCCAAAGCAGACATAGCACACGGTGCTTGAGCCAAATCTTCAACAATGTTGTAGTTTTGGGCAGCCTGTGAACTAGGATTAAAGGTAGACTTCCGGATAGTGCTCTTAGGGGGGCGTAAAATGGATTCAAACGAAGGTTTCTCAATCTGAAGTGTCTCGGATGGAGGGCTGGCAGACGGAGGACTAACAGAAGATGGTAATGGGTCTGGTAAGGAACCATTAGTGGGCTTCAGCTTATCAGGTTTAATCGGTGTGTCATATGTCGTAGTGCGAGTGGTCAGATTAATCACGTTAAACATGTAAATGTGGGCACTTGTCGAGGCCTCATCATGGGATTGGTTGGAACTGCCCCCTGCAGTGGGGGTTTGAGCAACCAAAGATTGCTGCTGTGGAAAAGGCTGAGTAAGCACAGCGGGTTGTGAATTTCCCTTAAAAAGTTTGGCCACTTCATCGCGATGTGGACAGTCTCGAGTGTAGTGATCGTCGCCACAAATGAGACATGGGAATTTCGGTTTTCGTTGTGGTTGTTTTCCGGCAACAGGGGTTTGTGGTTGATTTTTTGGTTGTTCGTTGTTGTTGTTTTTCTTTGGTTTGTTTCTTGCTTTCTTCTTTCCCCAGGGTGTTGTGAAGGGGTCGATTGGACTGCATTCACCTCAGAGACCTGAGTTTGAGGGGGGATAGAAGAGGGTGCAGTCGGACTGGGAGCAGCCGTCGAAGCGGGTTGTTGGGTTGTTCCAGTCGACTGGGAAGTAGATTGGGTTTTGACGGAGCCAATAACTCCATCCGCGTGCGAGGTAGACGATGGTTTGGATGGATCATTAGTGGCATGGGTAGCATTCGGTATCAACTCGTACAGAGTACCAGACTGCGAATAAACCAAATCTAAGTATTGAGCTCGAGCAATAGCTTCTTCCTCGGTGACTACACCACCCATGGCAACATCACGAGCGATCTGGGGTAACAGTGATTTAGTGAACCATTCCGCTAATAATTGGTCAGGAATGACCGCTTTGATTAGCCTTCGTCGTCGTCTCCATTCATGAATATGATCAAAGATATGTACGGAGGTTGTCTGACGAAGGGAGGTCAATAGTTCAGTACCCATCTCGTATCGAATGGGTAGTTGGAAGTGTGTGAGGAAGGACATGGCAAGGGAGTTGAAATCATGAAAAGAAGCGCGTGGTAATTCAATGTACCACTTTGTTGTAGAACCCATAAGCGTTCGCTGGAAAAGACGCAAACGTATAGAATCGTCCATGAGGGAGTTGGATGAACACCACAAATGGAAAGTCATCACGTGGTTGTTTGGGTCTTCTCCGGACTTTCCGTCGAATTTTGGAATATCGGAAGGAAGTTTAGCTGGAATAGCTGGCCAAACCGGAGAATGAAAAATAGGATCACTAGTTAACCGAGACAAGTCTAGAAGGTCCAGAGTTGCAAGGAAAGGTAGTTGTCGGTTAACCTGGGGGTAATACTGGTGTGGCATAGGGACACCAGTAGGACCATACACTGGGTTATGCGAATAATTGTAACCAGTGGGCCCTCTTGTATAAGGTTGGTGTTGACCAGGGTACACAGGATTTGAGGTGTTTTGAGAAACATGTGCGAGCGGAGGATAACCGGATGGGTTTTGAGGATTATAAGTTGGATTTGGCATTTGTCCATAAGGAGGTTGTTGTGGAACTTGAGAATTGTGTCCCCCCGAGAACTGTGGGTTTTCTGGAAAAGGGATATTCCACGGATTAAGTGTGGTAGACACATTTTGTCCATACGGTTGATGGAAGGCTCTGGATTGAGGTTGCCCCCCAGCATGAGAGTTCCCTCCAAATGGAAATTGTCCTCCGGTGGGAGGATTCCCCCCAACTTGAGGGAGAGTTCCCGAAATTTGAGAACCAGACGTAAATGACTAACCGGTACCGCTGAACGGATTAAGACCACCAAGACCGGTCCCTCCAAGTTGTTGGATAGGTATGGAACTTCCCGGCATAACTTGGGTAGTAGTGGTAGCAGAAAAATTCAGTGCTCTGTACCCAAAAGGGAGTGATGATGAAGGTCTAGGTGTTACTGATGTGCCAATCGCAACTTGGCTAACCACCACATTACCGGCAGGGATAGTCAGAATGTGAGGGACCATTGTAGAATGGGTCGTCTGGAGACAAAAAGTAGACCTTGGGCCAACGGACGATGTATTCGGACCAACGAACGGTGTGGCCGTAAAAACGATAGTACCAGTAAAATGGTTTAAGGGTACGGTGTAGGTAATAGGCGCGTCGACACCTATTCCTGCTCCATAAAGATCCCGCACCATGCGCGGTGGACTTCGAACAATGTATGCGGTCCAAAAGGGGTCATTAACTAAAGGGTTTGAATGAGACCAAGTCGAAATGTCAGAAGGATTGACGACGACAAATTCACCGACTGAATTCAGTTGGAGAACACGTCGCTCATATCCCTCCGGAATGCGGAAAGCTTCCAGAGACTCTGAAACAATTCGGAAATTCTCTAAAGGAGTGGGAACTTCTTCTTGGGAGGTTGTAGTGTATTGAACCTCGCTTTGTTGAGGAGATTCCTCCATAGAATGAGAGGGTAAAGGGGTGTTCCCTTCCATATTTTCTGGAGGAAGTCCCTGTAGCCTCCACGAACGGTGTGGAGGGTCGATGTTGGCGAAAAAGAGTCGGCGGAAAAGATCTATGGCCAACTACCGAAAAGAAACAGCATACGCTAATAGAATCTAAGAATCACAACCAAGCAAACAGGACCTTCTCTCGATGGCCGTACTAGTTGGTGATGAAATCCAACGTCGCGTGATCAAGTCAAGAAGGGGCGAGGATATGGTGGAATAGTTACAATGGCGACCTGCTTAACGGACTTTCACCCTGGTCCAAGCTTCCACACAGTAATTGTGGATTTACCCTCCAAGGAGCCCGAGTGAGTTTGACCAATGTCTGCTCCAGGTACAGTGAGACTTCCCTTCACTGTCACCTTGTGTGAGACCCTAAAGATTATGGCCACTAAGGTTACCAATTCGCAGTCAGCCCCTGGGCGGGTACAGTCGACAGTCCAGTCCGAACGTACGGGCAGGGTATCTAGCCTGAAATCAACTTGAAAGGATTCCACTCAACATTGTGGGTATACCTTTAAGCGATCCCCATAATACGATCTGACCACTACAATCAGTCAAACCACGGAGGGATAATCTCTGTAGCTCTCCCGAATGCGACCTCGTGCGTAACCCCTGTGTGAGAGGGGTATCCCAGGCACACTTATATGACAATTGGATTTGACTCTCCCTAGTTGAGGATGCTAATGTTCGTTTTGGAAACTTTGGAGAGTTATGCTCACAGCCTAATCCAAAGTACTAGTCCTTGTCTACTGTTGGTGGAGGATCCTAGAAAAGAAAATGTTCTAGATAGTTTTTAATTAGTGTTCATTTTATAGTTGTTCTTTACTCAAAAGGGGTGCATGGAAGTGAAACGGATGGAATGACGACTCAGTCCCAAAAAGTGCATCAAATATGATAAGCAATCATTTCTTTTCGATGAACATCTATTTAAGGGAGAGAGAGAGAGTTATTTTCACTAACAAGCACTTAATAAGGAATGTCCTCAAACAAATTTTCTTCAATCAAATCTGATGTGGTGCTAAAACTTTTTGGAAATACCTTCTAATATGCAAAATCAATCATGAAGATGTCTCTTTATTTTTTGTATGTGAATAATGATTACTTTGAAACAACACTTTTCCTACCAATTATCCTTTTGGATCAAGGAACCTCAGACAAACACAAGCAGGTTACGTACAAACAATACACCCTCTCGTTGTGATAAAAAACAAAAAGAAAAAGAAAAGAAAAATCAAGAACTTCACACCAAAAGAAATGTCGAAGAACAATGACCTTAACTAAAACCAAATGGAGAGATTTGTAGGCTTCTGATGTCCTTCACCAGAGTTTCTCGCTCAGTCAAAAAGGAGAGAAAGACAGTGCATTGGTTTCAAACTCCAAACAGCATAAAAAATCAACAATAATGAAGAAGGCTACAAAATCTAAATAGCAAGGTATTTGTTCCTCAGAAGGAAGGATGTCAAAGTTGAAAAGGAAGAAGCATTGACTCACGCGGAAGCTCAGCAAGTGGAATACAGAGGCTAGACCCTGAAAAGAGCAATTCTGGAAAGGTTTTTGGCCAAAAGAGGGTTGGCGCTCTGGTGTAAAGGGAACCAGGCATTATAGCTCTCTATGTAAGGCAGTCAGGGAGCGTTGGCGCTCTGTTAACACAGCCACAGGGGCGCCAGGTTTTAAAAGCTCCTAAAAATGTCAAAAAATCCAAAAATTGCAGTCTAGTCCTGTCAATCAAGCTGAGTGTGATGGGGTAGGGAGTCAATCAGCTCATGAAATCAATCAAAAAGGGGTGAACCAGGTCTGAAAAAAATCAAGGGGTGAGACAAGGTCTCTGAGGAGAAATCAAAACAAAAAGGTTTCGATTCGACACTTCCCCAGTGGAGTCGCCAATTTCTGTTGAAGGAAAATCTCCCTGCAGACAGGTAGATCTCCTCTTGAGAGATAGACTCTTAACTCTTAAGACAGAAGACGCTTAACGTGGACACTGACTTCCTTTCAGATCTATACAAACTAATGCATGAGGAGGAAGGAGAACATAAGTACCTTTTACCGGCGTTTGTCCCTGCACGCTCCGAGTTGAGCTCCAATATTTCGCTACTCGATGAGACCTGTAGACAAACAATAGTACGACCACTTCCTACTCTATTGATATTAGTTTGAAAACAGATCTATCTATCAGAGATAAGTTCATGTGAGATCAAACACAAACTAGAAAGAAACAGGCCAAGCGTTTCATATTAATGAGAACAATGACAACAGTAAGTTACAATCGTAGATGCGAATGTGACAACTTCGTCAAGTCCCCTTTGTCTAACCCTTGCTCAAAAGATCCACGACCTAGATGATAGCATCTTCACTGATTACTCTCCTCCAGTTCACTGTGTGTTTCCTATGAGATCATAGGTTTCATGCTTGCAATTCTTCCCCCTTTCCACCATCATAGAGTTTGCTTATATAGGTTAAGAGAGGCTTAACCTTTTGAGGTATCTTTAGGGTAGGTTGAGGAATTCCCTCCTTAGATCAGGGATCTTCTCCTAAGATCATGGTTGAACCAGGAATTCGAATGCAAATGCCTTCCAAACTTGAAATATCCTCCCCTTATTCTCCTCAATAGATCAAAAGCTGCCCAGATTAGACAACGCTCCCTCAAAAGGGGCATCAGGGCGCTATAGTGCTCCCTAGTAGGCTCAGGGGAAGCGCCAACGCTTCAAAAACTTATAGCGCTCCTTCAGAGGGGTGTTTTAGTGTTATAACGCTCCCTAGCACCTTATAGGGGAGCGCCAGTGCTCCTAAGGGTGATGTAGGGGAGCGCTCCCTTCTAAAACTCTAGTCTGAGAGCTCCTTTCGGGTGGCAAGAGATACTTGACTTCAGTTAGCCATTCTCTTTCTTCAAATCAGGTGTTTGAGGTATTCTAAGTGTCTCCTTAGTGTCGTCATCGTGGCAATATGCTTTGTTTGACATTTGCGACACTTGCGAACAACATGCGACACTTGCGACAGTCGTGAGGAACATGCAACACTTATCAAATCGAGTAATATTGATGTGTAACACCCGGGATTAATAATAACAGCTTAAGCAAGAAACTTAACAGAAGGCACCAACATGATTGTGAACACCAACTCACACTTCCCAGGCACAAACCTGCAAACTGAGGACACCAATCTTCTCGTGCACCACCCAACCACCCTGATTTCAAAATACAATAAAATATACTTCAAAAAATCACCAAAAATCATACTCGATAGACTTTGCAAGATGAATCCATTGCCTTGGTATCTATAAGAATTAGATCATGTAACCCTTGATCATTACTTTTCATGTGTTGTCCTTTTTGTGCCAAAACGATATTTAACCTGGTCAATATACCTTCCTTAAATACATTGAAACAACTCATGTACTATGCTCCTTTGTTGGGTTATATCTCTACAAAGCTCTTGGATTGTCAACAACAATCCCTCAATCACTGACCAAAAACAACCCCCAACACAGATCTGAAAACTACTCCCAATAGATCTCAACCCAGATCTGAATCCTATGCCAAACAGACCTGGAATTTGCACTATATATAGACTTGAAACCTTCTTAGAAATTTCTGCCAAATAACCAGATATTTTTATTTAAGATGGTTCTAATATTTGTTTAAGATACCCATGAAAATTGTGCCAGAGACAGACCCAAAAAAATCTCATGTAACTCGCACTAAGAACAGGTTGTAAACTTGGCGGAAGTTTGCTGCAAATCAGTTCGTAAACTCACCTTAGAATAGGCCTATAATTTGTTGTAAACTAGCTTCATATTTGTTGCCTCGAATCAAACCCTTGCTAGCCTTATATTAGTTTATCACTTTCTCAAAAAAGTATGGCCTTACTGCCAAAAAAAACCTGCTTAGAACAAACTTCAAGAAATTTATAAAACCTGATAGAAAAACTCACCTTAATCACATAGAAATTTCCTCAGGTTGTGCCTTACTGCCTTCTTTTATTCAGTGACAAAGCAGTGTCCATGGCTTCTTCCAGCTTTGTCCTTACTTTCTCAATGCTTTCCCTAAAGCTCTGGACACTGATCTCGTCTACCTTCATTTGCAGGAGTTTATGTTCTAGTTCTTTGATTCTGACTTCATTCTTCTGGTTATGCTGGAATAACCTTCTAATATTGTCTTCATTAGCATTCATGAATGCAATGCCATCTTAGGAGTTGGCTATTGGATTTTCTCTTACATATCCTGTTATGGGAACTCGTGTAAGCACTGAGATTGGCATTCCTTGGGTTGTCAACACTTTATTTACTCTCTCTTGAACGAGCTTGCTAGGCTTGTTGTCATAAGTGAAGTTCCTCATATTGGGGACCTCACTTGGTTGAAACAGAGCCCAAATCCCTAGTCCTAAACCAATGGATGATGTTTGTGTGTTGGTGCCTGCCATGGATACCTCTTGGGTGTCAGTGTCCACTGGTTGAGTGTCATCATTCCTAGTCTCGGCATCTTTCTTTTGTCTCTCTACTTTGGCTTCCTTATCATTTTCTTCCTTGGCTACCTTTTATGTTGCTTCTCTTGCTTTCCCTACTGCTTTCCCTATTGTTTTCTTTGGCTACTTGTGCTCCCAGAGAACCTTGCAATATATGTGGATTGTTGGGTCTGATGGTTTTCAACCCATCCCATCCTCAGGTACTAATGGGAAACACACATAATGTCCAAGAGATACAAGCACATATGAAAACTTGGGAAGGTCCCAAGATGGGCTTCCATGACTGAGGTGAGAACCATTGTCAGGTTTGTTGATAAAATGCCATCCCAATTGAACAAGTCACTTGTCTGCATAATAATAGATTAAAGGCATGTATGTTAGGAAGAATTAAGATCCATTTAGTTCATCGTACAGTTGGCACAACATAGAAACCATATTTTGGTAGGGTTTCCTCAAGGCAATTGTGGGGTAACCTCCCTTGGGCCTATGCTTGAACTATTTATCAGGTTTGTAACACTTGGGACATAGTTCTTTAGCTGTGTGTTGGAAATCGTCGAGAGGCTTATGTTGATTAAGGTTGGTTGTCATTGATGTCAACCCTTGAAAAAAGCCCCATAGCACAAAGGTTTGGGTAATGGACCCGATATTTTTTTATGTAAATATGACTCATTATTGTTTTGTCATGGTTGATAAGAAGTAAATATGGATGAACTCCAAAGTGGTCCCCTTATGGTAAAAGCCCTCACGAGAAGATGCTTTGTGGAGTAAGAGAACCCATGCTTAATTGTGGAATAATGAGATGAAGGACAGTGAATTTGTCAGGGAAACTATCCTAGATGGATAGTGATTGTCATGCCATTTCCGGTGGTATGTAGAACATCACATAACTCCTCACGGTTAGAGAGTTATGACCATGTGAAGTTGGAGAACCCATGTTTGGGTAATGGACTCAAGTTTGTTTGATGGATAACTGTATGATTTTTGCTATATTTGAAGGTAATACTATTCTAGATGGATAGTACATGTCATT
>ML795062.1:393296-419080 GCA_009831015.1 Picea engelmannii | reverse complement strand
TGAATATTTTTTGAATATTTTCAACTCATCTTGGTCTTCGACCTCGGTGAAGAAACTTGATTTCTTAAACATGTGATAAACATCACCCCCTTAATCGGCAAAGTTGATGGCAAGTATTTCGATGTACATCGGAGGACTTCATGGGAAGTCCTCTGATGTATATCAAAGGACTTTCCATTAACTACGTCGTGGCTTGTTTGGAGAAGATGATAATAACTCCTACTATGTATCGGAGGAGTTAGTGCTAACTCTCCCGATGCATTGGAGGAGTTGTCACTAACTTTTGCACTGAAAGCTTTTGTGATTACAGGGGGGCTTGTTTGCTATCGATGGAGTTGGAGGAAACTCCTCTTATATTCATCGGAGGAGTTAATGTTAATTCCTCCGATGAACATCGAGGGAGCTTCAATTAACTTGCCCGAACAAGTGTTCCAAATTGAGAACAACAATTTGGTTGGAAAAAGGAAGCTTGATGAGCAAGTTTTAAAGCAAGATGAAGAAACCGTTGGAGGAGCTTTTCAAAGTTGAACAAAAACAAGGAGCCCCATTTTCTTGAGAGGATTTCACAAATAGATTACAAGAAAATTAAGGGTTGTAGTGTGTGGCACAACACATAGGTTAACCTCAGTTTATTGTCAATGGTCCAAAGATTTATGTAATCGATAATTATGTGAACTTATTCCTATATGTTGCTTGCATTTATTTATGTCGGTTCCATGTCTTTTAATTTCTTGTTAAATTTCCAAGGATAGATTATATTAGTTTGGTTTTAGAGCACTTGCATTTCATCTACATTTTTAAATTTAAATCATAAAAAATATCAATGGAAATCGGGCCATACTTCAAAGGGTTCGGCATACCAAACAAAGGAATGTCTAATTGGGCCCTTTTGTCAAGTGAGCCTGTGAATTTGACAAGGGGACAATTTGTTGCCTGAACAAAATGATCTCTTTCAATTGATGTAAAATCTATACTATTGTTATATGCAAATTACCAAATTCAACACTACTTATATTGTGATATGCAGAGATCTACATTGCAAACTATCATAAAACATGTCAATATATTTTAACACCATGAAGAATATGAATTAATATGAGAAGGCATTTTATGTTTTTCCAATGTTTTGGTTTTAACAAAGTCAATGGCTTAAATTGCTTTTGAATTTGACAAAATCTCTCCTACTTGGCTCTCCATTGATTCTACTTTGGCTCGTTTTAAAGAAGATAAAAGGACATCAAAGTGTTGATAAGCATGTTATTTCGCATGGAAACACAAGGATAAATCTATCACATTGCTTGGAGACACTCCAAGGGCCTAACTTCGAGTGTGATCATGCCAACTTCTAGTTGACTATGATTTCTTATGGAATGGGGATCTTGGATATCCAAATGCTCTATGAAGCTTGAGACAAAGGATCATTTTATTTTCCAATTCCCAACCTACTTGGCTCTCCATTGATTCTACTTTGGCTCGTTTTAAAGAAGATAAAAGGACATCAAAGTGTTGATAAGCATGTTATTTCGCATGGAAACACAAGGATACATCTATCTCATTGCTTGGAGACACTCCAAGGGCCTAACTTCAAGTGTGATCATGCCAACTTCTAGTTGACTATGATTTCTTATGGAATGGGGATCTTGGATATCCAAATGCTCTATGAAGCTTGAGACAAAGGATCATTTTATTTTCCAATTCCCAACCTACTTGAAATCAATTGTATATTATAACACCAATGTCTACAAAGGATATTCATGTCTATTTTAGGACTTCAATATCTTGCCTCTTATTCTATACCAATATCCAAACTAAGATGTTTATGTTTTCCTTTTTATTCAAGGATCACCCTTACCCAATGTAAACCTTTAGCACTTGATGTTATAACTCTCACATATATAGGTCAATTAATCACTTTGTTTTCGCACTCCATTCAGAAGAACTTGGACAAGAAGCTCCAACTTAAACATATAGCAACACAACAATTTGTGATACAAGCAAACACTAGGTAACAAGTAACCTCTCCCAACAATGACCCTCATCCCTTTGACCCCTTGTCAATTATCCCAAAGACCACTTGGCAATCCAAGCCAAAGCACACTTCACAGATCACTTGGCAATGCATGCCAAAGCACACTTCACAGACCATGCTTGACTTGACATGTTATCAACTCCTTCCCCTTCTTTGGCCTTGGATGGTACAACATATATGGTTGTAGGAGTTTTCTCAGCGATTCAAGTTCATTTTGTCAAGTTCAAGGTCCACTTCTTTGGCCTTGGATGGTAAGAAAATATGTGGTTGCAAGTTTTTTCTTACCTACTCAACATTTTATCAAGTTCAATGTCCATAAGGAGCATTTTTATCTCTCAAGAATAATTCAGTTCATTTTTTCAAGTTCAAGGTCCACTTCTTTGGCCTTGGATGGTAAGACATATGTGATTGCAAGTGTTTTCTTACCTACTCAACATTTTGTCGAGTTCAATGTCCATAGGGAGCATTTTTGTCTCTCAAGAATAATACTATGTTTTCATTTTTCATGTAAATATGGAGTGCCCTATCTAAAGTCTCATCTTTACCTCTCCTTTTAGCCATTCATTTTTAATTTACCAAGCAATCTTTATGACTTTGGGCCTACTAGCCAACCACTACTCACACTATTGGGAATTTGAACCCTTTTGACAAGCCTTTTCTAGGTTTTTATTTTATTGTTAGTTGTACATTTTTCATTTTAGATTCAACTCGCATTGCCCCCCTACTCTGGCTTGGTATGGTACAAAATATATGGTAGCCAATTTTGTCTCACCTATACAACATTTTGTAAGTGCAAGGTCCATAGCGATAAATTTTGTCTCTTGAAAATAGTTCTTTGTTTTCATTTTTCATTTAAATATAGTCTACCCTTATATAAGGTCTCCTCCTTGGCAAGAGGTAAACTACAACAGAGTGTAGTATCATATCTCATGTATGGGATTAAGGCTAGATACTATTAGAAAGCACATGAATCCATTGGAGATAGCCTCAATGATAAACACAAGGGATACTACCTCTCTTGCAAATACTATCTAGGTTGAAATCGCCTTTTGACCCTCAAGTAGGACCTAAAACTATTTCCAATTGGCTAAGGGCTCATCTTCCTCGAACGTGAGAAAATAGGTTAACAGAAAATGTAAGAAAATAGGTTAATGATCCAAGACCCAGAGGCTTCTAACAAGAGGGAAACTCTAACTCCTTACATACCACCAATGGATCATTTCAGATGGTATGTTTTTTCTTGTATGGTCAATGCACATTTACAGATAACAACCATGTCAATTGACCACTAAGTTATGATAGTTTTACAACTTTCGTTGTAGGAAAACAAGAGACTACTCCTCTTTGCCTCACCTTTTTATCCGTTCATTTTTATTTTACCAAACAACCTATTAGCCAACCACATTTTTGCATTCTTGAGAATTTAAGCCCATTTGACAAACCTTTTGTGAGCTTAATAAGTTAAACCCATTTGACAAACCACCTTTTCTGAACTTAATCAATTAGTTCGTAGTTAGATTATTAGCCAACCACATTTTGCACTGATTTAGTTTTAGATTATTAGCCAACCACATTTTGCACTAATGAGAATTTAAGCTCATTTGACAAAACCTTTTCTGAGCTTTACTTTGTTGTTCTTTGTATATTTAATCAATTAGTTCTTAGTTTTAGATTATCAAGTGAGGATAAACTTTCCGTTGGATCACAGTCTTGTTCGTACCTTTTGGCTATGCTGCAATTGATTTTTTGCTTAGTTTAAGATTCTCAAGTGGGGTCAATCTCTTAGGTCGGATCAAGATCTTGTTTGCACCTTTTGACTATGCAGATGATTTTTCTAGTGTTAATCTCCTAAGTCAAATCAAGGGTCTTGTTTATACTTTTGGCTATGCATATGGATCCTCTTTCCATATCATAATCAACATTCAGGCAGGCATTTTACAATTTCTATTGTCCACAAACCCTAAAGGTTATAAAAATATATACATATTTGTGTATAGTCCTATATAATGTTTTACTGTCTCCATACTTGCAAAAGGGTTTTTTTATTTGTGTTAATTTATACATCTCATTCATATATTTAATGAAGGTTTTGTTACTGATCACAATCTGTTAAAAAATGTTGTTGTAGCAATGTGAATTTAGAAAGTGATGTTTCCAAGCATTTTAAATTTTAAATTCTTTGCGTACGAACAGCCATCCCAAGCACAATGTAATGCTGTATGATTTCCTCTGTGCCCACCCTCTGATGCTACACGGCAATTCCTCGCAAGCACGGTGTGTCAAAAGTCTGCAGAACGATGTAGAACCCTGTTAACCTACCAACACAACAGCATCGTACACACCAGACCGCAAATCCTTAACAGTGCATAAGATCCAAGAAACGTGAAGCTGCAATCGACAACATTTCTTTTCACGTCTTGTTCTTTCATTCCGTCAAAATGCTTATTATATCCTACGCTTATACATTATTATAGGCAAAACCGCCGTACAAGCCAGACCTCGAATCCATACACATTGGATAAAATCCACGCAACGTGAAGATGCATTCGACGGCATTTCTTCTCATATCGTGTTATTTAAATGCTTATTGTATCCTACGCTTGTACATTGCTCTAGGCATGTACTCTGGTTAGTCAAAGTTTTCTTTGCTGATGTCAAAATCTTTATTCTTTTCGACAGTCCTAGTCAAAGTCTTCTCTACTCTAATCAACTTGATTACTTTAAACGGTCATTCCAAACAAACAATAAAACCCCAAAGCACCTTTTCATTTTTCATTCTTTATTTAAAAATTGGAAGCTCTTGTAATAGTACTACTATACCAAAACAAAATCGCCGGTATATGTTCACCCCGCAACTGCAATTGCGGTACAACCTTATTCTTTCCTACTGAAAAAATTGAATCTTACACATTTACTCTGGAACCTATGGCCTATACTGAAAAAAATAGATCTTACACATTTAACCTGTAGTCTATGGCCTACCCTTAATGTGCTTTTGATTCTAACTGCATTTCTTCTTAACCATATAAAAAGAGCCTATGGCCTACCCTACGTGCTTTTGATCCTAACTGGATACCGATTACCTCTTACAGCATAAAATAGAGCCATACAATGCGGCTGCCATATCCTCGGACTGAGATTTAATGACAATTTGTGCAGCATGGATAGCAAATTTAAACACCTTGCTCAACCCAAATACATGGTAATGTATTTCTGGGCATCTTAAATCTACATAGTGAACATATAATTCATTGGTTCAATAGCCAAGTGGATTAGTTCTTCGCCACCTCCAAGCAACAGCCAAACTTTCTGTAAGATTTGTGTACTGTGCAAACCAGTTAAGTTCTCGCTGTATTTTAGAAGGATCACTGTACACTTCAGCATAATCACCTGGTCTTCTCTCCAACGAGACTACAGTGATGTTGACCCCGGTTGCCTTCTTGCAAGATTCAACGAACTCTTTAACAGTGCTACCTGCAACAGAACATCCAAGGACCGATTGACATTAGGCAAGATTCTTGGATTTCTCATATTTACTGTAGCTTCACATATTAGGAAGAAATATTAATTTCTTTTATAGTATAATAGATTACTCTGCAAAAGATAAGATAATGATGATACAATTTTATTAATGACCAACAAATGACCATAAAAGTAGGTCAACGGCACTTGTTCAATCTTTTCAACATAATAAATTTCCTCTTGTTAAATCTTTTCAAAAAAACATTTCAACGCCACTTATTCAATCTTTTCAACATAATGAATTTCCTCTTGTTCAATCTTTTCAAAAAAACATCTTGCTAGATATAACGCTTCTTCCATTTTCACTATCTTACCTATGAGCACTATTGTTTTATAGGTTTTTTGATATCCTATCTCAAACTTTTCAACACTGTACTTAATTCTCAACACGTCATTTATCTTAATATTTGACTCTACCCACAATAAAAGAACCGCACATGCACAAATACAAACAACCCAAATATGTTCTTTTATCTATACCAAGCAAATGAGAGTTCTTTTATTAATTCATAGATATTAAATAATATTATAACACAAATTTTTCACCTACATGCTCTACAAATGGCCTGCTCTCTTCATTTTCTTTATTTTTCATTACTAGATTGCATTGTAGCCTTGGATGTAACTACTAAACATATGAATGATTAGTCCTTTCCTTTTATGCATTATATTTTCCATTCAAATTATATGGAGGAGTTCTTCAGTGAATCTGTCAGACAAATTCATTACTAGCCTGCACAACTTCCCATGTTGAAATAAACGCAGATGCACAGGCAGAGTTGAAATAAGTTGGTGTGGCATAAGGTAATGCTCATGCTAGAGGAACAATGACTGTCTATATGATTAACAACACATCCAATCATGCACATGAAGAATTTGATCATCTTCTAGAAACTAAAAACAACAAACATGCATGTCTTGACCTTACATTATGCACAACCCTGAAAGGACTCGCAAGTAATTTTCATGCTTACCGGGGACTCATATAATTCAACCCTAATTAAATAGGATCACCATAGCAACTTATCAATTCTCTTCAACTCGGAAGATATTGTGGTCTTAGTATTATTGTCAATACAACGTCGTGTGACATTCTCCAAATCATTCTCCTCTGGACTGAGTTGAGTCGATTTGTGAGAGGGCCCATGTGATGGGTGTGTCGTTCTCCTCTGGACTGAGTTGAGACGATGTGTGCCCATGTGTTGGGTGTGCCCATGTAATGGGTGTGCGTCAGACTCTGGACTGAGTTGTGATGACGTGTGGTCTCTTGTCTACTCCTCTGGAGTGAGTTGAGATGACTTGAGATGATCTCCTACCTTGTACTCCTCTGGACTGAGTTGAGTCGACTTGAGATGGTCTCCTGCCTTGTATTCCTATAGACTTAGTTGAGTCAGCTTGAGATGGCTCTCCATATGGTACTCCTGTGGACTCAGTTGAGTGATCTGTTGAGAGTGATGTCCCTGTGGGTGAGCACAGGTGGACGTGTCCCTAGTGGCTGAGCACTAGAGGACATGAGAGATCCCTTGCTATATTGTCAAAGAATGAGACCTTGGTAAAACCCTAATTTATGTTGTAAAGGGTACAAGTCGGCCCCATCATGCAAAGATAATTAATATTGTGTAATTATTAATTGTATTATTAAGATGTACAAGTCGGCCCTATTATGCCAAGTGTCATGTCTTTTGGTTGAGTTAAGTATTGTATAAATAAGAGATAGATCCCCATTGTGGATCATCTCTCTCACACTAACTCAACGCATGGTCTGAAGTTGGAGGTCTGCAATTATGAGGACTGCAATTCACACTTCTCTAGGAGCTAGGTTTCTCGGTCATAGCAGCACCCTATTGTGTTTGGTGGTGGAATGGTGGATCTTCTCTTGGCAGTATAGCAAAGGATTGTTGGGTTTTTCCCTTGATTGAGAAGGGTTTTCCCAGGATAAACTCATGTGTTCTTGTGCATGGTTATTCTTCTTATGATCTTGGTTTACTGCAGCTAGTGTTATTGTGTTGCTGCAGTGATTGTTTATGGTTCAGTTCATGCTAAAATGATATAAACTACATGCATCAACTTAACCATCAAAACTTAACAAATATGTAATAGATCTAAGAATTCATCTCCGAAAAGAACTATTGTTGATCTTTGTTAAAACATTCTCCAAATTTTGGACAATTGTTCTCTGGCAAGCAAGAGACTTCTCCCCACGAGCTAAAATAGTTTAAAAATAAATTTGGAAACAAAATTGAGCTCCAATGCCTTTATGGATAACATTGGGAGGGATTAGACCCTCTTTGGATCCTTCGCACTTGAGTGACCTTTAATATCTGTCACTTCACTTTAGATACAAAGTGGCGACTTATTTGTCTCATTGTTAAGGGTCAAGGTATCATTAGGATCAAAGTCCAAAACTTATTACAAGATGTCTTGACTAACTTTTCTACACTTCCTTCTCAACCACTATTCTAACTTTGTCTTGCTTGACCTTTCACATCTCTCCCCACTGCACAAATATTCTTTATTAAACCTGTGAGAGAGAGATGATTGAAGTTGCAATGTGTTAACCCCTATATTGCATGAGGTTTAACAAGTGTGGCGTTCGTCACACATATGGGTGGTTTTCATGGGTGGTTTTCTTTTTTTTTTTTGCTTGAGATGGTGCTAGATGGTTGGCTGCCTTGGTTGATGCTTAGATGGATACATTTGATGCTTAGTGACAAGCTCATAGATGCTATGTTGGTGGTCCTCCTTAGTGGATCATGGTCTCGGATGCTTCAATAGCTTGTGTGGTACATTACTATGATGCATGGTCTTCTCTTCATGATGCTCAAAGGATTGGTAAGCTTCTATTTTTTTTTTGGTTGAGATGGTGCTAGATGGTTGACTGCCTTGGTTTATGCTTAGATGGATACATTTGATGCTTAGTGACATGCTCTTAGATGCTATGTTGGTGGTCCTCCTTAGTGGATCATGGTCTTGGATGCTTCAGTAGCTTGTGTGGTAGATTACTTTAATGCATGGTCTTCTCTTCATGATGCTCAAATGATTGGTAGTGCTTCTTAGTGCCATGATATGGTGTTGATGGTTATAAAAAATGTTTTTAGATCAGCTTACTTTTGGTGCTAGCGGTGTGGTTACTTGCATAGAGAAGATAGAAAACAAACTTGCACCTATCAAACCCCTAAAATGATCTATACTACTGCAAGATAATATTTTGAGCTAGAAAAGGGTTTTCAAGGCAAGATAAAGAGCTCAAACAGCAATTCTATATGCACCTTGTTATCCCCTATCCTAGGGATAACTAAGGATATTATGTCTCAAGGCCCACAGGTCCTAGACATGGAGTACCGAGAGCCAGACGACTTGTGCTTGGCCCCGGAGGGCCCATCTTTTCTTCAGTGCATCCCATCTATCAGCAGTCACAGCGTCCATCCCACTTGATTGGTCCTGAAGTAGCAGTGGGTCTTGCTCCATGAGGTAATGAGTCTGGGTATCATGGTATGTGTCACTCTGATTTTCGAAGCATTTGAATGTGTCGCACTGAACTCCCCTTTATTTCATAACGTTTGCTTGGAAATTGTGCTCTTGTTCATACCTGGGGGAGTGACAGAATGCCCTAGTAAGTTGGTTCCCTTTAGAATGAGTTGCCACTGGGTGGGTCTATGAAAGGTCATTGTCCATTCCTTCCATACTTACCATTTTTCTTCATTATCCCTCTCATCTTCCCCACCTTTGTTCGGGGATTGGGTTTGCCACACTAGTAAGGGTTGTAGCTTGCCTTGTGGGAAGAAGGGGCTAAAGGCCTAGAGAGTAAAAGTAGCTGGCAAAAGTTAAAAGCCAAAGATAAAACCTTTCAGATGCTTCGCCCAGGGATTCCCAAGAAAGAAATAAAAGGCTTCTCAGTAAGAAAAGAGGACCTGTAAGATAAAATAAAACTCAAGGTCTAGTTGGTGGATGGGAGGTATCATCATGAGCCGACCTATTAGGTCCATGGGCATGTAGCGGTATGACACTACCATCTATCTAGTCACCAAACCAAGGTAGTGGCTCTTGGTGGCATAGCCAAGAGAAATGGGGTTTCATCACGAACCAACCTTCTCATTTCCGTGAAGTGCTTGTGGGTAACGCTATCACCACGCCACGACAATGTCCCCCAGCTATTCTCTTGAAAAGAAAAACCAATAAGACAAAGAATAAAAGGCATTGAATGGGCTAGGAAACAATAGCATCCATGACAAGGTGCAGCTCGCCCTCTACTAAGGCACCCACAGGCGAGACCTACATTTACCTGTTATCACTGCACTCTTTACCCAAACATTCCCCCTGCACCATTTCATACACTTACATAACCTAGATTGGTCTTCACCTAGGAAACACCCCAAACTTGAGGAAGATTAGCCCAATAGGACATCCCGAGACCCTCTCCAAACCTGACTTGTTAAACTGCATAACGTCTTTGAGTATTTGTCAAGGTAAAGGGGGGTTTGATGCACATGTTTGGGTAATTTGATTATTGGATGTGATTGACATTGCTATGATCCGTGTGACGTATGAGCCCATGGAGGACGTACTTGTTGCTGCTACAGGACAATGCCCGGTGGACAGGTACATATGGGGAGTGTAGATTTTTAATGACAAAAATCAGCAAATGAAATTTATGTCATACACTTAGCAACCTAGAAACAATTGTTTTCATAAATTTCATAAATGCCTTAAACCCACATTCAGAAATTACCATAAGCAGTGGAAATAACACAGCGGACAGCAACCCATAACACTTAGAAATTTAGGCAAATGCCAGGGAAAACCCCAATGTGGAGAAACCCAACGAGAGAGAGAGAGATCTATTATTCAGCTTCAGGAAAGTACTTAACAGCAACAAAATATCACATTTCCAGCCAAGGGAAATACCTCACAGCCACAAAGAACAATCCCAAAAATTGTCTCGAAAAAAGTCCCAAATCTGTACTATTGTACGGTCTCCTTCATACCTCATTTTCTGTGCCAACAGTCAGTTGTACAAATTGTTCTGTACAGCCCAGAAACAGCGAACAGAAATCTGAAATCCGCCTCGAAAATCACATCCAAAACTGCCTCGATTTCCGTGCCAAATCCGTACGGATTGTATGGAATCGTACGGACTGTACGGATCGTACAGTACGGCCTCCCACAGCAGAAAAATAATTCCGCCCAAAACTCACAGAAAATTTTTCTTGAGATTTATGCCCTCCTTCCTTGGAAAATGTGCCCTCTTTGCTGCTCACTTTCCTCTCTCAAGCATACTCAGAAAATCTCTCTCAATCTCCTCCCGATGTCTTCTCAACATGTCTTGCACACTACCCAATGCATTCTTTTATAGATCTGAAAATGATATTTTCCCTCCAAAGTGTCTTTTCACCTTCCCCAACCCTAAATCCAAAGGCCAAGATTAGATCTTGCCTTTTTCAAAATCAAGGGTCATGATCCATTCCCTCCAACATGAATCACTTGAAATATTAAAATGATTTCACTTTATTACATAAATGCTTTATGAAAATAAAGTCACTTTAAAATTAGAAGGTACACTTTATTAAAAAATCAGTTTAATAAAAGAACCACTTAAAACAACTTTATAAAAACTCATTACAAAGTTAAGTGTTTGGTAGTGTAAATATTAAGGTAGCATCCGCATACAAGACAAAACATGCGGAGTACTACCGAACTAAAAAGCTAACAGGGAGATGATTAGCTCGGACCTCCATGGCGTTGAAAACCCAACAAATGGATGTTGTGACCCCAACCAAGGGCAGAGAGACACCAGAGGATGGCACCAAGAAGGAAGAAGGACGTTTCCCTCAAGACACTCCGGCAGGCCTAGACCTAGGGGGGTCTTGCCCTTCCACCATGACATTGGCCCTTGAAGGCCCCTGACGTCATCATCTTAGACCCTTGACGTCATCCAGTTAGGGTTTGGCATTTATGAGGACAGTTTGGTGCTAGTTGGCACGTGTGGTAGCATTTGAGGCCTCTGGAGGCCTAGCGTTTTGCCTCTGAGGCCTAGTGTTCCATGTTGGGGGTCTAACGTCACCCTAGAAGGGCATGACGTCATCTCTAAAGTGAAATTAGGGTTTTAATTATTGATTTTATGTAAAAACTAGATTTTTGATGTAAATTGGTCATGTCGGCCTTTTATGACCTAAAAAAATAATGAAAAATATTTTTTTCATTTTTCACTCATCACACAAGTGGTGGTCTGAAATCAGCCTTCTTTAAGGTTTATTGGCTGAAATTCACTGGTGTGCACTTCTTGGAGGAGGCATTTCTTGGTGTACTTTGGCAATTTTTCATGTGGAGGATCTTCAACTAGGGTTTTTTGCTTGATTATTCTTGGTGAAGTAAGTGGAAAATCTGCATTTTTTTTATTGTGAATGAATGCTTATGGTTAATTTTGTTTGTTTCATGTCTAAGATTATGAAATTGTTTGCTTGAAACCCTAGGAGAAAGACATATGTTACTATTTTTTTCTCTATAGTCTTCCATGTGTTAAAATTTCTTGAAAGGCACCTATCTTGAAGTAGATACTAGAAGTAGATAAGTAGACTATAGAGTGATACTTGTGTGGGCAAGAACAGTCAACCATAAATTGAAAGCATTAATGGACTGACCCACTAATTTTGCCAGCACAAAAACACTGGACTTGATATTCTGTCACTGTAATATACTTACAGTATTGCATGTGAGGTTGCTGCCAGTTCCAATGAAACAATTCAACCTGGTGACCAAACACCATATGTCCTGGAAATGATACGTGGAAGCAGAAGCTAACACCACAACTTTGTCTCTCAGATTTGTTTGTTGTTTTTGTAGCTTCAGGAGGTATTCCCACTAGAAGCCGTGCCAGGCTTGTGGGAAATTTCGTTGGCATCAATTTAGCCTTTCGTTTCGTCAAAATCGGCCTAGAAATGAGGTCGGGGCCTCATGGGCTTTTTGGTGAGCTTTGGGGGTTTGTGATGGGGCTTCACACCAACATAGAGCCTACATGTGAGATGACTTGTGAAGAGACTCTTTGACACACAACCCTTGGGCATGTATAAATAAGAATCCAAGTCATTGTGACAAACACACGTGGAGACAAAAGGAGCTTGGAAATTTCAGTCAGGTGTGGTGACTGCAGTCCACATATGGATAGAGGCCGCTAGGCCTCAGACTGTTGTGTCTTTGTCTTGTTTGGGCAGGTACCTTGCTGGAGAAGAGGGCCGAGTGAGGCTAGCGGCAGAGAGAAGAGGCTCGGCCTGCCTAGGAGAGGCAGCCACAGCCTAGAAATATCTCGGCCTGTCCTAGAAGAGACAAACAGCAAGTTTGGGAGGCTTGGCCTAGTTGGAAATGACAGCAGCAAGGAGCTAGGGCTCTTTTAGAGGACTCGATCTTCCAAGAAAGGAAGCTACAGGCCTGTAGGAGGGCTCAGTCTGTTAAGGAAGAGTAGCCACAGTTCTGTGGATAATTACAGGCCTGCTGGACTGTCTAAGAGCTGCAAAAGAGGCTATTACAGGTGTGAGAAAGAGGGCTGTTACAGCCATTATTGCTGCAGAGAAAGGGGCTGTTACAGCCAGTAAAGCAGCAGCCTTGAGGCAGCCTTTAAGGGACTGGAACAGTCATCCCAAACACAGGAAATAGGGATGAGTTAGCTGAGCTTTGAAGCAGCTTCTGAGCGGATTCTGAGGGCAGACTTAAGGGCAGTTTGAGGACTGTTCCAGTGGCTTTTGGACAGCAGTATTGCTGTAAGTGTTTTTTAGTACATTTTTGTAAAGGAGTTGGGCCAGTATCCCTGGTATGGGAGCCCACTAATTCTCAGCATAAAGAAGATTGATTTTAAGATTGTATACTTGTGTTCTGCTGTGTTAAAGTTAGGCATCTTAGTGTGTTTATGCTTGCAGTTTGAATTGAGTAATTGTGCATAACTGTAGAAATATTAGACCAGATCTAAGATGCAGTAAAAAATAACATTGTTAAGGCTATTTTAGCCTCTGGAGCACATTACAGCAGATATAACAACTCTGGCTGCATATTTGGAGGCCAATCAACACGTATTCAGAGATCTAGAGAAGTCATTTGCCTTAAGAGTTGTCGCCCAAAGCCATGGGCATTGTAACATATTGCACAACATTGAGATGTTTGTCAATCATAAATGCAATATCAAAGGAGGATCATCCATGTCTATTTTTGGCAAAGAGGAATGTTGTTAGCTGTAAGAATATATTTAAAACCCACTTCAAGTGCCTAAAACAGCCAGCAATGAGGGCATATTAGCCTGGATCCTTGAAACTTTGGTCAGTCCTTCACTTCCAATTTCCAACACCAGAATGAGCTTTAAAAGTTTGTCAAGATCCATGGAACAAGGTCTGAGAAGAGTGGTTTGAACCGTTAAGTCTTGCTGTTTGTGACCAGTAAAGCAATCAGGACTTGTCAACCTACTGTCTCTCAAAATCATGCCCAGAAGGTACCCTATAGAGGTCAGCAGCCCAGGCATAGTTTTCAGAACTATTGGGTATATCTACTACAGATATAAAGGTGCAATGAGGCTGATTCATCATCTCAAAAAGGGGCCGATAGTCTTTGAGCTATTTCACACAGACTATCAAATTTGAAAGGTGTCCTGGCCTCTTTGGTAGCAACCATGTTGTGACCATTAAACGGAGCACCCTTGTTGGAAGATGTATACATCCCAGAAAAAACAAGAGTTCTGCATCCTAGGCCTCATCTTCAGATCATTGCAGACATGTAGATCATTGCAGTCTAGGCTGGAAAGGGTAAGGGTTGACACACTAAAGAGCACCAATTTGAATCTGTTTCAGCCGAATTGATTCATAAATGGAGTCTCTTATCAAACTAGGGCCGACCTGCCCAAGAAAAAACATTAGGGTCGACTCATCTATATTTCATGAAAAATCAGTACTTATATACAAGTTGGGGTCGTTTTTATTGTTCATTCACTAGCAGATATGTTTTCTGCATTAAGGAAGTGTCTAAGATTGTTTTACGAAAGTGCTAGGAGGAACATGGTGTGTGATCAAAGGTAGCTACAAGAGGACTGTTAATCAACCAGCACACAGTTCAAATCTGAAGCGCAGTTCTTCTGAAGTCTCTTGTACTTATGAAGCAGTCCGATCTGTCTAAAACAACTCAGAACATAGCACTCACCTGCAAGACAAGAAAATAACAAAGCAGCTGTGAAAAGTTCTGGGAAATAGGGGTCTGATTTGGACAGACTCTGTATTCTGGAAATTGGAAAAAACTGGGAATTTGATTGCAAACCATTGATGAGAAAAGCCTCTAAGGCTGAAGATATAGACTCCTGAAACAACTGTTGAACCTGAACAAAGAGTATCAATGGTGGGAAATAAATAAAGGCCGTCTGTTTGACTCCTCCAAGAATAATCTAACTAAGGGTATCTCCAGAACATCTTGGCCTGCACGATCTACATCTACAGTGTTATCGCGCAAGTTGTAAGTTGGGCAAAGCCCTCTAACTAAGGGGTATCTCCAGAACATCTTGGCTTGCACGATCTACATCTACAGTGTTATCACACAAGTTGTGGGTTGGACAAAGCCTGACCCAACCACCAAAATGGCAACAACTAAGGGACACTATACCCAATGTCACCTCGATATAGGTCCCGCACTTCGAGGGTGACTAGGTCACTCTAGGGAGGCAATCCCAGTGACCCTAGGGGGATTGATAAGGATGGAAGGGAAAGAAGAGAAGTACCACCCTAAAGGTCAATGATGGAAGAGAAAAAATGGCTTTCATGACTCGTCTCTGGGTGGTTTAAGGTTGCCAAGTTTTTGGATGCCTGCAAAGGTTGTTTGTACCTGCCTGAAACACAAGAAAAGCCACACTTGCATATAGTAATGTTAGGTGGACAAACAAGTTAAGCTTGTTGTCCCTAATTGCAGCAATAATCAATGATATATATCAGCACATAAAAGATTATAAGGGCCGCAATATAAGTGTTAAAAGTCCAATTGAATAAGCATGAGACAAGCTAGTAAAAACTAGTTTAGCTCTACCATGATAGAACAAGAATTTAGCACAAAAGCAAGGATGTCATAAAAAGCGAACTGCAGTGATATTTATCAGTCTTATGGCTGTAACAAACTTGTTATTACAGAAAGAGATTTAACCAGTAAAACTTGTTCAAAACTTGCCAAAAGATGTGTTGTACTTAGTAGATTATGTGAACAGATTTTAGGCAATTTTCAGCAGTTAAATTAGGAGTTATTGAAGAGTTTGGTTAGGGTTTTCTGCAGCCCTAATGGTTGTAGGTTAAATTTGTAACAGCAGCAAGAAATACTTGGAGAAATGAAACTCCCTAGTGGTTTAAGCAAGCATTTATAGCATATATTTGATTCCACTGGGAACAACTTCAAAATCACGAAATTTCACATTTCCCAAAGCAACAATTTTATATCTCCAATGCACAGGTGAACGTGATCATAGTGGTTGAGCACTAGTGAGAGTGGTTCTCCTATATAATGCAGTGAGATAGAGGTATGGCCATCCCTATGGATGTGCCCCTAGTGGTTGAGCACTAGTGGGTGTATGAGATCCCTTGCTATATTGTTCAAGAGTCAGACCTGCCTGTAACCCTAATTGTAATGTAAAGGGTACAGGTCGCCCCCACCTTAATGTAATTGATAATTAATGTAAAAGATAATTAATCCATTTAATATTAATTATATTATGAGATAGAGAGGTTGGCCCTGTTGTGCCAATAGACACTTATGTTGACAGGTCAAGTCTAATATAAGTAAAGCTAAACTCCCCATTGAGAAATCATATCTTGTGTGTGAGTTTGGAAATTTCAGCAAGTACTTCTTCTTGGGAAAAGTGCGCACCTCCCTTGGGCGCTAGTCTTCTAGGGTTTGCAAGCACCATTTTGTGTGCTAGGTTTTCTTGGTGGTGAAGGTCTTTCTCTTGAAGAATATAGCAAAGGATTTGGATGGGTTTTCTTCCCTTGTTGAGAAAGGTTTCCCAAGATACTTCTTGTGTTCTTGTGCATGGTGTTTCTTCTTGTGCTCTTGGTTGCTGCAACATAATTTGTTATGGTTTAAGTAAAAGGATAAAATGGAACGAACTTCATGCTTATAAAGTGAAATTGAACTTTAATATGTTAAGTGATTTATTTTGGAGGGAATGAATCATGTCCCTTGATCATGTAAAGACAAGATTAGATCTTGGCCCTTGGACTTAGGGATGGGGAAGGTGAAAAGACACTTGGAAGGTGAAAGGTCATTTTCAAATTATAAGAGAATGCATTGGGTAGTGTGCAAGAAACAATGAGAAGAGGAGATTGAGAGATTTCAAAGAGAGATTTGATGAGAGGAAAGGGCAGCAAGCTGGGCGCATTTCCCAAGAGAGCTTGGGCACATTTCCCAAGTAAATTTTATGTTTAGAAGAGGCTGATATTTATTGTTGTGAGGAGGTCGTATTGTACAGATCCGTACAGTCCGTACAACAAGGAAGAGGGCACAAATTTCGATGCATCTTGTGGGCATGAATTTCAAGGTTGTTTGGAGTGTTTCTTGCTGCAGAAGGGGTCGTCTAGTTCTGTCCATACAGCTGTTGTTTGGCACGTTTTCGAGGTTTTGTTCTGCAAAAGAAGGTTGTACAGCAATACGGATTTGGCATGGGTTTCTAGGCAGATTATTGTGGGACTGTTGGGTGTTGTAAGAGGTATTCTCTTGTTGGAAATTGTAACTTGTTGCTAATATACTTTCCTAAAGCTAATAAAATCTCTCAGTCTCTTTGGGTTTCCCCACATTAGGGTTTTCCCTGGCTGGTTGCCTAAATTTCTGAGTATTACATGGATATGTGATTGATGATCATTGTGTTTATTCCGCTGCAAAAGTGTTTGGCAATACGTATTTTTGCTCATGATATTTTTTGAATGTGGGTTTATACATTTTAGAGTTCATAGATGACAATTATCTCTAGGCTGCTAAGTGTGTGACAGAATATAGTGCATGTTGATTTTGTCATTAAATTTCTACATGGTATCAGAGCTTGGGCTCTGAGTCACAGTGAGCAGTGTTATTTTTGGGCCAGATTTGAAAGGGGGCAACTTGATTCTTTGTTTTCCATTGAACAGTTGACAGGGAGATAGTTTGTTTGTATCAGGTATGAGGACCGTTTGGATGCGATCAATGGAAAGTCAGGATGTCGGCTATTCTCAGGGAGAACAAAATTTGGAGCTTTGTCAGCACCATAGTTCTTGTTCTGTCAACAGACCCTATAGCTTTGGATTTACATGAGGTAAAGGAGGCCAAAGCTCTTATGGATGGGGTGAAGGACCACCTTATCCCACACTTGGTTGAAAAGAAGACAGCCAAAGACATGTGGGATGCACTAAAAGACTTGTACGAGCCGAAGAATGAAAACCAAAAGATGGCCTTAAAGGATAAATTGCATGATACTAAGATGGGTAAAGGTGAGAGTGTGGCTTCTTATCTTACCCGGGTAGCTCAAGTGAAAGATGAGTTGGATACAGTTGGGGAGGTCATTTCGGATTCAGAGCTGGTGAGGATAGCCTTGAAAGGCTTCACCAAGAAATGGGAAGTCTTTGTAAAGTGTGTGGTGGGTCGTGAGCATCTTCCAGATTGGAACAGACAGTGGGACGATTTCACTAAGGAGGAGATCCGGGAAGGCTCTCAGAACAGTGAACAAAAGGGAGATGGAGTTGATGAAGAGAATGTTGCTCTTGTTGCAAAGGGAAAGGGGAAGAAGAAAGGAAATTCCAGGAGGGACTTGAGTAAAGTCAGATGTTACTTTTGTAACAAGTCGGGGCACCTTGCTTCTCAGTGTCCTGAGAGGAAGAAGAAGGAGAAGGAACAGGAGGGGCTCGATACATTGGCCACAACATCTATGGAGGACTTTTCATCCAAGTTTGATATGGAATTTTTTTTGGTTACTCTAGTATCCAGTGTCGGTAGTGGAGGATACGAGGGTGATAACAGATGGATTGTTGGGAGTGGAGCCTCTTGTCACATGACGAGAATCTGGCGAGTATTCCTTATTATCACAGAGACGGGTCCTGACGAGCTGGTAGAGAGTGAAGGAGGTATAGCACGAATTGTATGTGGAGTTGGAAGGGTTAGATTCTGACTCAAGTATGGGGGACTCCTGGAGGTTGATGGAGTTCTCTTTGTTCCAGGGTTGAAGGTTAACTTGCTCTCACTCTCGGCCTTGGAGGATGTTGGATATTGTACATTGTTCAAGAGGGGACATGTATTTATCTGCAGGGAGGGAGCGAACCCGGTTGAACCACAGTTTCTTGGTGATCGAGTGGACAGATTGTACATGTTGCAAGGACAACCTTCAGGTTATAATTCAACATCGGATGAGGAGCAGGAGGCTCCTAAGTCTGCAGTGGGCCCAAGGATTCAATCTTGCATTCTGAGAGAAGAGAGGGAGTCTCTTCTGACCACCGGCAAAAGGCTCAGTTGGTGTGATCAAACAGATGCTCAGGGTGGAGTGGATTCTCCTAGGAGCTCAGGGTTCAGAGCGGTTGTAAGGAGGTCTTTTGGTTCGAGTTTTGTGCATGTGTTGAGGATGGCTCCAGGTTCAGAGGGAGCTCCTACTGCAAACAGTGTGATGGGACCGGATGATGGTGATAGCAGCGAGTACATCCCTCACTATGAGGGAATGTTAGCTTTTATAGTTTGGGAGGTACTCCGCATATTTTTCTTGTATGGAGAAGTACCCCTATATTTGCACTACTAGACACTTGACTTTTAATGGGTTTTTATAAAGTTGTAAGAAAGTGGTTCTTTTATGTAAATGACCTTTTAATGAAGTGTACCTTCTAATATTAAAGTGACTTTATTTCATAAAGTGCACTTATGTTATAAAGTGAAATTGTACTTTAATATTTTAAGTGATTTATTTTGGAGGCAATGAATCATGTCCCTTCATCATGTAAAAGCAAGATTAGATCTTGGCCTTTGGATTTAGGGATGGGGAAGGTGAAAAGACACTTGGAAGGTGAAAGGTCATTTTCGAATTATAAGAGAATGCATCGGGTTCAGAGAGAGCTTTGAGGAGAGGAGGGGGCAGCAAGCTGGGCGCATTTCCCAAGAGAGCTTGGGCACATTTCCCAAGGAAAATTTATGTTTAGAAGAGGTTCATATTTATTGTCGTGAGGTCGTACTGTACAGATCCGTACAATCCGTACAACAAGGAAGAGGGCACAGATTTCGAGGCAGATTGTGGGGACGAATTTCAAGGTTGTTTAGAGTGTTTCTTGCTACAGAAGGGGTCGTACAGTTCTGTCCATACAGTTGTCGTTTGGCACATTTTTCGAGGTGTTGTCCTGCAAAGGAAGGTCGTACAGCAGTACGGATTTGGCATGGGTTTCTAGGCAGATTATTGTGGGATTATTGGGTGTTGTAAGAGGTATTCTCTTGCTGGAAATTGTAACTTCTTGTTGATATACTTTACTGAAGCTAATAAAATCTCTCTCTTTGGGTTTCCCCACATTGGGGTTTTCCCTAGCAGGTTGCCTAAATTTCTAAGTATTACATGGATGTGTGATTATTGTTCATTGTGTTTATTCCGCTGCAAAAGTGTTTAGCAATGTGTACTTTTGCTCATGATATTTTCTGAATGTGGGTTTATACATTTCAGAGTTCATAGATGACAGTTATCTCTAGGTTCCTAAGTTTATGACAAAATATAGTGCATGTTGATTTTGTCATTAAATTTCTACACAAATTTTTGTTTGTAACTTTGTTAATTTCATAAACACTGAGGGCAAAAACCAGCCCTCCCAACTAACATAGCGGACACAATAATTCACCAAAATATGAGTTCAAACTTGTCCTATGAAAATCACAAATCAGCAAAACAACCTTGGCAAAATTTGTTGTAGAACCGCCACTTCCTATAGCTACCAAACTATTGCAAGAATGTCACTTCTTGTAGCTACCGAACTGTCACATGCAGTTGCAGAAACGTCGCTTTCGGTAGCGTTGCAGAACCGTCACTTCCTATAGCGTTGCAAAACCGTCACTACCTGTAGTGCTACAGAACCGCCTCTCATGGCTACAAAATCACCATGGCTCCTAGCACAAGTGTTTACTCACTTATGCTAACTCCATTATAGCACTCCACTCTAATGAAATGTCAAAATGACCTCTCTCCTATATATACATGTCTTAGGGGTCATCATAGAAACCCCTCCACAAAGTCAACATCAAATTAGGCATACATGTGGGTGTGAAGCCTCATCACAAACCCACACAACCCATCACCAAGACCCCAAGCAACCAGTTCAAAATACAAGGGGGTTTTCACCAAACCGAAAGTGTGGTGTGGTGCCCACGACAGTTCCCACATGCCCAACACCTAGGGTCATGTGAGAATACTTGCCCAAAACTACAAAACATCAACACTCCCTCTTAGCGAGAAAGGTATTCTCACCACACTCCACGATCACCTAGAATCATTTTTGTCTCCCACACTAGATCCGCTACCACAGCAACTCTCCAATCCAACTAATTGGCTACTCCCTCTGTCATTGAAGCAAATCCTGTTGTCTAGCATGATCCCTTCGTGGAAGACACCTTGCTCCTAGAAGCCTCCTGCTTCTGAGCTTCCTGCCTGGCCATCTCCACCCATGACACCTACCTGACAGTCTTGGAAGATGCCTCTCTTCCATTTGGACCTGAAGGTAGACTCCCTCTGAATTGCTGACTCTCCCTCTGAGCTTACTGAGCCCTCCGAAGTCGGACTCCTTCTGAATCTGCACAACCTCCGAAGCTACCTGCTCCTTGTCCACTGTCACTCTGCTACTGTTGGTCATGTCTCACATAGACTGGCCCTCTCTAACTCCAAGAACTACTGTCGATCTGAAGCTAGATCCTCTTGGCACAAATAATACTTAACCATCCCGGAACAATACTGCATAGTCCTTCTCCTCAATTGATGAGGCTGAGAACACACTCCTGGCACCAATAGCACATTTTCCACTCGCAACACATCTCCTAACTCCATCCAGAATGACACTGGACCAAATCCCTGCACTACATGCCTGGTCCTCATACCAAGCTCCACGCACATACCTGACTCAGACTCTGTGAAGCTCTCGAACAAATCTTGTGCCCCTATCATGTGTTGGTGGCTCCCACTATCTAAGAACCATGCAATCCTCCAGGGCAAGTGTTTTGCTTACCCAAGTCACGACCATCCAATGAACTTCTGCCCAAGTCCATCATCCAAGTCACAAAACTCTTTGTGCCTACACACACTACAATTGAATCTGTGTCCTCCTCTGAAACAGTCCCGAGTTGCGGATGGACACTCGGTCTAGTATACTCTAGACCACGGCAACTCATCTCTGCAAGTGTCCTTATCCTCCTGGGTCAAATGCCTCATACACTGTCGTACCTTGACACACTGTCAAGTGTGCAACCCTCTAGCCCGATGAAGACTATCTCGTCAACCTACCATCCACACGAAGCTATCTCGTCTGTGCCAAAGCACCCGAGTTGCACCCATCGCAACTCATTATTACAAGTCACCCAAAGTCCATCCACAGGGTTGGCAACCTACCACACAACATACTACTGCGATCCGGGCTCTCCGTTAATCCACCAAAACTCCGAACCTACCACTCTACCAACTGCAATAGTCCACAACTCCTCATCTGAAAGGTCTGCTCCATGTCTTAAACTAGAGACCATCTAACCTGCTGCCACCTGCAACAGCACTGTACCTCCCTCTCAAAGTTGTCACATGTGACCTATCTGAAAAAAAAACAAAATCTGCAACCACCTGTAGCAACTATTTGTCTCAAGATGATCCCCTTCTCTACAGATCCCATGTCAATTTTCACATGCAAATCTATGTGACTAATTTCATATCTGAAAAATTGATTCCTAGTGATCTAATAGTAAACCCTAGCTGCTATCACTGAACAATTTTACACTGAAATTATTAACTGAAAATATAACAGGGGAAACAACAAAATCAGAGATGAATCATCAACACATGTGAGACACAATTTTTTGTTCGTAACTTTGTCAATTTCATAAATACAAAGGGAAAAAACCAGCCCTCCCAGCTAACAATAGTTCACCAAAATTTGAGGTCAACCTTGTCCTCTGAAAACAACAAATCAGCAAACCAACCTCAACAAAATCTGTAGCAAGAACGCCACTTCCTGTAGCTACCAAACTGCTGCAAGAACGCTACTTCCTATAGAAGCCAAATTGCTACAGGAACACCACTTCCTGTAGCTACCGAACTGCCACCTGCGGCAACAAAACCGTCGCTTCCTGTAGCGATGCAGAACCGCCACTTCCTGTAGCGCTGCAGAACCGCCACTTGTGGCTACAAAATCGCCATGCCTCCTGACACAAGTGTTTGCCCACTTATGCTAACTCCATTATAGCACTCCACTCTAATGAAATGTCATAATGACCTATTTCCTTTATATACAAGTCTTAGGGGTCATCATAGAAGCCCCTCCACAAAGTCAACATCAAATTACGCATACATGTGGGTGTGGAGCCCCATCACAAACCCACACAGCCCATCCCTTAGCCCCCAGCTCAAAATACAAAGGGGGTTTTCATCAAACCAAAAGTGTAGTGTGGTGTCGACGACGATTCTCACATGCCCAACACCTAGGGTCATGTGAGAATACCTGCTCAAAGCTAGAAAACATCAACAAGTTCATGGATCTACACATGGCACAACCTAGTCTACAAACTACAAATGTGGCTAAGCTTATCTACATGTGGAGGCTACTTATTGCTACATCGTGGAGGTTGCTCAACTATCCAACACAAACAATGTTTTAAAACGTAGACTCGGATTGACCCAGACCAATCTGATTTCAATGACTCGGTTTACTAAAAAATTACATAAAATATTAATGAAAAAATCATATTTTGAAGATTCCAAAAAATTATTGAAATTTTGAAAGGAAGCATTATGAATAAATGAGCAAAAACATTTAAATGACAAACATAAATGAAAAGCAATGTTCCACCATCACTTATATTGGGATTCTCATCATTAGTATCACCCTCTGCCTCTACCTTGATCATCCAGGGACATCAGTGAACACTGCCCTATTTTGATGAAACTGTCTAATCCAAGCCTTGTAATATGGTAGAAAAATATGAACATGCCTAATCAATGATTTTGGTATGAGTGAAGGGTACATTTTTGCTAAGGCCATGACAAAGGAGTTCAACAATCAATACCACCAACATCAAGGTACATAAAGGGCTTATTGCTTTTGATTAAATGCCAATCCCATGCCCTCATACATAATAGAATCCAATGAAAATTGTCACGCCAGGCATTGGCAGAAAACTTAATTCTACGGATGTGATATGCATTAACATGATAGGTGCATAGGTGCGTAAATGACTATCGGTTTTCCTTAATGGACGACTCTTCCTATCACTTACGACTCTTCATATTTACATTAATGTTACAATAACGCAATCCCAAGGATTATGTGTCCAACATTTCCCCCCTTAATACGAAGGTGTGTGTGAGTCCAAAGCATCATTTTGAAGTTTTCAAATTTTTCTCTTCCAAGCGCTTTGGTGAAGATGTCCGCAATTTGCTCATTTGTGGAACAAAGTCTCAAGTGAATAGTCTTGGCCTCTGCATGATATCGAATCAAGGGATACTTTGTGTTGATGTGCTTAGTTCAATCATCGAATCTAGGATTCTTGGCCAACTTGATTGCAGAAGTATTGTCAACTAGAAGAGGAGTAGAATTCACTTGTTTCTCCTACAAATCTTCAAGTATTTTCCTGAGCCACACAATCTCCTTCGTTGCTTCTGTAGCTGCCACATATTCTGCTTCTGTTTTGGAATTTACTGAAACTGACTGTTTGTGTGATCTCCAGGAGACAACAACTAATCTAAGACTCGTGAGATAGCCTGAAGTTGACACTCCATTTTCCTTATCCCTGAGAAAGTCTAAATAGGAATATCCGATCAGATTGAAGTCATCCACCTTAGAATATCTGAGTCCAAAATCTTGAGTTCCTTTCAAGTATTTTAGAACTCTTTTTGCAACAAACCAATGTCCTTCACAAGGTTTTTCATGAACCTGGAAGGACTCCCAACAACAAATACAATGTCTGGTCTGGTGGTAATAAGATAGATAAGACTTCATGTTATTGTATGGATTGTATCTTGGGTAAAGCCCAACCCCGGTCACAAAGGTGAGACAACTACGAGAGTACCCACTGTTCGATTACAATTGTCGTTAGACCAAAACCCGCAGGCATTAGTCTCTGCCACAATCGTCGGAGTTAGGATCCATGAGAGGGGGTTAACCAATGTTGCGAAACTCGTGAGAAGCGTTGAACCCAATGTCCAACAATCTCCCCCCCCCCCAACGCGTGCTAGGTGAGTTTCGAACTCGAGACCTGTCGCTCTGATACCATTTGTTGGACTACGATTGTCGTTAGACCAAAACCCACAGGCATTAGTCTCCACCACAATCACCAAAGTTAGGATCCACGAGAGGGGGTTAACCCTGTCGTGAAACTCACAGGAAGCGTTGAACCCAATGTCCAACACCTACCCACTCTCACCTTAGATAAAAACTCCCCTTGCTTTAGTGATGATGAAATCACCACGAGGGAGGAATCTTGATGACCCTAGGGGGATTGAGATAGAAAATGAGATGATGATGATGAACACCCCTATAGGTTAGGTTTCGAGATGATAAAAGGCTTGAAGATGAGTCTTGTGAAAGGATAAATGGTTTCTAAGTGTTGAGTACCTGCAAAACAATGTTAGCCCTGCCTGGAACAAGACAAATGATGATAAACCAAGCCTTTAAATAGTGGAGAATCAGCAAGAGACGTTGCTATCCAAAAATTGCAGCAACATATAAATGTATAAATCAGCAGCAAATGATATCAATAGCTGCAAATCTAAACACCAAAATCAAGAATAAGATGATGGAAACAATGCTAGCAATGACTAGTTAAACTTCCAATTAAAGAAGCAAGACTTTGGTGATGATTGGAGGGTTGTTGTGTGATGTTATCAACAAGTTTTTATGATAGCCAAGTGGCTGTCATGGATGATTTTAAGGATGGAAATTTATTTTAAAATGTAGAAACCTTGGCGAATCTTACTAATCCCTCATATGCCAATTATAAATGTTTGGCGATATTTTTGTAAAAATATTCAAATTTCTAAGAATTTTATATAGTTTTT
>ML795062.1:358178-368854 GCA_009831015.1 Picea engelmannii | reverse complement strand
TTTTTGAGAACATGTCCTTTCATTATTAATAATTACTATTTACTAACTAACTATTTACTAATTAATTATTATGTTATGAACATCTTATTTATATATATTATGTTCATAACACAGCAAGTCTCAAATCTAAATTCCGAGCATTTTCAAAATTTTGACCCTAAGGGTTTCTAGGGTTTCATCAAAATTCTGCAGAAAATTCTGAATTATATTTCTGAGAATTTCTTGAAGAAGCTCCACAAAGGCTATCATATTTAAAGGCTTATTGTTGGCAGTGATAAGCCCAACAAAACCTAAAAGTGCTAGCCTAGCCTAGCCGTTAGGTTTTCTAGCCTAGTTGACAAGGGTTTGTGAAGATGGGCAAATTCATGATGGGAAGCAAGCTCAGCACAAAACTCCAAAGCAATGAAGACATCAACATCTCAGCACTCTCATGGTTCCTATCAATGATAATACTTGGCTAATTGACAGTGGTGCCTCCAGGCACATGACCGATATTAGAAATCATCTAACACACTTCATTGAGAAAGAGACACATCTACATGTTGTCCTTGGAGATGATGTTAGATATAACGTGAGAGGAGTTGGAACTTCCACCTTCCAACTAGATTCAGATATGCAGCTTAAATTAGAAGAGGTTCTATATGTACCAGGAATGAAGAGAAACCTTGTCTCTATTTCGGCCCTTGAAGACAAAGGTTACAAAATTACTTTCTTAGAAGGAAGAGTCCTTGCATGGCACAAAGACTCTCATATCAGCTCTTCCAAAGTAATTGGTGTCAGAGAAAACAACTTATACAAGTTGACCATCAAACCAGTTCAAGCCTTACTACATGACACTATCAGCCTAAGTGAGTTATGGCATAGAAGACTTGCTCACATTCATTATAGAGCTCTTCCAGCTCTAGGGAAAATGGTAACAGGTCTACCACAGATCCAGATCAAGCATGAAGGTGTTTGTAAAGGTTGTGCTCTTGGTAAAAATGTTAAAGGATCCTTTCCTAGCAGTGATAACCGATCCAAGGAAATCTTGGACTTGATACATTCAGATGTATGTGGGCCAATGACCGTTGCATCCTTACATGGGTACTTGTACTATATACTCTTCATAGATGATCACTCTAGGAAAACTTGGATTTACTTTCTAAAGAACAAGGATGGAGTCCTTCCCAAGTTTCAAGAATTCAAAGCTCAGGTTGAAAATCTAACTGGAAGAAAAATCAAAGTACTGAGATCAGACAATGGAGGAGAATACACCTCAAAAGAATTTATCAGTTTTTGTATTGAAGTAGGGATCAAGAGGGAGCTCACAGTTCCATACAATCCTCAACAAAATGGGGTTGTTGAAAGGAAGAACAGAACTATCATTGAGGCAACTAAAGAAATGATACATGATCAGAGTCTACCCATGACTTTATGGGCAGAAGCATGTATGACAGCAGTATATGTTCAAAACCGAAGTCCTCATCAGATCTTGAAGAACATTACTCTAGAAGAAGCATTCACCAAGGTGAAACCTGAGATAGGACACTTCAGAATATTTGGATGTCCAGTGTACCCTCATGTACCCAAAGAAAAGAGATCAAAACTAGAACCTTTAGGAAGAAAGGGTACATTTGTAGGATACAATGAATCCTCAAAAGCATATCGAATCTACATCCCAGGTCAGAGACAAATTGAAGTAAGCAGAGATGTTACTTTTGAAGAAGAAGTAGCCTTCCAGAAATCCAGAGAATCGCAAATGGAAATAGATGGTGAAACAATACCTTCTCCTCATTCAGCTATTCAAAGGGAGACAGATATTGTTCCAGATGAGCCAACAGCACCAGTTGATCCAGTCCCTCCAGCAGATTCGGTTGCCCCAAGTAATATACCCAGAGACATCACAGTTGGACATAAAAGACCTGCTTGGGCACATCAAACTTTAGAAGAAGCAGAAAGGCATAAAGCTCCACAAGGAGCAACGAGAGAAAGCAAGAGGCCTAAGAGATTCTCAAGCTACCTTTCAGCAACGACTCACATTATTGATTCAAAACCAACTTGTCATGGAGAAGCCTCAAGTGAGCAAGTATGGCAAGATGCCATGACTGAAGAATATCAATCTATACTAAAGAATGATGTATGGGATGTTGTCCCAAGACCAAAAGGAAAGTCCGTAGTAACTTCCAAATGGATTTACAAAATCAAACATCCTACTGATGGAAGCATTGAAAAATATAAAGCAAGATTCGCTGCCAGAGGGTTCTCACAAATAGAGGGAGTCGACTATGACGAGACTTTTGCACCAGTAGCAAGATATACCTCGATTCGATCCATCATTGCACTAGTTGCTTCCATGGGTTGGAAGCTACATCAGATGAATGTAAAGACAACCTTTCTCAATGGCGAAATTGAGGAAGAAGTCTATATTGAACAGCGAGAAGGTTTCGTTATACACAACGAAAAATCTCATGTATGCAAGTTGAAGAAAGCCCTATACGGTCTAAAACAAGCCCCACGTGCTTGGTATGAGAAAATGGATGGTTTCCTGATGAGTTTGGGTTTTAACAAAAGCACAGTCGACCCAAACTTATATTATCACATTGATGGCAATGAGTGTTTGATTCTAGTTCTATATGTGGATGATCCTTTTATCACCGGCTCAGAGAGACTCATTGTTTAATGTAAACATGCATTAACTTCCAAATTTGAAATGAAGGACTTGGACCAAATGCATTATTTCCTGGGACTAGAAGTATGGCAAAGATCAGACGAGATTTTCCTAAGTCAAGGAAAATATACTTTGGAGATTTTGAAAAGATTCAAAATGACAGACTGTAAATCCATGCCTACTCCAATGGTGATGGACTTAAAGAAGATGAATGATATTGATTCAGGAGACGTAGATCCACATTTATATCGACAGCTTATTGGATCCTTGATGTATCTGGTTAACACCAGACCAGACATTTKCTATGCAGTAAATGTGCTTAGCCAGTTTATGAGCCAACCAAGACAGACACATTGGATAGYTGCAAAAACACGTATTGAGATACTTACAAGGCACAATTGGTTATGGCCTAAGATATGCAACAAATGTGGACCTAAGTCTGGAAGAATATGCYGATGCAGATTGGGCAGGTAGTGCAGTAGACAGAAAGAGCACCTCGGGTAGTTGCTTCACTCTAGGATCAACCATGGTTTCCTGGTGCAGCAAAAAACAAAGCTCTRTGGCTTTGAGTACAGCAGAGGTAGAATACATTGCACTGAGTGTGGCAGTTCGTGAAGCTATATGGCTTCGGAAACGTTTGACAGACTTGTTCSATAATGAGATGGATCCGACGATTATTCATTGTGATAACCAGAGCTGCGTAAAGCTCTCCGAGAACCCAGTGTTCCATGACAAATCAAAACATATTGAAATCAAGTATCACTATATTAGAGACATGGTGCAGAGGAAGACAGTTCAAGTACAGTATCTTTCTACTCATGAACAAATTGCAGATATCTTCACTAAACCACTTGCCAAGACAAGGTTCGAGTATTTCTGTGAGAAACTTGGCCTGATAGAGAATGCCTCCCTAGCTGAGAGGGAGAGTTGATGAATGCAGCTATGGGAGACATCCTCCAGCATACAAACCTGTGAGATGTGGAACATAGCAGCTATGTGAGTCTTTCTCTCAGCTTACAAACCTGAGAGAAAGCCCCTAAGAAGGGTATGTGGTTCATGCATGAGACAAAGATAGGAACGTAGAGATGACCTCCTCCATGACATGAGTGAGACGAACTCCAAATGATTATTCCGGTGGAAAAGCGATCTGTTGAGTTAGGACGTGTCTGTGGCTGAGCACAAGGTGAACGTGTGAAATCCCAAAAGTGTTGGGCACATCGTCATGTGAACAGAAATGAAGATGATGTGATAGCCTCCTCTGAGCAACAGAGTTGACAAGAAAACTCTAGATGATTCTCCTATCGGTGGCAGTGGGAAAGTAGATCGGTAGAGTGGACATGCTTGTGGACGAGCACAGGTGAACGTGTGAAGACCTGGTTCTTCTGTGTAATGCAGTGAATCAGCGCTATGACATCCCTATGGATGTGCCCCTAGTGGATGAGCACTAGTGGGTGTATCAGATCCTTTGTTATATACTGTTCAAGAGTCAGACCTACCTGTAACCCTAATTGTTATGTAAAGGGTATAGGTCATCCCCACCTTAATATGTTTAAATGTAAAAGATAATTAATATTAATATTAATTATTATAATAATAATAATAATAAATTATATAGTGACTTAGAGAGGTTGGACCTGTTGAGCCAATAGGCATCTTTGTTGACTGGACAGGTCTAATATAAGTAAGGGATGATTCTCCATTGTAGAATCATATCCTTCTCATGAGTTTGGAAATTTCAGCAAACACTTCTACTTGGCAAAAGGTGCGCACCTCTCTTGGGCACTAGTCTTCTTGGGCTTAAGCACCCTCTTGTGTGCTAAGTCATTTTTGGTGGTGAAAGGTCTTTCTCTTGAAGAATATAGCAAAGGATTTGGCTGGGTTTTCTTCCCTTGTTGAGAAGGGTTTCCCAAGATATATCTTGTGTTCTTGTGCATGGGGTTTCTTCTTGTGATCTTGGTTGCTGAAACATTTCTTATTTATGGTTAAGACATGATGAAATTGAAATGAACTACATGCTTAACCTAATCCTTATGAAAATTCAACATAGGGTTTATTAAAGTGGTTTTAACCACTATTGAAAGAAGTCGGACCTGCTTGGTGAAGAGACATAACCCTAGCGCCCCCTCAGCTAGTATAAATAAGTGAGGATGGCGCCTCATTCATTCACTCACTCAGTCACTCAACAAGTGTGCATCTTTTGGAGGTAGTTGCAGCTACAAGAAGGAGAAGAGAGTCACATGCTCAATCTTGGATATTCTTTAGTATTTTGGTCTTTAGTCTTGGCATTGTATTGGCAATCTATTATTGAGGAAGTTTTTGCTAGGTTTTCTCCCCCATGAAGGTTTCCCATGATAAAATGTTGTGTACCTTGTGATTGTGTTTCTTTCAATGATCCTAAAAAATTAAAGTGATTGTGTACCTTGTGATTGTAAAAAATTTAAGTGAAAAAATGCCTAAAATCCTAATTTCGCCCTTCCTATAGCCTAACCTCATGTTTGACAAGTCAAAAGGTGTTTTCTCCCTTCACATCTCACCCCTCTAACCCTAACTCACTACCAAAAACCCTAAAAGTGTCTCTTCCTTGACTTTGTCTATCTCTCTTGGATGTGTGACACTTGTAATTCATCCAAGAGGGGTCTCTCTTCTCTCCCTCGTATAAAAGAAAGTCTCCCCCTCCTCATTTGAACAATCTATTCTCACAACAACTCTATTATGCCAAAATCTCTCCCATCTCTCCCTCATTCTCTTCCATTTTCTCTCATGATTCTTGGTGCCATTGGGCAAATCTTCTCTTATGTAATAAAATAGAAGTTTTGGAGGATTTCTTGTGTCTCTTGGAGTATTCTTAGAGCCATTGTTTGTTGTGTATGAACTAATATTGTTGCAATCTATTTATTTTGCATTTCCTTACTTGCATTTTACTTGAAGACCCAAGAAGAGTATTTTGTTTGAGATAGATTAGTGGTAGTCTTACTATTAATCTTTGTGAGTTGTCTCTAATTAATTTGGAAAGTATTTTGCAAGTTGTTAGATCACTCTCACCTTCTTTTGTATTTTGTAGCAAGGGTTTACAAAAATATGCAGGTTACCAAAGGCTTGGAGGAGTGGATTTCAGATCTGGAAATCCATCTTTTTAAGCCATCCAAAGCTCTTCTATTTTCTGTTTTTATTTTCAGCCACTTATCTATCAATTTTAGCTTCATAAAAATCTGCAATCTAATCTTTCTTTTTTATGTTCATAATTTTTCATTTTATTATTTTTGTTCATTGTGATAATCATAAATAATCTTTTCAAGTCATTTTAGCAAAATTTCCAGCAAGTATATCTTGTAGGTTTTTGTAGGTTAGAAGGGCATTTCTGCATCTTTTTGGCCCCAAGACACTCAAGGAGACATCCAAGGGTCTTGGTACAAAACCCTCTTCTCTACTTCACTTTCTTAACAATTGTAAGCAGCCCAAGAGAGTCTCTTGGGCTTGCATTCTCTCCACTTTAATTTATGTTCCGTAAAGTGTAAATAATCTTTGTATTTTTGCCCACACCTTGCAAAGAGATTGGCTATGCCATCCATGCAATATCATGAAGGCTAGGTTTAGATTTAATTTTCTACATTTATTTAATTTTACCTACTTTGGCCAAAACCAATAGGCTTGTCCTCCATCTTGTGTCATTTGCCGTGAGGTTGTACTGTATTTTTCAAGTCATTTAAAATTTATTTCACCCACAACTTGCAAAGAGATTGGCCTAGCCATCCATGCAATATCGTGAAGGCTAGTCTAAATTTTATTTTGTACAAAGTAATCAAACTTGTGCCCCGCCTTTGCCCCATATTCCCTCCCCTTGCCACTTTGTGGATCTTGGGTAACTAAGAAAGGGCAAAGGATTGAGAGGCTAGACTAATTAGGCACCCAAATTCATATTGCTTCTACCACCAAAAAGGGTGACTTGGGAGGCTACAAGGGGGGTTGAAGTCGGGGACGACTTCACGGCACTACGTGTCCTCCTTGCTTGAGAGCCCAAGCATTCCGGATTTGACCAATGGAGCTAGAGAAGAACCTTGTTTGTTCTTCTTCTTGAGCACCCAGCACTTCATTTTCGTTGAAGGGATATGAATTAGGGGTAGTCACATAGTATAGGCTTGTATCTTTCACAGTTAATGTCCCCCTTAATTCAAGAGAGACTTCAAAATTGCTAAAATCAACCTACACACTATTTCACAACATTTATTTTTCAAGCAAGTTACTTTTGAGCAATTTTCTTTCTTGTGCATACTTGTTTAAAAGCATTCTTTATTTCTAGCATTCTTTATTTATTTGAACATAATTGGTTTAAGTGTAAAGTTAGTTCTCATACTTATTGTGGATATCTCATAACATTATTTCATTCTTGTATAACTGTATTTTGTTGTATATCTCATTGACTCCATTTTGTTAATCTTTAGGCACTAGTCTACTTGTTGTTTCCAAATACAAGGTTTGCTTGTCATTAAAGGAACTGCACATTTGCATTTGTTGTCTTTCATCGGGTTCAGTTTCTTAACAAATTAATTCATTTAAGTCCTAGATCATTAATCAAACTTCGCATAGTTTAATAGGGTCTACCCCCCTTGGTTTCCCTAGTAGTGAGGCTAGACAGAAGAAGTCTAGATCGAGGTGACAGTGGGTCTGGACTTAGGCTTGTGCCTCCAAGGACACACCAAGTTGGTTGGAGACTTCTCCACGTTTGTAGGTGTGTATAAGGACGGTAACAGTTCCCAAACCAAAGAACAAAGATGTGGTATCTTCCAAGTGGATATACAAAATAAAACATGCAGCACACAGAAGTATTGAAAAACATAAGGCAAGATTTGTGGCTCATGGTGTTTCTCAAAAGGAAGGAATTGACTATGAAGAAACATTTGCTCCTATAGCCTGATACACTTCTTTCAGAACCATAATAGCTCTTGCAACGAAAATGAAGTGGAAGTTGCTCTAGATGGATGTGAAAACAGCTTTCTTAAATGGTGTTATTGAAGAAGAAGTGTATATAGAACAACCACAAGGGTTTGAAGTTGAAGCTAGAAAGACTCATGTCTGGAAGTTGAAAAAAGCTCTATACAGATTGAAGCAAGCTCCTAGAGCTTGGTATGGCATAATTGACAGTTTCCTGACGAGCTTGGGCTTTACCAAGAGGAAAGTTGATCCTAACCTTTACTTCAAGGTTATGAAAGATGAGTCAGTTATATTTCTACTATATGTGGATGATTTATTCTTGATAGGAAAAGAAAAACTCATCACAGATTGCAAGAAGAAGGTCGTTGCAGAATTTGAGATGAAAGATCTAGGCTCAATGCATTATTTCTTAGGTCTTGAAGTTTGGTTGAGCCCAGAGAAGATCTTCCTTAACCAAGGGAAGCATGCAGTTGAAATTATGAAGAGATTTGACATGCTGGAATGTAAAGCCATGAACATACCCATGGAAACGAATTTGAAGCTCCCGGTTGATACTTCGTCAGTGTTGGTTGATGTTACTCTATACTGACAGATTATTGGATCGTTGATGTATCTGACAAATACCAGGCCATATATATGCTTCGCTGTGAACACCTTGAGTCAGTATCTGGTGGAGCCCAGATGTGTTCACCTTGTAGCTACAAAGCATGTGATGAGACACCTTAAGAGGGTGCATTGGATTATGGTCTCTGCTATACTGGAGATCATGACTTCAGATTGTATGGTTATACTGATTCAGATTGGGCTGGAAGTGCTTCAGACAGAAAGAGCACTTCAGGATGTTGTTTCAATTTGGGGTCAGCCATGACTTCATGGCAAAGTAGGAAGCAATCAAGTATTTCTCCCAGCACGGTAGAAGCAAAGTACATTGCAGCATGTTTTGCCAGTTGTGAAGCCATATGGCTTCGGAAGTTGTTGACAGGTCTGTTCGATCTGGAGATGGAAGCCATTGTGATTCTATGTGATAACCAGAGTTGTATAAGGATGAAGTAGAAACCAGTGTTCCATGATAAGTCAAAGCACATAGAGATCCGATACCACTACATTCGTGATATGGTGCAGAGGGGAGCTGTAAACTTCCAATATGTTGGCACAGATGAGAAGGTTGCAGATGTGTTGACTAAGCCTCTGTCTCGTGTAATGTTTAAGTACTTCCGAGACAAGCTTGGTATTGTCCGAAAGCACCTCCCTTGAAAGGGGAGTGATGTTGATGATACTATGGTATCCTAACAACCAGCGAGTAGCTCTGTTAGGATTTTATATCCTAAGGAATCCTATGATTCCTAGGTAGATCCCGAAGGTCCAGTAAGGAAGGTATGTCAGAGTACATGTGCATGTATATGCCAGTGGTGGTCAATAGTGGTAGCTCAGTTAGGATTTTATATCCTAGGGAATCTTATGATTCCTGCGCAGATCCCTAAAGTCCGATAAGGATGGTCTGTCAGAGTACCACTGATGTTGCTGAAGCACCTGTCTCATTATGTTGCAACATGTTGATGATAATGTTGTTCCAGCTTCGTGTTGTTGATGATGTTCCAGCCTCGAGTTGTTGATGATGTTGTTGTTCCAACTTCGTGCTATTGATGTTGATGTTTCAGCTTCATGTTGTTGATGATGTGATGATGGTGTTACTCCAGCTTGATGTTGTAAACGATGATGATATTGATGATGAGAAAAACTTTTGATGATTTATAGATGGAAGCCACCGTGATGTTACGCTGGATTATGGTCTCTGTTATACTGGAGATCATGACTTCAGACTGTATGGTTATACTGATTCAGATTGGGCTGGAAATGCTTCAGACAGAAAGAGCACTTCATGATGTTGTTTCAGTTTGGGGTCAGCCATGACTTCATGGCAAAGCAGGAAGCAATCCAGTATTGCTCTTAGCACGGCAGAAGCAAAGTACATTGCAGCATGTTCTGCAAGTTGTGAAGCCATATGGCTTCGGAAGTTGTTGACAAGTTTGTTCGATCTGGAGATGGAAGCCACCGCGATTCTATGTGATAACCAGAGATGTATAAAGATGACAGAGAACCCAGTGTTCTGTGATAAATCGAAGCACATAGAGATCCGGTACCACTACATTCGTGATATGGTGCAGAGGGTAGTTGTAAAGCTCCAATATGTTGGCATAGATGAGCAAGTCGCAGATGTGTTGACCAACCCTCCGTCTCGTGTGAAGTTTGAATACTTCCGAGACAATCTTGGTGTAGTCCAAAAGGACCTCCCTCGAAAGGGGGAGTCATGTTGATGATACTATGGTATCTTGACCAACAGTGGGTAGCTTTGTTAGGATTTTATATCCTAAGGAATCTTATAATTCCTGGGCAGATCCCGAAGGTCCAGTAATCTTATGATTCCTGGGAAGATCCTGAAGGTCTAGTAAGGACGGTCTGTCAGAGTACTTGTGCATGTATATGCCATTTGTGGTCAGTAGTGGTAGCTCAGTTAGGATTTTATATCCTAGGGAATCCTATGATTCCTGGGTAGATCCCGAAGGTCCAGTAAGGACGGTCTGTCAGAGTACCACAAATGTTGTTGTTGATGCACCCGCCTCATTCTGTTGCCACATTTTGATGATGTTGTTCCAACTTCGTGTTGTTGATGATGTTGTTGTTCCAACTTCGTGCTATTGTTGTTGATGTTCCAGCTTCATGATGATGATGTTACTCCAGCTCCATGCTGTAAACGATGATGATATTGATGATGAGAAAAACTTTCGATGATTTATAGATGTGCCAGTCAGTGATCCATATGTCGATGATGATGTTGCCCTCTCCTTCTCTTGATGATGTTGTATTGAGTCATGTCAGTAGAATACCCTTCTCGTTAAGGGGGAGTGCTGAAATATTGTAACTTCGAAGAATATTCTTATTATATTTGAGTTATTATTGTATGTAGAAAATCCAGGAACTATCAACAGTCTTCTTGGTCTGTCTTTGACCAAGCTAAGACACTAAGTTTCTCTGCTGTTATAAAATGGTTTTCTGCTGTTTTATGACAGCCAACTGTAGTTTTGTTTTGCTGATATATTAA
>ML795062.1:338852-355483 GCA_009831015.1 Picea engelmannii | reverse complement strand
TCTGGATCTAGGTTAATCTCCACATGTGTTCTAAATTGTTCTATTCAAGCTGTTAATATCTTATATAGATCCATCTCATATATGCTTTACCTTTGATTAAACTCCAAACCTAAATTGTTTTGTTTTGAATTTTTAAAGAGTTCTCCTATTCTGCTTTTTACCCTAAAATCTAACAAACAGCAATAAAACTTAACAAACACTTCCCACAAGTTGTCTATACTTGGTTGCATCCTCAAATTCATTCTCTTCTTTTGATGTGAGTTTCAAATTCTATTCCATTGGAGTGGAAACAAGATTGCACTTAGCCATGCCAAAATTATTCAACGGTTCTCCAATGTACTTCTTCTGGGAGATGAATATGTACCTTGGATTTTGAATCACCTCAATGCCGAAATAGCAGTGAAGACGTCCCAAATATGTCATAAACAGAGACTGTCATAATTGATATGGCCAAATCTAGCATGCCACTAAAGATTAGATGGCATTATAGCATCACCGTTACGAGAGTGGTATGCAACATTTTGTGTATGGGTAGATATCCCATTCAACTTCAACAGTCTTCCATCTTCCATTATGGTCATCGTTATCACGCAGTTTGTAGCAAGGATAAAAGGCTATAAATTGGAGAGTCAAACTGGCGTAACAGGAACCAATCCCACCCAATGTCACCACAATGGGACGGTTCTTTCTATTTAGGATGGTAGGCCCAACGGAGACGTCCCCGGTGACCTGGGGTTTTGAAAAGGCAAAGGATTACAGGATAAAGTAGTTATTTCCCCCTCACAAGTCACCACCAAGCAGATAGTCCACCCAAAAGGCCAAATAATAAAGTAAAACCCCCCAAAGCGATATACATGCCTGAGACAAAGCAACAACAAACTGATATGTGCAAGCTAGCTCAATGGGTTAGTACTTCATATAAATCAACGACTATCTAATAAACATATAAGCAATTTGACAATAAAATTTAACGAAGTCAATGTTTATAAAATAGCAATGAAAATTATGTCACTTCATCAATAAATGCTAAAACAATGTGGCATTCAATCTAATAAATCAACGCTTCATTCAATTGATGTCGTTAATCACCATTCAATAGCTTATACAGAAAAACGTTTAGCTACACAAAGGTGTTAATATCAAGAGATGATGGCAACGCTTTAGTTAATAGGGTTAGTTTATAAGCTAGGGTTAGTGTGGTTAGGGTTTCATTCAATGTATTGAGAGTAGTTTTGATCAGGTTCACTTCAACGCAAGAGGTCTTTAGATCAGTGCCTTAGGGTTAATGGAGTCAAATAGTGAAGGATGCAAGAGCTAAAGGAGACAAGGGTAAACAACTGCTAAGGACTAGAGGGAGAAGCTTTGAGGTGTTGCTAAGGCAAGGCCTCAAAGTCAAAACCCTAGGGGAGAGAGGCTCACCTTGGTGTAGGATAACTAGGCCTCGGTGCTCTCTCCTCCTTCCTTAACTCAGTGGCAATCACGACTAGTTGAAGATGAAGCATAAACCCAAGACAAGAAGGTTTGATGAAGTAGAGTGTTACTACAGCAAGGCTCTATCAACAAACCCTAGAAGAATCGACCCAAAGTGTAGAAAACCTAGGCTTAAGGCGTCTCCTTCTCGGTTTATAGATAGTATGGCTAGCAATAAATGAAAAGATAAAGAGAGTGTAGCAACGGCTAGGCTCTCTCCTTCAATCAATTGCTGAAAACTTTCTCTCAATGGGGACATGAGACAAGGACCTACTTGTGTGCTTGTCACCTAGGGTTTTATTCAGCAAAATTATAAACATATGCAAGAAAAGAAACTACAACCATTCATTCAAGAAGTTTTGCAGAAAAATACTTACATATCACCAAGAAAGAGCATTGCAAACCCTAGTTGTAACACCTTCCATTAAGAGCAATGCCAAAAAGATCCTCCTTCAACAAGTGCGCAGCCAATAACCCAAGACAGGGCACAAATTTCAGACCTCCTTATGGAGTGAGTAAGTTGTCATGAAAAAATGAAGGTGAAAATCCTTCATTTATACCATACCATGACCTAATTTTACATTTTTGGTCATGAAAAAGGCCGACAAGGCCAAAATACTAAAATCATACTATTTTACATTAAAATGTCAAATTTAAAACCCTAATCAAGCTGAAAAGAGACATGAAGCCCCTCCAAAAGAGACGTTAGCCCCTTTTAGGGAAAATGGGGCATCCTGGAGCAAAACGTTAGCCCTCCTTGGGCTCCTCCATCATGCCACACGTGCCAATACTGCCCAGTCTGCCTCCCAAGCCATCCAATAGGCTGGATGACGTCATGGTCATCAAGGGTGACGTCCCAAGCCTTCCAAGGCCAACGTTCCACTGAAAGACGGTCAATCCCCCTAGGTCAAGCTCTGCCAAAGTGCCTCTGGTGGAACGTCCTCTCCTTCTCTGGTCCAAAGCCCCTGATCCATCTCTGTCTTGTCTCTACCCCCTGATGGGGTCACAGCATCCACCTGATGGGCTCTTCAGCCCCATGGAGGTCCAAACTGATCATCTCCCCATGTGTACCGGTCCAAAACGGTACCTGTCCGTCAGGCATGGTCCTGCACATCAAAAGCTACGCCCTCCATGGGCTCATCAGTCACAGGGATCATAGCAATGTCAATCACATCTCATCATCAATATTATTAAACATGTGCATAAAATCCCCAATACATCAGTTAACAGCTCAAAGACGTTACACAAGCCTACAATAAAAGTCTGGAGAAAAGGACAAGGCGTCCTATTGGGCTTGTGTCCACTGGAAAAGGGAAGTTCCCAGAAGAGACCTCATCCAAGCCATGTAAGTAGGTGATGTGGTCAGGGGAAGTCCAAGCATCTGGGTGCAATGAGAGCCAAGGATGCAAGAAATGTTACCTGTGGGTGCCTTTGTTAGAAGGTGAGATGTACCTGTCCTCGATGCATTTTTTCCAAGCCCATTCTTGCCTTTTATTCTTATTCTTTTCATTCTTTTATCTTTTATTGCTTTTCCTTTTTTTTTTGTTCAAGAGCTAATCAGGGAACACTGCCCTGGCGTGGTGACCAGTGGTGGCAGCGTTACCCACAAGTACTTTCACAGAAATGAGAAGGTTGGCTCGTGATGAGACCCACTTTCCCTTGGCCATGCAACCAAGAGTCACTGCCTTGGCGTGGTAACCAGCTGGTGGCAATGTCATACTGTTAGGTACCCATGGACCTAATAGGCTGGCTCGTGATGAGACCCCCTATCCTCTGGTTAGGTCTTGTTTTATTATTTTTCTAATTCCCTCTTGTTTCTTGCTGAGAATCCTTTTATTGCTTTCTCGGGGATCCCTGGGCGAAGCATCTCGAGGTTTTCATTTTTTTAGGCTTTTATCTTTTACCAGCTTGCTTTTACCTTCTGGGCCTTTAGCCCCTTCTTCCCACGAGATAAGGTGCAGTCCTGAAAATAGCTCAACCCAGTGCCTGGACAAGTGGAATGGGACAAGTGAGCGAGAAACAAGATGAAACAGTGGTGCTATGATGGGAGCGGACGATGGCTTTTCAGAAATCCCCCCAATGGCAAACCAAAACCTACAGACACAGGCTTGTGAGGGCACCCTGTCAATCCCCCCAAACATGGTCAAGTGGGCAAGTGTAAGATCCAAGCAGTTGTTAGAAATAAAAGCAATCAGATGCATACATTCAATGGTTTTGATGATCAAAGTGACACATACCATGATACCTAGACTAATTACCTCATGGAGCAAGAACATTCTCTAACAAGATAAAGATGTTGGAAGAAAGAAAAGGTGGGCTCTTCAGGGTCATGCTAAAGTCAATCCTGCTCTCAGTACTCCATGTCTAGGACCTGTGGGCCTCGAGACATGATCTCCTAGTTATCCCTGGAAGTGCGGGATAACAGTCATAACAAGCATGTTATGAGAATCCTTTTGTATTTCAACTTTGCCTTGGTGTCGGATGAGCACAAAGGACAGCGAGCTCCTTTGCAGCTCAGGAAGATAGAGCACATTGTGCAGAAGAAAATCCAGGAATCCAAGCAAATTAAGTCTGATGGTGCCCATTCTCGAAGGTTTGAGACTCGATTTATCTGCAAAATACACTATGCCATCTACATTGTCATTGAAGTCTTCGAAGAAGTCTCTTCGAAATGTCATGTGGCAGATTGTGCCGTTGTCAAGAAGCCATGCATCTTTCCAAGGAGTATATGAAGTGTTAAATAAACCTTTTGTTACTCTTATATTGCAATGGGCGACAATATAATGGGAAAATTCATGTGGAATACCTTTTGCTCGTTCTTAAGTTTTACCTTTGTCCTCTTTCTTATTCTATTTGTCTTCTTTGATCTTGGATCTAGCACCTTGACCTTGGTTGTGTCTACCCCTCTTTGCCTCTAAAAGTCTTTCTTCCACGTCCATGTCCTCTTCTATTGCTTTCTCCTCTAGGAGAATCATGTGGTTTACTCTTCCCTTTCTGAGCAAGGTACACAGTCTTTCCAGTTGAAGGAGTTGACTTCTTTCCAAAGGCTTTCTCGCGTTCTACAACTTTCTCCACCAACTTGTCAAATGTGATGGATTTTATTTTTCAAGATAGTGGGAATATGTACAGTAGAGTGCCTTAATGAAGGCTATGAGAGGGAGATCTATCTTCACTCTGTGGCCCCAATGTCATGTATTGTGGCTTTGATTTTTGAGGCTAAAGCCACATGGTTATCATTCTTCAACTCTAAGTTGAAGAGCTTCACCATTAGTTGTATGAGTCTTAGTTCAGAGTGTATGTCATACAAGTCATTAAATCTCTCCAAGGTGTTATAGGAGTCATTAATAGAAGCAATGTGATGGCTCACCTCCTCACTTACTGTCACAGAGATCACAGCATATGCCTTTTGGTCTTTGTCCTCCCATATGGCACGTTCTTTGTTTGATGTTGGAATCATTAGTCTACTCCCTGGTCTGCTACTCTTTGACTTTGCTTATGTTGATGTATTTAGCATCGGACAAGTACTTCCACATAGGCCTTGCTTGGCTATTGATTGCTACCAGTATTCTTCTCTGTCAAGGTCAAGGTGCTCGGAGGGTGGCTTCGGCCTATGGTTGGGTGACAAGGGTATTGTTAATGGTAAAACGAGCACAATCTCTCATATTCTAACAAGCCGGGTGCTAGGTTCAGATAAATTAACATGGTATCAAAGCTACGATTCTGAAGGAAACACTAAGATCGATATTGGCAACTAGAAAATTTGTCTACTAGGAATTTTTATGCAGGCTTAGTTGCAGGGTAAAGAGAACATAAAATAAAAAATTTAAAGAGGGAGACAGTTGTTAGTGTGTGTAGCTCGGACAGATATTTTCGTAAGGGTGTCTACTTGCAGAAATCATCATTAAATGTATCAAATACCTTTCCAAGAATTCACTTTATTAATTTATTAATACAGTGAATGTCTTTTTATTAAAGTGGCTAAGTTAAAGTCACTTAATAATTTAATTAAAAGAGAGTCATTGATCTCACGATCTAATCTTGACCGTTAATATTAGGTTAATGGCTCAAGTCAAAAATACAAAAGACAGAAAGGGTAAAGGAAAAAGACACAAGGAGAATTCATTTTCACAAGTCACGGGAAGTGAAGGAGAAGAAAAATCAAATCTCATTTTTCCAACATTGGTGAGAAAGAGGGACAGGTACAAAGGCAACACGGAAATCGAGGAATAGTGTATTTCGATGCAGCATTGATTTCGAGGCAACACGCGGATCGAGAGAGACAGTTGTTAGTGTTTGTAACTCGAACAGGCATTTCCGTAAAGGTGTCTACTTGCGGAAATTGTCATTAAATGTATCCTATACCTTTCCAAAAACTCACTCTATTAATTTATTAATAAAGTGAATGTCTTTTTATTAAAGTGACTAAGTTAAAATCACTTAATCATTTAATTAAAAGAGAGTCGTTGATCTCACGATCTAATCTTGAYCGTTGAGATTAGGTAAATGGCTTAAGTCAAACATACAAAAGACAGAAAGGGTAAAGGAAAAAGACACTAGCAGAATTCATTTTCACAAGTCACRTGAGGTGAAGGAAAGGAAGAATCAAATCTGATTTTTCCAGCATTGGCGAGGAAGAGGGACAGGTACAACACGTATTTTGAGGCAGGATGGAAATCGAGGCAGCATGTAAATCAAGGAAGCATGAAAATCAAGGCARCACAGAAATCAAGGCGACACATATTTCAATGCAACATTGATTTGGAGGCAGCACGTAGATCGAGGTAGCACATGTGAGTTGCATTTATTGCAACAGTCAGATCCATATGTTTAGCAAGTCCTACAAGTCGTACGAACAACCTCAGTGATCAGCAAGCACGCAGATCAAGGCACTGTAATTTTCAGGTTTGCAGATTTTGGTTGTGGTTTTTCTTTCTTAGAGCCATTTTCCCTGTGAGGGGAGCTCTTGTAAGTTCTAAAGTTATTGTGAAAGATGAACTGATCTGGAAGAGAAGAAATAATTGTGTATTGTGTGGGATTGTTTTTCTCATTTTTCGCTGCATGCAAGAGTTAATAATTTCAGCAAAGTAATTAAATCTGATATGTTCACTTAGTTAGCTGATTTTAGAGAAATTAACATGGTATCAAAGCTCTTGCTCTGAGAGAGAAACAAATCTATTGTATTCAGTACAAATTACTTCAACAGGTTAAAGGACACAGCTCAGATCAGCCATGTCAGTAACCAGTGTGAAGGTTGAGGATTGACTAGATGGGGTTTCCAACTTCTTGCCTTGGAAAGCAAGAATCTCAGTGATCTTGAAGGAGCAGGACTTGTGGGAAGTCGAGACCAACCCTCCTTCAGCTCCAACGTAGACCTCAAGTGGTACGCCTGCAATGGTAGACCCAGCAGTGCAGGCAGCATGGGATAAGAAGGATATGAAGGCGCAGAGGGTGATCCTTGAAGCAATCAAGGATCATCTGATCCCGCATGTTGCAGAAAAGACAAGATCTAAGGAGATGTTTGATGCACTTGTGTCACTCTTTCAAAGTGACAATATGAGTCGGAAGATGATCCTCAAAAACAAACTCAAAGAATGCAGAATGTCCACCTCAGACAACGTAACCAGTTACCTTGTGAAGATTACACAGATCCGTAACCAGCTTGCAGTTGTGGGAGAGACAATCATGGATGCAAAGTTAGTAAATGTTGCTCTGAATGGGTTTTCCAAGGCTTGGGAATTGTTTTCCACTGAGTTGTACTAGCTAGATTTGAAGGTGAGACGCCAAAGACTGAGCAGTCAGATGCTCAGAAGTCAGTGTTCACAAATTCAGTTGGTCTATCAGACCACCATTTTTCCGCATTTCCATCCCTCCAAGGCATTGTAATAAACGACTTGAGCATGAAAGTTGTAAAAGACTATTCTCCACCTAAGACCTGGGCACGAGCATGTACTCTAGAATGTTTTTTTCACTTGTTAATTATTTCTTGTCGTTTAGGCGATAATAATCTCTAAGTTTTTTCACTCAAATTTTCTCAAAAGCTGGAGTACGTGTTGGTGGTTAGGCCTTGGCATGGTATAACCAATGTCTAGTGTCTAAATGTATATGAGTTCATACTAAGTCATGTCTATTGAGTCATATGGAAATTGCGCTAAGTCCCCCATAGGTTTTTTTTTAATGTTTTAGTCAAATAAAAAATTTCCTGTACAACGAACATTTTTAATGTAAAAGTCAATAAAGTTGTAAAAAGTGTCATCAGTCAATGTCAGATGCCATATTTGTGCTCGTTTTCTAAGCCAGAGCACCCCCAAACCCTTATCCCCCCTCTGTTGAGGCAAAAAAGTGAAAAAATGTAATTTGCTCTCAAAATAAGCAAAAGGGGACTTTTAATTAATTTTCCTAAAATTTAGCAAACATGTCGGAAACATGTTTTGCCTTGTCTGCAATCCCGAGTACAGATGGCAAAGGCCTCTCCTAGTGAGGGTACATGGTCTAGTTGACATGGCAGAGAAGAGGAGATCCCAAAGACCTCACACGCACCTCCTTTCTTACTTAGCGCATTCTCCTTGAGGGGTGCCAATCACAAAGCTCCCACTCAACCTCACCCCACCTACCACCCTCACTTCACTCACCCTTACCCTCACTCCACTCCCACCTCACTCCACTACACCTACCATCTCCCCCACTCATCTCCCACCTCACTCATCCGCATCTCCCCTTTAGCTCATGAGCCACTCCTCTCCCATGCACATCTACCTTGAAGTTTTCACCCAGAAGTGTATAAAGGAAGGTCGACCACCCTCTTGTGAGTTAGTCAGAGCTTAGGAGGGATATTGTAATCGCTATTTGCTATCATTCTTATGAATAAAGAAGACTTTGGAGGTCCATGGGATGTTTCAATGTGTGAGCTTTGAATGTCAAGCATTCATTGTATGAGGTGATATTTACCAATTCTTGGTTTGCATTTGATTTATTAATATTTGCCTATCTGAAGGACATTGTTGTTCCATAGGGTAGGGATTGCAAAGTTGGTTATTTGTAAGCCTTAGTGGTGGAAGGATTCAGTTATGCCATCCACAAGTCTCATAAGCCAAGTGACATAACTCCTCTTCATCTTTTGGGGCTCCATTGCCCATCCTGTTCAAAATTCCAAGAAACAGGGTGTATCCCTTCTCTTACTGAAAAAATCCTTCAAAAAAAATTTATGTTCTATTGGTTATTGTTTGCATGCATCTAAGTCTTTGATATTTTAAAAGTAAAATCTGAATCTAATTCTTTGCATGCAATTTCTAGACTAGATCTAAAAGTCTATATAAAGGAATTTATCATTTGTAACTAGATCTAGTTCTTTTACATTGCTAGAATTTGTATCTTATCGAAAAATCTCAAAGCTAATCCTAAGCAAGTCTTTTTTGTACTTTCATTTAAATATCTGCAAAATTGGTTGCCTTTATTCGCTGATTTTTATCAGCCCAAAATACCCCAAGGAAACTAGCTCTCTAGCTCCCTCTCCTTGGTTATTTTACCTAGAAATTTTCCGGTTTTTAGGGGTGCTCCAAGATACTTTAAAGGTGTCTGTGGGCATCTTTTAAGATTGATTGTTTGTTGTTTTACTTACTGATTTTAAATTATCCCAAAAGACCCTAAGGAGGCTAGCTTTCTAGCTCTCACTCCATAGTTATTTTTGCTTGCTTTAGCCTAGATTTACTTAGTTAATTTTTGCATATTTTGGAGTTGACCAAAGACACTTCCCAAAGTTTTTTTGGCCATCTTTCAAGCTAATAACTTACTGTTTTCTTGCAGAAGTAACAGCTACAAGGGGAGGCTCCGTCTAGATTTCAAAGATTAAGCCACTTTCAAAAAACCCCATAGTTGCCAGGAACTATCTAGTTCAGTTTTTTTTTACTTGGAAAACATTGTAAGCCTTGGTCTTGCACTATAAAGATGAAGAACATCCCAAAAAGAAAGTAGTGTACAAGTTAAATAAGTTTGCGAACCACAAAGCTCGTGTTTTCTTAGTTTCCGCAGCCCTAAGGGGGGACATAGGTGCTAGTGTCCCTTTGTTTTTGGCTTTGGGGTTGTTTCCCATGTTGTTCACTTAGTATTTTCAGTTTTACTTGCATAAAAACATAAAAAGAACTCACATCACTAAATTTCAATTCTAAAAAATTAACCACAACAATCTTAGATTAGTTTCATTTTGTAGAATACTAATTGCTAGATTAGTTCCTTTTTTGCAATTATTTGGAATAAACCTTAGTTATTCAACCACATATGCAAGCCTATTGTTGCTTTCGAATGGTATTCGGTGACCCAGAAACGGACCTAAGTAACACATGTTTTTTAGGGGTGTTCCAAGATACTTTAAAGGTGTATGTGGGCATCTTTTAAGATTGATTGTTTGTTGTTTTACTTGTTGATTTTAAATCAGACCAAAAGACCCTAAGGAGGCTAGCTTTCTAGCTCTCACTCCTTAGTTACTTTTGCTTGCTTTAGCCTAGATTTACTAAGTTAATTTTTGCATATTTTGGAGTTGACCAAAGACACTTCCCAAAGTGTTTTTGGCCATCTTTCAAGCTAATAACTTACTGTTTTCTTGCAGAAGTAACAGCTACAAGGGGAGGCTCTGTCTGGATTTCAAAGATTAAGCCACATTCAGAAACCCCCATAGTTGCCAGGAACTATCTAGTTCATTTTTTTTTACTTGGAAAACATTGTAAGCCTTGGTCTTGCACTATAAAGATCAAGAGCATCCCAAAAAGAAAGTAGTGTACAAGTTAAATACGTTTGTGAACCACAAAGCTCGTTTTTTCTTAGTTTCCCCTGCCCTAGGGGGGAAACAAGTGTTGGTGTCCCTTTTTTTTTTGGCTTTGGGGTTGTTTCCCATGTTGTTCACTTAGTATTTTGAGTTTTACTTGCATAAAAAAATAAAAGGAACTCACATCACTAAATTTCAAGTCTAAAAAATCAACCACAACAATCTTAGATTAGTTTCATTTTGCAGAATACTAATTGCTAGATTAGTTCCTTTTTTTCAATTATTTGGAATAAACCTTAGTTACTCAACCGCGTATGCAAGCCTGTTGCTACTTTCGAGTGGTATTCTGTGACCCAGAAACGGACCTGAGTAACGCATGCTAGTTTTAATTAGGGAAATCTTATTTACTGTGCTATACGTCTAAGGCCTTTGCATCTGGGTGGAGTGTGTTAAGTCAGGGAGGATACTCATTTATGAGATCTGTTGTCTCCTTTGTTGGACCTACCGCACACCCAGTCTAAATGTCTATAAGATTGTTGAATAGCAAGTAAGGTAGGCCAAATACACTTTACACACAAAGAGTGGGGACCCTGACTTTAATCCCCACTTCACGGTTTCGAGACTTACTTAATATTCACAAATCCCATAATAAAATACTCAAGATAAAATAAATGCAGCATTATTCAAAACATCACATTTACTTTTCTGGCACTGGGTTTTTATTACTTTTATCTATCTTGTCAGATCTATCTTTACCTCAAAAAGCTCATATGGTTCAAGTCATCTCCTTTTGAAGTATATAACGAATGTATGAATGATTCTTCCATGTGGCTTACAGGGTGTATCCTTTTTTACATAATTGTATCATATATGATGTTGATGCAAATCTTGATATTTCCACAATAAACTCCTAGATTAAAATTGGCTTTCAGTCTTCATAAATTAAAAGCCTTAGATTCATTTTCTTAGGGACTACCCCCCTTGGCTTCGCTAGAAGTTGGCCTAAACGGAGGAGTTGAGGATTAGGTGACAACATCTTAACTCTAACTTGCCCCCAAGGACACACCGAGTGGATTGAATATTTCTTCCACGTCTCCCAAGTGTGTATAAAGGCGGCAACAGGAACCATTCATCATGGGCATATATGCCAGAGAGAAACCTCCCAAGTGGGAGAGACTTTGGGATGATTGCATTCAGGAGGAGACTCGTAGAGAGTCTAGATCTGGCAAGAAGGGAGGAGGTGCAGAAAATGACAACTTAACCCTTGTCAGCAAGACAAAGAAAGGAAAAGGAAAAGTTGTCAACAAGGGTGACAGTCAGGGAGAGGGACAACAATCTAGGCAAAAGAGAGATATAAGCAAGATCAAATGCTATATCTGCCATAAGAATGGCCATTTCACTTCTCAGTGTCCACAGAGGACGAAAGTCCAAGGGAAGCCGCAAACTGTTGCAACTACTGCAGAGACATGGTTGAGCGAACTTTCATGCAAGTTCGAGAATGATATTGCATTCGTGTCTTGTCTTTCCACCGACACTACTCCCAAGGGTGCGTGGTAATTGGACAGTGGCGCCTCCCGCCACATGACAAAGGCTAGAGAGTTATTCAGCATCTTTTCAAAGGATGACTCAAATCTCCACATAAAGCTTGGCAATGAGGCCAAGTATGCAATCTAGGGTCAAGGGACAGTGCAATCCCAGTTGGAGTCAGGAGGGTCCTTTGTTGCGTAGCAGGTACTTTATGTCCCTGGTTTGAAGAAGAACTTGTTGTCCATCTCAGTCATGGAGGACAAAGGTTATGAGGTTAATTTCCGAAGAGGGCAGGTGTTCATTCGCCCAAAGGGAGCCAGTCCAAATAGATGTGAGGATTGGAGTCTGGGATGGGAACCTTTACATACTTCAAGGCCAACCTGCACAGGCATTGTTGCAAACCAGTGAGAGCTTGTGTGATCTGTGGCATGGGAGGATGGGTCATCTCCATCACAGAGCTCTACCATTACTGAGGCAAATGGTCACCGGGCTTCCAGAATTCAATCTAGACCAACAGGGGGTGTGCAAAGGTTGTGCACTTGGCAAGAACGTCAAGGCAGCCTTTCCTAGCAATGAGACTCGATCCAAGGGAATATTGGATTTGATCCATTCAGATGTTGACAAACCTATGTCAGTAGCTTCAGTGAAGGGTGCATCCTACTATGTGACCTTCATTGATGACTTCTCCAAGAAGACCTAGATCTACTTCATGAAGGAAAAGGATGAGTTCTTCAGTGACTTCCGAGCTTTCAAATCTCAGGTGAAGAACATGACAAGAAGAAAGATCAAGGTATTGAGGACAGATCAGGAAGGTGAGTTCACCTCTACAGAGTTCACTGATTTTTGCAAAAAGGCAGGGAGCAAGAGGGAGAAGACAGTGGCCTACAACCCGCAGCAGAATGGGGTTGTAGAAAGGAAGAATAGGTCTATCATCAATGTGGGGCCATGATGAATGATCAGAGTTTGCCTATGTTTATGTGGGCAGAGGCTTGCAATACAGTTGTGTAATTGCAAAACAGGAGCCCACACCAGATAATGGAGGCTAAAACACTGGAGGAGGCATTCACATGCAGCAAACCTAAGATAGGACATCTCAGAATTTTTGGTTGTCCAGTCTACATCCAAATTCTTGTGGAGAAGAGGATTCGAAGATCTACAAAGTGTTCTTCCCAGATCAGCGCAAGACAATGGTGAGCCCAGATGTCAAATTTGAGGAGAACTTGGCATCTAGAAAATCGCAGGACCTACCAACAATTACAGAGGGGCCACAGGAGGTGGACCTTGTTAGATTTCACTAGTTTCGTTAAGATTAGATTTACCATCGCATTTTTATCTTCTTTTAACATTCAATAATCATATACTGAAATATATAAGCAACAAATAAACAAGCACAAGAGGACACAAACACTTATCCTGAGAAAACCCCAAACTCGGGAAAAAACCCAACCAACTTTTCTTAGAGAGAATATTCCAATACAATCATGAGCAGGCTCTTATCACAAGAGAAAACCAACAATGAAGAACCAAATACTTATCTCTTCTTCTTGTCAAATCCTGGCGATGGTAGACAATTGAGTCACCACAGAACTGGCGCAATATAGGCGTATCACTAGCGCACCACAGAACTGGCACAACCGGTAACTGCAACTGGAGTTGCTACTACAATTGGAGTTGTTACTGCAACTATAACTGGCATGAAGCAACTGGGCAGCACCACACAACCTTAGTGCAACTCTTCGAGGGGTAGCACACAAGAGAGATCACCAAGAACCACCAAGAATATCCTTCCCTTCATAGACAAGCTTGGGGTGGTGGAGAATACCTTCCTCGCTAAGAGGGAGTGTTAGTGTTTGTAGCTCGGACAGGTATTTCCATAAGGGTGTCTACTTGCGGAAATCGTCATTAAAGGTATCCTATACCTTTCCTAGAATTCACTTTATTAATTTATTAATAAAGTGAATATCTTTTTATTAAAGTGACCTACGCAATCTGGCCAAGGGTTTTTGGACCACATGTGGGAAGTGAGGAAGGACGCACATGCGAAGGAAGCCGCTGAGAGCGAATCGTACGGAAGTGTCCGTACAAGTTTTTGTAGATGTACGAGGGTTGCATTTGGAACAGTCGCGTATCTACACGGGTTCCAGTGGAAACAGTCACGTATGTACACAGGTTGCAATGGGAACAGTCACGTATGTACACGGGTTCTTGTATGGACAGTCGCGTACAACCGTACAGAGTTTATGGGAAGGAACAGGTCCGTACAGGCTAACGTCAGTAGTCGTACGACGAACGTCAGCGGGCCATACAGGTGGTCTGCAGCAGATTTGTAAGTTGGGATTTGTCCTGAAAATTTTGTTGATTTTGTGGTTGTAGAGAGGACTGATTTTGTCCTTATATTTGGTAAAAATTTTACGCTGTTGAGAAGGCTGGGTTTTCCCTCAGAATTTCTGAATTTGACAAGAGTTACAGAAAAAAAAAATTGTGTCATATGTGTTGATGATTCATCTTCTATCTTGTTGTTTTCGCTGCTATATTTTTAGTCAATAATTTTAGGGTAAAATTGTTCAGTGATAACAACTAGGGTTTATTGTTAGATCACTAGGGAGCAATTTTCAGATCTAAAATTAGTCACATAGAGTTGTATGTAAAAATTGACAATTTCAGCAAGGGAAATTCTGCAATTGTGGCAAACCTGGCCCAGGATTTCTTGGAGGATTTTATGTTTTTGTTTCAGCGAAGGAAGACTTATTTTCCAGCCAAGAGAGGGCACACGTGAGGAAAAGACAAGCAGCAAGCTGCATGACTGGGAGAGAGAGTACAGCTGCACGTGTGGAACAGGCCACAAGTGTGAGCCGTACAGGCCGCACGTGTGACCAGAACTGTACGGACATTCTGTACGGTCACACATGATAGGCCACACGTGTGAATGAGCAGGTACAGTCCGCACATGTGAACAGAACTATACAGACAGTCTGTACGGTCACACGTGATAGGCCACACGTCTGAATGAGCAGGTACAGTCCGCACATGCAGATTTTCTAGGCATGTACAGCAGTCCGTACTGTTGATGTCAACAAGCCGTACATGTGGCTGCAGCAGATTTGTGGGCGGAGGAATTTTTCCGGGTAATTTTGATGAGGTATTTGCTGATTTTTCTGAATTGATGAGGACTGGTTTTGTCCTCTATTTTGGTGATTTTGACACTGTGTAGAAGGTTGGTTTTGCCTTCAGAAAAATTCTGAATTTGACAGTTACAGAACAGAAATTTTGTGTCTCAAGTGTGTAGATGATTTATCTCAGATCTTGTCGTTTCTGCTGCTGTAATTTTCCATCATAATTTCAGAGAAAAATTGTTCAATGACAACAGCTAGGGTTTATTGTTCGATTTTCAGATCTGAAACTAGTCACATAGATTGCATGTAAAAATTGACATATTTCTGAGATTTGATGCCCATCCTCTTAGAGTTTATGATGTCCATGTTCGCTTGTATAACCTACATCTGTGTCATCAGTCGATATTTGTTTTCAAGCTTTGTGATTTGTCACTGTTACCTTGGGTGAGAAATTATCTAATGAATTGCAAACTTCCATGCATAAGAGGTCTTTTACAAATGCAATACCCAAGCTCTCAATCTTTGCAAAAGCATTCTTGTGCCATAAGTCCTTCAGTGCCCTCAATGGAACATCAATCAGTAGATGAAGTTTCATTGTCCTATTCACATGTCGGCAGGGCACGGTTGTGTGCCCGTCCTTACTAGTGCAAGTGATTGACAGACCTCTAGTGCAAGCCATTGACAAACCTTGCATCCTTTCTCCTCACCCACAAACTCTAGATAATTTATTTCAGTCCAAATGTCATTCCATGTTAAATCACCTTCTTCAACCAGCTCTAATTGGATAATGTCAAAGAAAAGACTATGTCAAACAAACAGATAATGTATATAATAAAATCAACAGACCAAGTCCACATCACTTAGCAACACACATATACAATTTTAATTGTGTGCTGACATTATTCATCTGCAGCCAAGGCATCTCGATTTTTGCAGTAGTTATTGCCCTGCAAAAGGCTACAATTTTCACATTTTAGGTTTTTGGGCATCAATGCCTTGCAGTGATCATCCTCTACATTTCAATTATGTGGGTGCCATCACCCGGCAATGAATAGTATATAACATATCGAAGTATTATGGGACAAGAGAGGAGAATCAAGATTTGTTTACAGGGTTGATTGTGAAGCTGATAAAGCATAGAAATGTGCAGAACTGTTCAAACTCATAGAAGGAGGAGGGTCAATTGACTGAGAGAGAAGAGTTTCTGAAGACAGACAACGATCTCAATAGAATAGTGAACCATGGAAAAAGCAAGTTACTTGAGAGTTATAAAACTGGATAAGGGAATAAACAGCTTTATGCAATTCATGGAATGGAAATTTGAAACTAACAAAGAAGCTAGATATGACTTGCTGTAGCAGGAAGTTGGAACCAAGGCTGTTGGAAGCAGGAAGCGGTAGCGGGAGTGACAATTTTCAAAAATTTCCGGGAGCAGGAGCATTTCGGGAGCGTTTTTTATATAATACATAAAAAATATATATTTTGATGCATATATATAAAAAAAGCATGCAGAATGGCGAATCAATTGCAAAAAACATGAAAACATAGATATAAGATCATTTAACTAATTGATTAGTGATGATGATTAAAGAATCAACCATTTAGTACACATATAACATCAACCCATAAACATTTGTCATCAATAGATTGTAATAGACAACATCAACCACAAAATGAAATAGACTCTAGAGCATCATATTTATTACCAAAGAGTTGTAAGATTCAGTCAATAGTTCAAATTTCAAAATTCAAACTTCAAAGGTAAA
>ML795062.1:299730-314876 GCA_009831015.1 Picea engelmannii | reverse complement strand
TTGGCCTTGGGAGGCCCATGACGTCACCCTTGTGACCCTTGACGTCACCCAGCGTCAGATGGACATGATGGAGGCAGTTGTGTGCCAAGTGGTACGTGCGGCATGATCCGGAGGCCTTGGAAGGCCAAACGTTTTGCTCATGGAGGCCAATGTCTCACTTATGAGGCCCAACGTCACCCTAGGAGGGCATGACATCACCTCTTCTGCACATTTTAGGGTTTAATTTTTTAATTTTATGTAAAAATTGGATTTTTTATATAACTGGCTATGTCAGCGTTTTTTGACCTAATTTGTAATTAAAGGTCATTTGAATTGTATAAATAAGGGAAAAATCCCTTATATTTTTCATTATCTTTCACTCACACAAGTGTGAGGCCTGAAATTCTACCTCTTTTAAGGCTTATTCGCTGAACTAAGTGGTGCGCAACTCTTGGAGGGAGCTTTTATTGGTGATTTTTTGCATTTTCATGGTGGAAAGTCTTCAACTAGGGCTTGTGACTAGATTATTCTTGGTGAATGTAAGTGAAAGTCTGCAATCCTTCTTCTTTGAATGGTTATGGTATCTTTTGCTTTTCATTTATGAGATTATGAAATTGCTACGGTGAAACCCTAGGAGAAAACCACATGTTACTGTCCTTCTCTCAATAGCTCTACACCTACTTGATTTTGCTAGAAGACAACTTCATTGAAGAATATGTTAGAGCCCTACCTTAGTAGCACTCTAGTACTTTTGCTTCATTAAGCTTTTATTTAATTCAAGCTTGACCTAAAGAATAAGGAAAACCGTTAGGGCCTAGGGTTACCTACTTCCTAGTAGTCGTCGTCCTTCTAGGGTTTTGGATAATTGAGGCCTTAGGTTACCGACACCTCAACCATCATCCCTTTTGTCTTTAGTTCACTTATTATCATTTGTTTCCCTTAAGATTGTTGCTGCAAAAGTGACTCCATTTACCCTAAAGGCACTAGTTCATACCTTACATTTGATTGATTGATGAAAACAACCTTTAAACCATCTACTTCAAGGTCTTTGTTAACCATTCCTAACCTTAGATTAGACTAACTTACTAACTATCTTGTTGTTGTTACAAAAGAAAGCTACAACCATATATGACAGCAGTAAAAGCTTCTAAAAGCAAGTGTTAGCTGATTTTACAATGCCTTCTTTGCTTCTGACAAATACTAGCACATTGTCAATTTTAGGTTATCATTTTGGGTCATTGTTGAAGTTTGTTTAAGGCATAATTGTGAAGCTATCATTATATATACATTGTTATTATAAATTTCTATTGCTTCATCTTTATTATCAACTTATTTCTTTTGTTCAAAGTCCAAGGTTTTATGAAGCACTAATATCAATTGGTACTTGCAAATAGCGTTTTCTTGTTATCTTGTTCTGTGCAGGTACACTTAAGCAAATTTTTGCTTCATCTTATTAAACCTTTGGGACTTTCTGATCAGTGTGACTTGTGAGAGGGGAAGAACTTTCTTGATACTATTACCTTTGCCTTCTCAAACCCCCAGGTCATCGGGGATGTCTCCCCTGCACTATTACCCCTAAAGAGAAAGAGGTGTCTTATTTAGGTGACAGTGATAGGAAAACCTCCTGTTACGCCAATTTATTGTTCACTTGCCTTTGGCTTTTGGGCAAGTACAAATTGTGCGATAACAGGGTGGAGAAGGACTTCCATCCAAGTGTGCAAGGGTAGGGCCCAAGGAAAGGAGCAAAGGGGCAGCGCGAGGGAGATAACAACCAACCAACAAGAACAAGGACTGATATTGAGGTTTGTAAGGCTTGGCTATTTGTTGTTTTGTATGATTCCTCAGATGGGCCATTATCCTAGGACAGGAGCCCAAATTTTATCTAATAAAATCAACTCATAATCGGTTTTCCCTTAGGGGTTTTTCCAAGGGTAATTTATCCAGAAATATAGTGTGCAATGTGTTTGGTTTCAGTTTTTGCTTTTGCTGTAATGTTTAGTTAATAACTCCATTGTGCATTTATTCAAAAAAATTGTCTTATTAAAAATTATTTGTCGATGTTGGGTTAGGGGAAATAAACATGGTACCAGAGTCGTAGTTCTAAAAGGAGAAGCCAAGTTGCACGAAGATGTGATTTGCAGCGCAGAAAATTGTTTTTAAATTTTTGTAGGTCTGCAGGGATGTTAAAACGTTAAATTCAGAAATTAAAAAAAAATAACGATAAGTCGTAGGGTCGTCGTACGAGTTGTACAGCATACAGTTGTCATGCGTTGAGATTGGGACGAAGGTAGGCTGCAAAGATTGCAGTTCGGCACCGTAGAGGAGGAAAGGGTCGACCAGGCTATGGATCGCACGGATTGTGCATGGAACAATAGGTAGCAGAGAGGCCCAATAATGGCAGTAGCAGGAGGTAGCAACGTGTAGCAGATAGAAGGTAGCGATGGTGGTGTTGGAACCACACGGGCGTGTAGAGGATTGGCTCGGACAACAGAGTGTTTGCCAAACGGGAGATCATGGACTAAGAGGAACGAGCTATAGCCGCAGCCACAGTCATTGACCAATAGTCGTGGGTTGCAACCGGCAACCACAATGCCGACAAAGGAGTTGCAGATGTGGAGCACATTAGCTGGGAGCAGGATGACGAGAATTGGAAGTAGCGGATGGAGAATGTGACGGTGCAGGAGACGGGTCGAGAGCTAGGCCGAGGAAGCAGTAGTCGCTGCAACAGTCGTCGCTGCAACTGAAGTGTAGTGTGTGCAGAGGAGGAACGGCAGAGGATCTATCATGTGTCGCAGCAGGACGTGGGCGCGAGATCGTGGGCTGTAGCCGACAACCACCCGCCAGGAGAAAGTTGGGAAGAGCAGGTCGTACACGGGGACTCTCACAATAGGGGTGACAGAGGTTGTAACTAGGCCAAGGGGCACAGAAGAAGAGATCGTCGTCGACAGGGCCAACCGGGAAAGGCTAGCTGAGACAGGCCACCAAGTCAACCACAAACAAGGCAGCCAACAAACAAACAGGCCCAGTAGGCAGTCAAGCAGCCCAGAAACTCCATCGAGCAGCTGCAGAAGTCACCAGGCAGCGAGCAAAAAGTTTGGGCAACCCAGAGAAGTACCCGAACAGCAACAAAGGTTGTAGGAAGCCTCAGGCAGCTTCAGGTAGGGTTCCAGGCAACAGGCAGCAAAATCCACGCAGCGGGTTCGGAAATCGAAAAATCGTGTTTAGTGGCTTGTTGAGCAATGGAAAGCAGCAAAGTGGAAGAAAACAAGGATCGTGTAGCTCTGAAGGTTAAACAACTCAGAGGGAGTCAGCCTTCAGATTTAAGTGGGAAGGACAAGCCTTCCAAATCTGTCAAGGAGTCATGCTACGAGATGACCATGCATGATGCTCAAGAGTAGGAGGCTTCTAGGAGCATGTTCAAAGGCAGCAAGTCTTCGAAGAAAGGTTCGAACGAGGTGGCAAGGATAGCTTTCTATTCAGAGAGTGCAGTCGATCAGGTGGATATTGAATTTTCTTTGAAAATCAGAACCTAGTTGTAGATTTAGAAAAGTCAAAAAGCAGAACTGAACTTCTTAACTTAAAATTCTGAACATGTTGATTTTCTTAACATTCTAATGCAACGAAAATAAATATATAAAGACACAAGCATTCACACACAGAAAACACGGTGATTTTTTGCTCAACTGACCCCGAAAAAGCCCAACTGGGAAAACCGGTCTTCTGCTTGATGATTTTTATTATTTCAAGAAACAGGGCAAACTTAGAAATTTTACACTTCTTGTTCTGAAACTTGTCTGAGGCAAAATCTCTGCCTTCAGCAATCTTACATCCTTCTCCCTCACCCAAACTCCTCACAGCATGGTTGTTGGTGTGTCGTATGGCCTGTACGACCCAAGTTGCACTACCCTCCTTTTGGGTGCATCGTACGGATTGTACGGCATGTTGGCACAACCTAGAATGAGTTGGTTTCCTTGTTGGGCGTAAAAGTTAAGTTGGCTGAGCAGAAAATGGAGGTCGTTCGGCCCTTTCTCCTCTTGTTGAAGCTTGCTCTAATGTTGAAATTGCTCTCTCTCTGTAGCTTCTCTCCTCACCAAGTCGACTTGTGCACAATGAGGCTCCAAAACCCTATTTCTTCCTTGGCAATTCGATTTGGGCCCACCAGTCATCTCACTAGCTGAGATTAGATCTGAATGGAAGGCTCAGAGCAAATGCTTTCTTACTATAGGAAATATTAATTTTTCCTAAGTCACCTAATTGTAGAAAACAGAAATTAAATTGGGCCCCTCTTGGTGGGTCCCCCTGCCAAATTTGGTGCACCTCCAAATATAGCGAACCCTTCCAACTCTAACTCCAATTCTAACACTCCTTAGAGAGGAAGGTGTTCTGCATTACACTAAGTTTATCTCTGAAGTACACAAAGCTTGAATTTGGCAATGCCTTGGTCAAAATATATGTTGTCTACTCTCTTGTTGGTAAGTACTGGAGTTTAATCTTTCCCTTCTGAACACAGTCTCTGATATGGTGGTACCTGATCTCGATGTGTTTGGAGCGGTCATGAAACACTGGATTTTCAGAGAACTTAATGCAGCTCTAGTTGTCACAGTGTATGATTGTGGGTTCTAACCCCGGACCAAAAAATCCTACAAGTAGCTTTCTCAGCCAAATAGCCTCGCAGGAAGCCATATACTCGACCTTAACTGAGCTGAGTGCAACAGATCTTTGCTTCCTGTTGGACCAAGAAACAACAATTGACCCAATACTGAAAGCACACTCTGAAGTGTTTTTACAATCAATGGAACCTCTTGCCCAATCAGCATCAGTGAAGCCCTGAAGCCTCACGCCATCAACCTATCTGTACCATAAACCATAATCCGTTGTGCCTCGGAGATATCGTAACACATGCTTAGCAACAACCCAATGTAGCCTGGTAGGTTCTACCATGAACTGGCTCAACTAGTTAACTGCAAAACATACGTTGGGTCGTGTGTTAGCGAGATACATCAACGACCCTATGAGTTGCCTGTATAAAGTAGCATCGACCCTCTCGGCTCTACTAGAATCCACCTTCTTCCAGTTGGTGACTAAAGGAGTGGCCATGGCCCTACAATGCTACATGTGAAATCTCCTGAGAATCTACTCTGCATCTTTGCCCTGTTCTAAGAAGGTCTCACCGTCACCCTGCCAAACCTCCAATCCAAGGAAATAGTGCATCAACCCTAAATCCTTCATCTCAAACTCACGTGCAAGGTCTTCCTTGCAATCCTGAGTCAATTTATCTACTCCTGTCAATATCAATTCGTTTACATAGATCATGTTGTCGTCCTAATACGCACCTGGGGTAAGGTGGAAGATTAGACAACATGCATAAGTATAACTGCTCACATAAAGTAAATTGATAGTACTTTTAAACAGTGCCTTAAAGGGAGTCGTGGGCAGTGTAGATCGAGGATTTTATTAAGGTAAATTTTGTAATTAGTTAATGAAGAGTGTTTGGCCCCTTAGGAAGCTTGTTCTTTGCTTGGACTTGCTGAGAGATTACCGAAACCCAATGGTCTCACCAGTAAACTCACTAAAAGTGTTGGATGTCCAAAACAGGTGGAAAGTCAAGTCCCGAGAGGGCCCGCCTTACTTCGCAGGTCACTTTTAGGCTTTTTCCTCCCAATGAATTAACAACTTAAGGGGTTGCCCTATTAAACTAGCAAGGTTCAATTACTTGATAAAAGCACGAAACAGATAGATCACACACCCTGCTTTGTAAATGAAGCACTTGCACAAACACTTGAAAGTGTAAAGAAATGAAATTGCAACAATTAAATGAATGTACCATGCTTTATAGTTTGAGAAAAAGATTAACAAGATACTGCTTGAAATTTAAAAATTGTTGCAAGATAAATAAAAGAAATTAAGTGCTTGAAGTAGAGCTAGCTAAGCATGCATGATTAATTAAGACTTGATTAACATGCATAAAGATTAGAGTGTTGTAGTGTGTTTGATATGTTTGACTTGTGTAATTGATTACTAGATTTTAAGCATGCACAACTTCAAAAGACAAAAACAAACCCACAACACAAATCCCCCTAAGGGGATGAAGAAACTGGGCACAAAGGGCCCGCTTTTATTGCACTATTACAATGGAGAACCAATGTTCTCTTTGAGCTTTTAGCTCTTTTTAGAAGAAGAGGGATCATTATTATTGGATTGTTTCGAAGAATACAAGAAGAAAAGACAGTAAAAAGAAACTTCGTTTTGACGAAGTCACAACCCCCGAGGGTCCCCAGGAGCCTTGATTTTGTCCGAAACCGGCAAAATCTCCTCTTGAACTTGTATTTGCTGCAAGAAAACAGCAAGTAAACCAAGTTAGAAAATGCCAAGACAAGGTTTCAAACAATAAAAAAAAATTATCAAAAATTTTAGAAAATTTTCTTGGGCAAACTGCAAATTTTTAGGGGCTTTTGGGCAACTTGCAGGGAGCTAACTTAGGCTCTTTTGAATGCTTTTGTTTGCTATTTTGGAACAGCAAACATAAGGCAGCCAATTAGCTTGATCAGAAAATTAAAGCTAAGCAAAAATTTGATCTAAATTTAAGGTGAAAAAGAACAAAAAACTTCCTAAAACTAGCCTAGATCTATCCTTTGAAATTAACAACTTGTAACTCAGATCTAGAATAAATTGCAAGCAGACTTTAGATGCTTAAAATTTAAATTTGAAATTACTCTAAATTTGCATGCAAATCAAAGAAAAAAATGGGAAAGGAATTTTATCAGTTTTCTAGAGTCTCCGCCTGAGCCTGGAACTTTTGGGCTATGGGGTTCTCTTGATGTGAAGAAGAGGGAGCTTGATCCTTGGATCTCTTTGGATGAAGACGATGGAAACAACCACCTGTCGATCCTCCAAGCTTGAGGAACCTGCAACTACACTTCAATCCTACAACAAAGTGGTTAAAGGCCTTCCCTACACAACACGGCTCACACAAGCATGTTAATTTAACCAAAAAATAAAGCATGCAGTGTAAAAGTCTATGAAATAAATAAGCAATAAGACAAATCAAGCTAGATTAATCTTACCCTATTATATGATAGCATACCTGATAGGCTTCACCAATTAATCACAAAACTGGAATGTAAAAGATACATGTTACCTCATAATAAAATTTGCATTTGAGATCAAAGCATCCACACATTTGAGTCCACACCAAAATAGCTCCAAAGTCTTTCTTATTCCAAATGATAACAATATTACAATAGCTTGCTTGCCCAAGACTAAACTCAACTGAGGAGAGGTCGACCCTTTCTTATATAGCTTTTGAGGTGACAATTCCTAAGTGAGCATGTGCTAGGGTTAGGTTTAAGGTTTAGGTAATGCGTGGGTGATGAGGGAGTTGCGCACTAGTCAAAGGGTAGATGCGCTAGGGATGAGTGGAGTGGTGTAAGGTAAAGGGGAGTGATGTGAAGTGAAGGTGAGTGATGGTAGGTGAGAGTGGGAGTGAGGGAAAGTGAAGGTTTAGTTAGGGAATGCGTGGGCCCTTTAGGAGATGCGCCATGCTCTAGGAATGCGCCACCTAGGAGAAGGGGTTGAGTTCCCACATTGGGATCTCCTCCTAACTCCATGTCACCTCAATCAAGTGGACCCTTCCTCAGTTAAACTCGCCGAGGGCCTCCAGTCAACTGGGGACATGAAAGAGCATGTCTCAATCATGTTCCCCAGTTCTCCTAAAATTTAGGAGATTAATTTAATTACACATTTTTCGTAATTTTCGAATAATTTTGATTTTTTAGTGATAATAATCACTTTTTTGCCTCGAAAGATGGGAAATAAGGGTTTACATGGTGTTTTGGACTGGAAAACGACTATAAATATGGCATCTGACAATGTTTGATGCCATATCTTTTACATTTATTGACTCACAATTAATAAATTCCATTTTTGCGAGAATTTAATTAATTCACTGAAAACTTAAAAAAAAACCTATCAAACCTAGTCGCAATTTCCAAATGACTCAATCAACATGTCCTAGTATGAGATTATATACATTTAGACACTAGACATTGGATTTTCCATGCCAAGACCTGCTTGTCAATACATACTCCGGCTTTGGAGCTTAGTCTTCTGAATGAAAAAACTTAGAAATTATTTAATCGCTCACTAAGACAAGCAGAAAAAATAATTAACAAGTAAAAAAAAACACTCCAAAGTATGTGCTCACTCCTGGTCTTAGGTGGCCAATAGCCTTTTACAATATCTCATACTTAGAACATTTATTACAATGGTGGAAATGCGGAAAAAAGGGGTCTTTTACAAGACCGGCTGAACTCTAAACTCTGCAAATATGACCATCGATTGCTCATTCTCTGGCGATTCTTCAGGAAATCCAGCTTGTCCAAACCGGTGGATAACAGAGCACAAGAATCAGAGATTGCCCCTCAACTACTATGTAGTAGAGGTTCAGATCCGCCTCACTCTTGGTAAATCCCAATCTGAGAAGGTAGTTGTCAATGCAGGCGTACCAAGCCCTCTGTGCCTGCTTGAGCCCATAAAGAGCTCTCTTCATCCTGCATACGTGCGTGTCTCTGTTGAAGGTCTCAAACCCCTCAGGCTGCTCCACATAAATCTCCACCTCAACCACTTTGTTAAGGAAAGTGGTCTTAACATCCATCCAGTGGACTTTACACCCCATCTGCGCTGAGATAGCCAATATAACTCTAACAGACATACCGCGCAACAGGTGCAAATGTCTCATCATAGTCGATACCCTCAACATGTGAGAACCCCTTGGCCACAAATCTGGCCTTGCACTTCTCCACACTCCCATCAGCCCCATGTTTGATCTTATAAACCCAACCTGAGCCAACCACAAATTTTCCCTCTGCTCTGGGCACTATCTCCCAAACGTCATTGTGCATGATAGAGGAATACTCCTTTGCCATGGCATCTCACCAAACCTGTTGGGAAGCCACCTCCTTATAGGAAGAAGGCTCTGAGTCTATCAACTCAATCATAAGTGCCAAACAACCTATATATCTCTGTGGAGGTCTGCTCTATCTCAATGTAGAGGTGGGAGGCTCAACTCTCTCCTGAGCCTCTCTGATCAATTGATCTGCGCATTTGGCTCGTCTTCTCCCAAACCTGGGAGTCACTGGCTGTGCGGGCTCCACATGCTCCTCTCTCTCCTCCTCAATCTTCTCCTCATCATGTTGCTCTCACTGTTGGTTGAGTAGGTGTTCAAGGAGCTAGCCGAGCCTCCTGCTTGGGAGCATGTTGCTCCCCATCCTCTGTTGTTGTCTGTTCACGCTCCAAGGACTTCCTAAGAGCCCGACCCTCCTCAAACCTGACATCACACCAGATCATCGTCCTCCTAAGTGTTGGCACATACACCATGTCTGCCTTGGTTGTCTCGTTGTAGCCTACAAATGTGCCCTTCACTGCAGTGGGCTCCAGCTTCTTCCTACTCTCCGAAGGTACATGGCAGTAAACCAAACTGCCAAAGATCCCGAAATGAGAAACATCAGGGTTTTTTCCTATGAAGGCCTCCTCCAGTGTGGCCCTGCCTAGCACCATGTGTGGACTCTGGTTCTATAGAAACATTGTTGTGTTGCATGCCTCAAGCTAGAGGAGAATGGGTAGGCCCTGGTCATGCAACATGGCCTTAGCAACACCCATTAGGCTGTGGTTCCTGCGCTCAACTACACCATTCTGCTGAGGATTATGGGGTTAAGTGAGCTCTCTCTTGATGCCCTCTTTGGCACACGAGTCCCTGAAGGCATTGGAGATGTACTCCCCTTCGTTATCTGACCTCAAGTCTTTTATCTACTTGATGGTGTGGTTTTCAACCATGGCCTTGAACGCTACAAATCTGGACAACTCTTCATCTTTGTTTTTCATAAAAAATATCCAAGTCTTACGAGAATGGTCATCAATAAAAATAACATAATACATGAATCCAAGAAGGTATGGAGAGGAAAATGGTCCACAAACATCCGAGTGAATCAGCTCCAATATGTCTTTGGCTCTGTCATCTCTGTTTGGATAGGAAGTCTTGCCATACTTGCCAAGGGTGTGCAACCCTTGCACACCTCATGATGATCCACGCTGCAAGGTTGCAGTCTTGTGGCTATCTCCCCCAAAATCTTCAGCGCCCTTTGGTGTAAATGACCCATGCGCCTATGCCACAGCTTTGCTAGCTCACGACCTTGTTGGTTATGCTTCTTGTTGTTCAAAGTTGTTGTAGCCCCAAACTGTAGCTTGTAGATGGTTTTCTCCCTAACTCCAATCTGCATTGTTGTCCTGGAGTTGGGAGGCTTCAAGAGGACCCTCCTCTTGCGAAAGAACACTTCATAACCCAAGTCTTCAAGCACTAAAATAGACACCAGATTTTTCATCATCCCTGGAACATATAGAACATCTCTAAGATAGAGAGGTTTTCCAAACTCCCTCTCAAACTTGAAAACACCTACACCTTGGGCTCAGTATTTGCCATCATCCCCCATCTCAATATTGAACTGCATGTCCTTTTCTGTCAGTTGGTTGAAATAGTTTTTGTTCCCAGACATGTGGCAAGAAGCCCCATTGTCAATAAACCAAATGGTATTTGATGAACCCCCATGTTGGCATCCTTTTTGTTCCCTATCTCCTAAAATACATATGCATTTCGCCTTCCTTTTTATGTTTTCCACATACTTATCTCTATAAAGACCTACCTTTCTCACAGGTATTACCATTGCCACATAATCATCTTAATTTATGTTCATAAATTAGAATTAGAATGAATTTTAGAAAATATTTTGAATTATTAAATATATGAGATTTCAATAACATTAATTTTGGCCATAGATGCAAGGTTTCAGGTTTATTCTCTTGAAGTACATGAAGATATCTATATATGTGGCAAGACATTTTTCCAAAACAGTTTATGAAGATATATATACTATATTCTCAAGAGGGGGTATTTTAAGAAGATAATTTTTAGTTGACAGCACAACATTCACGTTCCATTTTCTGCATATACATATCAGCACCTACAACAGTACGGAATACCTTGAATGGACAGCTGACACATGAGCAAGTGGCAGGGTTGATGCTATTTTGATTGGTCGCCAAAAGGAGATCAGCATAAAGGCTACATAACCGTGAGCAGTGAATAAGATGCTCAGCATCTTTACTTCATCGCACATGATGAAATCTAAATAAGGAACAAATGTAACAATCCACCAAGTGCATCCGAAAAGTGAAGTAGTCATTGGATCATGCATCCGAGGATCGAGCAGCCATTGGATGGCGCATTTAGTGGATAGATTAGGCATCTGGTTATTTTAACAATTTTCCTAGAATATAGGAAATTGGCGCTCTGTATACAGAGCTATTTTTAGCCAAGCATTTTGTATATATGTGTGTGCTCACTTGAGCAAAGACGATTACGTTGTGAGACGTATTAAGCATTGAACTGGGTGTATATTGTCTTGAATTTCCAGATTTCTTATATATATATATATATATATATATATATATATATATATATATAGTTTATGTTGTGCGTGATCATTCTCTGTTGATAATTTAGTGAAGTGTGAATACGGGAGTACTGTGAGCGTGGGCCCACTCACAGGTACAGTCCGTATTATTTCCTTTTTGTTCATATCTTTTGTTGTTGGTTAAATTTATGTATGCTAGTTAGAAATATATATGTTGATCAGATTTACATAGGATTGCTAGTTTCTACATTTTCTGATTTACATAATAATTTTTGAGTTTCATAGACCTTAGTATTTCCTTTTGTTACGTATGCACAGTTGCTACAGAATCACAGTGCCTATGAATTTCAGTTAGGTAAATATTCAAAGATTAAGTTTATGATATTTCAAAGAACTTAGTCTTCAGAAATACCACAACAGGACTGAAACATCAGGGTATTGTGACTCATTTCTTTCGTAATCATAGTTTACAGTATGCTAGTCCTCTTTTCTGTGTAAACTGCACAGAGCGCCTCGTAAGCACACATTGAGCCTCGGGTTGACAAATGAATGGAAGAGCGTAATCTAATACTAAACAATTATGAGTTATATTTTTACCTCGTCAGTATTGGTCATAGAATTGTCCATGCACGCAATAAATGAGAAGTCCTCTTCAACACGAGATGAGAACTCCTTTATTTCTGTTGAAGCTGCAACTGCCCCTTCTTACGCTGAAGACACTTCGTGGCATAATGCCTAAACTGATGGCACTGAAAACACTTTACTATGCTGAGGTCTTTCTTAGGTTTTCCATGGCCCTTTGAGCTGGACTCGGCCCCTCCTGAGCCCTTCTTGCCCTTGGGTTTGCCCCCTTTACCAGCTAGGGCAAAATTTTCCTCATCAACATCTTGTTTTACATGAGACCCAAATTTGGTCTGCTTCCTAATCTCTTCCTGCATGCAGTCACTCCATAGTTGTTCCCAATCTGGGAGATATTCTCTGCCACTGACTGCATTTATGAAGTTTTCCCATGACTTGGGAAATCCCAATAAAGCAAAACTAACCATATCTCTGTCTGGGATTGTTTCCCCAACCCCTACAAGTTCGTCCTGGACTTGGGTAAATCTGGTGAGGTAGGAAACCACTGATTCGGACTTTGCCATCTTGATGTTTCTCAGCTTGTCTCTGAGCACAAGCTTCCTAGCTTCACTCGTGCCCTGGTACAGCCCTACGATGGTTGTCCACATCTCCTTTGTTGTCTTTTTGCCTACAAGGTGAGGTATTGTGTGGTCCTTGACTCCCTCAAGGATAATCCTCTTAGCTTTGGCATCCTTCTTGCTATGTTGGGCCAACTGTTGAAGATCTACTAGAGTGGTTGGTGAGTTATCCACAAATTCCCAAACTCCCTGCTCCTCGAAAACAACTCCAATTCTTTCTCTCCAAGAGCAGAAATTGGAGGCCCCATTAAGACGATCTTCAAACCTCAGCCCTACGTAGCCCATTATGTTGTCCAAGGGCGCACACTATAGCTTGTCTAGCTAAAGACCCTAGCGCACCAGTTGGGTCGAACTCCTTTGCTGAAAACCTGTTCCTGAAGCCAAAACAAGGAATGTTGGTCTATAATCAAAGGCTAGGCTCTGATACCATGTTATATTTTCTCTGAAAATCAGAACCTAGTTGCAGATTTAGATAAGTAAAAAAGCAGAACTGAACTTCTTAACTTAAAATTCTGAACATGCTGATTTTCTTAACATTCTAATGCAGCGGAAATAAATAGATAAAGGCACAAGCATTCACACACAGAAAACACAGTGATTTTTTGGTCAAATGACCCCGGAAAAACCCAACTGGGAAAATCGATCTTCTGCTTGGTGATTTTTATTATTTCAAGAAAGATAGCAAGCTCAGAAATTTTACACATGTTGTTCTGAAACTTGTCCGAGGCAAAATATATGTCTTCAGCAATCTTACAGCCTTCTCCCTCACCCAAACTCCTCACAACCTGGCTGTCGGTGTATCATACGGCATGTATGGCTCTGTTGTATGGCCCAAGCCACACGACCCTCCTTTTGGGTGCATCGTACGGACTGTACGGCCTGCAGGAATGACCCAGAATGGGTTGGTTTCCTTGTTGGGCGCAAAAGTTAAGCTAGTTGAGCAAAAAATGGAGGTCGTACGACCCCTTCTCCTCTTGTTGAAGCTTGCTCTAATGCTTAAGTTGCGTCAGCTTTCCAAATTTGGTGCACCTCCAAATCTAGTGAACCCTTTCAACTCTAACTCCAATTCTAACAGTGGATTGAAGAGTAGCCATGGTAGCGGATATGATAGCAAAGACAGGGTCACCTCCGGGTGGTAGAAGTACTTTCCTCGCTAAGAGGGAGTGTTTATGTTTTGGTACTTCCACGCCGGTTTGTTTCTAACATGTGGGAGTCGTCATTATTACCTTTCAACCTTAGGAAATTCACTCTATAAGTGATTAATAAAGTGAATGTACTTTTAGAATTAATGTGAGTTTAATTTAATTAAATGTTTAAGTTTTTGGCATTGGAAACTTAAGTGAGTTAATTAAATCCTAGCCATTAGATCTGAAGTGAAGGTCAGATTTAATCTCGACCTTTGATCACTTTGGAGATCTAGGGTTTTGGATTTAGCATTACTCAACATTATAAAAGGTTGCCTAAGTGAGAGGATGAAAAAGACCCAGGATGAGTGGGTGAGATCTCATTGATTGCGTCGAGAAGGACTTCCATCCAACTGTGTAGGGGCAGGGCCCGAGGAAAGGAGCAAAGGGGCAACAAGGGAGATAGTAGCCAACCAACAAGATCAAAGGACTGATATTGAGGGTTGTAAAACTTGGCTATTCATTGTTTTGTATGATTCCTCAGGTGGGCCATTATCCTGGAACGGGAGCCCAGATTTTATCGAATAAATCAACTCAGAATTGGTTTTCCCTTGGGGGGGTTTTCCAGGGGTAATTTACCCATAAATCTTGTGTGCAACGTGTTTGGTTTCAGTTTTTGCTTCCGCTGTAATGTTTAGTTAATAACTCAATTATGCATTTATTCAATAAACTCGTTTTATTCAAAATTATCTGTCAGTGTTGGGTTAAGGAAAATTAACATTTTCCAACCATTAGGGCATGGCATCTTGCATCCATTTAAAGTAGTTTCATACTATTTCATTTCAGCGATCATTGATCATTGTTTTGGTGATATTTTAGCTTACATTTAGCTTCTTTTCATTGGCATCTTTACTAATCTATGGACTGTTTTATTTCTGTTGTTACAGCTGCGTGAGACATCCTCTAGAACACAGACTGAGTGAGTCAGCCTGAGAGAGAGCCCATGAGTTGGGTGTGGCCATGAGATGGGTGTGTAGTTCCTCTCTAAGACGGAGATGGAACGCTGTGTGCCCTATGCGAAGTGAGGAAGCTCATTATTTGGGTGTGTCGTTCTGTCTGAGACGGAGATGAAACAATGTACCGTTCTCCTCTCTGCAGAGAGTTGAGATGATGTGATACTGCAGATGATTCTCATGTGAGACGCAGTGAGATAGAGATCTGTTGAGTAGGACGTGTTCATATTATGGTAGCTGCGGAAGGTATTTACCTCCACATGTAAACCTGACGAGAATAGAATATTCCGGGAAGCAAGAAGAAACCCTAATTAGTTGGCTAATAACCCTAGAAGACAAGTCGGCTCAAGAGGATAACTTGTATTAGGT
>ML795062.1:274857-290944 GCA_009831015.1 Picea engelmannii | reverse complement strand
TGTTTTGCCGTGAACACTTTGAGTCAGTTTCTGGTAGAACCCGAACATGTTCACCTAGTTGTTGCAAAACATGTGATGAGGTACCTTAAGGGTACATTAGATTGTGGTCTCAACTATGATGGAGATCATGATTTCACACTGAGTGGGTACACTGATTCAGATTGGGCTGGAAGTGTCTCTGACAGAAAGAGCACTTCAAGATGTTGTATGAGTTTGGGATCAGCCATGATCTCATGGCAGAGTAGGAAGCAATCCAGCATTGCTCTCAGTATAGCGGAAGTAGAATACATTGTTGCGTGTTCTGCCAGCTACGAAGCTATATGGCTTCGAAAATTGTTAACTGGTCTATTTGACCTAGAGATGGAAGCAACCACGATCCTATGTGACAACCAGAGCTGCATAAAGATGACAGAGAATCTTGTATTTCATGACAAGTCGAAGCACATAGAGATCTGATATCATTACATACGTGACATGGTGCAGAGAGGAGCCATAAAGCTCCAATATGTTAGCACAGATGAACAGGTTGTCGATGTGTTGACTAAACCTCTATCTTGTGTAAAGTTTGAGCACTTTCGAGATAAGCTTGGTATAGTCCGAAAGGACCTCCCTCGAAAGGGGGAGCAGTGTTGTGTTGAGATATATCTAGTACTGTGCTTCCAGCTTAATTGTTGTGACGTAAAGCCGGTCTAGTACTGTGACTCCAGCTTAAATGTTGTGTTGAGATATGCCTAGTACTGTGCTTCCAGCTTAATTGTTATAACATAAAGCCAGTCTAGTACTGTGACTCCAACTTAAATGTTGTGTTGAGATATGCCTAGTACTGCACTTCCAGCTTAATTGTCGTGACATAAAGCCAGTGTAGTACTGTGACTCCAGCTTAAATGTTATGCTGAGATATGCCTAGTACTATGCTTCCAGCTTAATTGTTGCGACGTAAAGCCAGTCTAGTACTATGCTTCCAGCTTAATTGTTGTGATGAAAAGCAAGTCGAGTATTCTGCTTCCAGCTTAATTGTTGTTACGTAAAGCCAGTCTAATACCGTGCTTCCAGCTTAATTGTTGTGACGTAAAGCCAGCCTAGTACTGTGCTTCTAACTTAATGGTTGTGACGTAAAGCCAGTCTAGTATTGTGTTTCCAACTTAATTGTTGTGTTGTGATTCCATCTTAATTGTTGTGGTGTTTCCAGCTTAATTGTTGTGTGGTGTTTTCCAGCTTAATTGTTGTGATGATGTGTCAGCTTAATTGCTATGATGATGTGCCAGCTTAATTGTTGTGATGTGTTGCCAGCCTCGTGCTGTGTTGCCAGCCTTTGTGTTGTGATATTGTTGTTTTTAATGTTGTATCAACCTTGTGTTGTTATTGATGATGAGGATGTATTAGTGTTATACTAATCCATGTCGATGCAGTTGATGATGATGATGCCACTTCAGCCTCTTGCTAAAGATGATGATGTTGATGCCACTTCAGCTCCTGAGTCCTTGCTGAAGATGATGATGATGATGCCACCTCAGCTCCTGAGTCCTTGCTAAAGATGATGATGATGATATTATTTCAGCTTTAATGCTGAAGATGATGATGATGTTACCTTAGCCTCATACCGATGAGGATGATGACGCTACTCCAACTCCATGTTGTGTTGATGATGCTCCAGCCTCTGTGATGTGTTGATGATGAGAAAAAACTTCCGATGATTTATAGATACGCCAGTCAGTGTTCCAAGATGATATTGATGATGATGTCCTCTCACCCACCTGATGTTGTTGATGATGTTGTCCTCTCTCTCGCCTGATGCTATTATAGAATACCCTTCTTGTTAAGGGGGAGTGTTGAAATAATGTAACTGCAAAGTGTATTCTAATTATTATTGTTGTATTATTCATTAGATCAATCCCCTATTGCGGATTGATCATGTCGGTTATTGTAAAAGACCAAATCCCCTTTTGCGGATTGGTCAAAACATAATTGTAATAGACAGAATATATTAAAGGTGGTTATAACCACCCAGATTGAGAAGTCGACCCTACCAGTGAAAAGACACCTCAACACGTGCCAGAGTTGTATAATAAGAAGGCTAGCGTCTCATTTAGACACACACTCACTTGTTCATGGAGGAGCAACTTTTGGAGCTGCAGTTGGAGAAGAGAGAGAGAGAGAGGCACATTCTTGGGAGGGGACTTTCTGTATTTGTTTGAGTTATCTCTTGGCATTGTATTGGCTATCTATAATAAGGAAGTTTTGCTGGGTTTTCTCCCTCATGAGGGTTTCCTAGAATAAATGATGTGTCTCTTGTGATTGTGTATTTCTCAATGATCCTATCTTATGCTATCGTTATCTAGTGAAATGCAAAGAACTTTAATAATAGCTTAAACCTTAACAGAAGAACTGTCGCTAGGGTTTCTAGCAGGAGCAGTTACCAAAGCACTATCGCTAGGGTTTGCAGAAACCCTAATCCTCTCGTTGAGGCACCTTAAGTGAAGGGATTGACCTAATTTCCGGATAGACTGGTGCACCCCAGCCTAGCGCATCTCCTGGTACTCTCACTAGGGTTACTAGCAGGTGCAGTTGCAGAAACCCTAATCCTCTCGTTGAGGCACCTTAAGTGAAGGGATTGACCTAATTTCCGGATAGACTAGTGCACCCCAGCCTAGCGCATCCCCTGGTACTCTCAGCAAGCTAAGACGTCAAGGTTAAGTTTTTGATCAAATCTAACGTTGACCAAGTCAAAGGAAACCATGACTTACTCTATGAAGTCAGAAAACAAGTTAGATGGGGCTTCTAAATTCAGAGCATGGAAGACAAGGATTGATCTCATCCTTGCCAAGAATAAAATGTTGGATATCGTGAAAGGAAAGATTGTGGAACCAAAGTTTGAAGAAGGAAAAGAAAATGAACCGCAGAACATTGCAGTTATGGAGAAGTTCAAAGACAATGACATCAATGCCATGAGTATGTTAAAATTTCAGACCCCAACCCAGTTTCAGTCTCGCTGATTTTTCAGCCAAAGTTAAATGCCCAAACCCAGTTTCAGCACTGTTTCAACACAGTTTCAGCATATAAAAACTTAGCAGAAAATAAACTTCAGAACTGAAACATGAGGATTCTGAACATCGTTTTCAACGCAGAAATAAAATATCAGCAGTATGGAAAACTCGGAAAATTTAGACACAAGAATATTCGGTCTAACTTCGACCCTGGAAAAACCCACAAGGGGAAAACCAGTGAGAGAGGGCTTTTTATTATTATAGAGCTTCTAAGAAATTTATTTTACAGCATATTCATCTTCAGAAATTTACACAAACTTATCTGGACATTCCTGTAGCTTTGCTCCTCGATTTCTGAACCAGAAATCCGTCCAACTATACGGTTGTCCCAGCAATTAATGTTGTACGGACTGTCTCGAAATTTGTGCCCAAAATTCTGCCAAGACTGTACGGAAAACCGAGCAGGAAAAATGCCTTGAAAAAAACGTGCCAACACCTTGAAAAACGTGCCCAGAATTTTCTATGGTACGGCCCTCGATTTCTGTGCAGGTTCGTATGGACTGTACGGACTTTTCTCACCCAGAAAAGTGTGCCCAGCTCCTTCCTCGATTTTTGTGCCAATTAAATGTTGTACGGCAGCCTTGAAAAGCGTACCAATACTCTCAAAAAACACAGTTGTTGTCCACCTCGATTTTTGTGCACATTTATTGTTGTACGGCCTTCAGAAATCCGTACGTACGGCCTGTTCTTCCTTGTTGTGCCTCGAAATTCATGCTGCTCTTTGCCTTGGGATGTGTGCTCTCCTTCAACAAATGTTGTCTCTCTTCTCAAGCTCGACCTCTCTCTCTTGCTCTCTCTTGCTCTCTCAACAAGAAGATTGATGAACAACCCACAATGGGTGCGTCCTCTTGCCCTAATCGACCTCATGAGGGAAGGTGAGGGGTTTTCTAATCTAACGGTTGAGATTAGATTAGATGGGTGGCTGAGATTTGGTGTCTCTTCACTCACCCTCACTTTAGTCATAAAGTTATCTTTTAATTTGCATCTCACAAATTAATTTGACTAGGACCCACATTAGGCACTTTCTCCCCCTTAGGCGCTTAGGGAAGAGAAACACTTGCCTTGGTACTTTACTTTAATTAAAAATTTAACATAGTATCATAGTGGATTCTATAAAAGACCACTTGATACCCTACATCTCCCATCTTGATTCGTCTAAGAAGATGTACGATGCCCTAACAAAACTCTTCTCAGTCGGAAACATTGGACAAGTAATGAGTCTGAAGAATGAGCTCCGTAACATGAATATGAATGATGATGGCAGCATAACATCATACTTTGTGAGAATCTCTCAGTTAAGAGATCAACTACAAGCTATTGAAGAGTTCATTTCAGAGAAAGAATTGGTAAACATAGTACTCGATGGTCTTCCCAAGACATGGGATGCATTTGCCGCAAGCATGAACACAAGGAAGGAGTATCCTACATTTGAAGAACTTTGGACTTACTGTGCACAAGAAGAATCAAGAATTAGTGCAAAAGAGAAACCTCAAAAAAAATACGATGATCAAGCCTTCATAGCAAGATTCAAGAATTTCAGGAACAAAAAGAAGTTTGGGTCAAGGAAGAAGCCAAATCAAGAGAAAGATATGTCAGAAATACAATGCTTCAACTGTCGAAAATATGGTCACTACAAGAATCATTGTCCTGAGCTAAAGAAAAGGAAGGAGACACACGAAGCATCAGTTGCCGAAGAAAATGAATCCTCAAAGAAGGCCAAGCAGAATAAAACAGACTTAACCTTTGACAGAAAGAATGATTCTGGGAAGCCTCACTAGAACGAATAGATAAACCAGGGTAGCACACCTTCTCCAGAGGTAGCGCACAAGATAGAGTACCAAAACACTGAACAGGGAATTACTGCACACCTGCAGATGCTGCAGCGCCTCCTCAACACTTGTGCCTTGCTTCTGAATGATTGAGTGTGTGTACAAATGAGCTGGATCGCCTCATATTTATACTAATCTGGCCAGGTGAACAGGTGTCTCTTCAAACAGGGCCGACCTGTCCTTTTCTGGATATGTATATTTATTTATCTTTCTGGCAGAGCCGACTTGCCTTTCTAGGGTTTTCACACATCTGTTAGGGTTTTCTCTTGCTTCCAGAATATTCTATTCTAGTCAAAGGTTTTATCCATGGAGGTTAATACCTCCCGTTGCTACCAAAAAAAATACCAACACAGCAGACTCATGGGGAGATGGAATTTGAAGAGACAGCTTTGGAATCTAAAGCAGACATCAAGCAAGAAGACCACAGTGGGCATGACTTCCATTTAAAAGTCCATGTTTCTATGTATTGTCAATCAGTACTTTTGCTAGAACAGTATATCAGAATATATAGCTGTAGGATTTTTAGTTTTGTAGAGAAAAATGTAAGAACAATGTAGACTGTAGGTAGACTCTTCACAGTTTTTGGAAGTTTTGAATCTCTGAGATCAGACTCTCTCTGTTCGAATTGTATTATCTCACTGTACCACCACAGATTTCTTTTAATATAATTGCTATCCATTCCAGTTTTTTTTAAAATGATCAGAATTGAACCAATACAGGCATGTAATGATTCATGGATTTCCTCTCGGACAGCAAAAAGCTAAATATTCCCAATATAATCAAAACCATGCAATAAAAGGAATTGAGTACAGTGGCATTGGTAAACAGCTAAATAGCACGTATTCATGAACATGTTTGGAGCACTGATGTCAAAGACCAATACTAACCTTAAAATGGTCACACCGAGATCTGAGCTTCCTGCATAGTCGTTAATTATCTCCTCTGCCATTTTCTTAGCTTTTCCATAGGGGTTGATAGGCACCTAACAAAAAATACAATTTATCATGAAGAGTAGCTTCAGACACAATCATCTGTTTTTCACATTCCTCAATAAAGAAAAAGATCAGTACTGATTTGATAATATGTATTATGTTGAAGAATATCATTAAAACAGAACAATAATAATCAATGTATAAGCATTAAGCATCATCAAAAAACTGAATCAATAGCATACATAAAGTAAACTCAAGCTGAATATCATATAAGCAGGGATGAAAAAATAAAATAGTATGCATCAGCATTAATGTCATTCCAATACTAAACAGAGCCACAGATAATGAATTTACAAACTCAAGCGGATCCATACTTGAGGAGTATCTTCAGTTATTGGCATTGTCTCGGGTTCTCCATATGTTGCACAGGTGCTGGAATAAATAAGTCTCTTCACATTATTGGCAACCATTGCTTCCAAAACAGTCAAGGTATTTGATGTAATATTGTGATAGTACCTGCAATGAAATTCATGTTCAATGTTCATCCATTGTTTGAACATTGATATGATCATCATTTTATGTGTGCGTTAAATTCCTATCAATAGGATCAATCTTGCATGAAATAAATTCTCATTGCAATTTGGTAAAAATGAGACAAGATTGGTGGCATGAAGAACTCGCCAAACAAGCTATTCCAAGCAATTTTTTTCCATTTCCCTAGTCCAAAATTAGATATAAATCATATAGTGCATGCACTTAAATCTGCAACTCGTGACAGGATGAAGGGAATTGATATTATAATAGGATAAAAGGAATTAATATTGTGAAAAAAATAAAAGCATACCTTAGTGGATCAAGAGTACTCTCTCCAACGTAAGCAACGGCAGCAAAATGCATGACTGCATCAAATGCATTGTTTTTAAATATTTCATCTACCTGATCTTTTGTTAAGACTTCCCATATTACAGATATAAACAACCAACAACTTGACACAACAGTACCCTTCCCAATTTAAATAATGTCATGCAAAGTAATCATGTTCTGAATTTGGATACAGCCCTTTTGTCACCCAAGTCGGCATAAATGAACTGCAGTTGATTAGGATGTGGAAATAACTGCTGCAATACATGAACAGCTCCTAAGTTTCCCCGAGACAGATTGTCCTGCAATTTAGGAATATTTTAGTGATTCATTTTTGTCCCTCTGCTTATGATTAATGATCTAAATAAAATAAATGCAAACATTTCAGACTTTTTAATTATGCTAGCCAACATACAAGCCCCGAAAATCAGAAGCTCACCACTATTGTCACCATGTGACCATCTTCTAACAGTCGTAGAGAAGCATGTGATCCAATGTATCCTGCCCCACCGGTGACTAAAATGTGTTGAACACCCTCTTCATGCTTAGAAAACTGCTCAGAAGAAACAAATCACTTTTATCTTATTTCTCCTCCAACAAAACTTGCAGAAGGACAAAATACTCATTCCAAGCTAAATTAACTCAATTAATGCAGAGATTTCTAGTAACAAATTTCTGTTTCTGGAGACAGTAACTAAGTTTCATCTACATGTAACCACTCAACATGCCAGTGGTTCTTGGACTAGTTAATCTATTTCTACTTATGATACGAGAATCATGATATGGTTTGATGATATAGTTAATCCAGTTCTAATTCACTAACATGTTCCCTGTCTAAGTAAGTGACAAGCCCACTAGTGAGTCTTGGAACATAACCAAGAAGTTACCCAAGATATATAAGATAAGATAGATAAGATGATTTTATTATAGCCCAACAAATGACCACAAATAGATCATTGGGACTGCTAAGTACAATAGTACCAATACAATGTGAGAGCGCAAGGGTCACTCCTATAAAAACCAAAAGCAGATATAATCTGAGATATAAAATTTAATAGCTAGAGAAGAGCATGTTGCTGGGAAAGCTGGAGTTCATTTAGTTGTGCTTCAATGGAGACACAACATGCAACTATAGCCACATTCCCCTTTTAAAAAGGTTTTCCATTCCTTGGGATGTTACTAAGTAGGAAAGGAAAGTCTTAACCTAATGGAGTTTGTATTGGTGATCCAAAATGCATCTACACAAGTACCATATGAATTTATTGATGCTCAAGACAGGGGAGACTAGTAGTTGGGACATCTCAGAGATGGTGTTGATTTTGTCAAATTCAGGTCATCAACTTTTGATGCGTTTTTGGGGCTCTAAAAAACATTTTTTGGATCTAGTGCCTAATGAGGGTCACCGCAAGCTTTCCTCATCCAAAGCAGAACTTGTTCTTCCCATTGAGATCTTTCCAACAAGCTATTGTGCACCTAAATCAAAGCTCGTATGGAAAAGTTATGGCCTTGGCAAAAGGTAACGATCCAAATATTCCCCACCTGTCCAAGTGGCAACCATGTCAACTCACCATAATTCAAATATGGGGAGTTAGTAACATGTAAAAATCTACTAAACTTCCAAAAGAATCATGGAGGATCCAAGAGGGTTTCAGAACCCTAAACCTATCATTAATTCTAGCTATCAAGAACCTAGAAGGCAAGAAAGGGTTCACTTTTTCACTAGCTATCTGCTATTACATATTATGAGCAAGATTGTCAAGGACATGCAAACAGAGCAGATACGATAAGATAAGATAATTTTATTAATTTCCCACAAATGACCACAAAATTAGGTCAATGGGACTGTTGAGTACAATGATGTCATTACAAAGCAGGAACTCCAAACTGGCTCCTATAAATGGCAAGATACAGAAAGCAAATTATGAAATCTACACTAAAGCATGAAAAAACCTTGACTCCGAGTACGGGAAGCCACATCGAGAGGGACTTGTGTAGAAGGGATGAATCCAGGAACTGGTCAACACCTAAATAATGTAGATATATCATGGTCAGCTAGATCCATCTCTCCTAACATCCAAGGACAAATGGAGGAAAGTCAAGATAGAGTGATGTCCAGAGGACGAGCTAGGGGAAGATCTAGACAAGCTCTTGAGTTGTTATATAGAAGGGGTCATCCATCGTCGAGGTCTGGATGATCTTGTTTGTCTGTTGGTAAAGAATCTAGTCTGGCAATGCTACTAAGATCTCTAGTAAGGGGGATGGTCCCTCTCTGATCCACATTGATTTAGAGTCGGAAGCAACGCAACTATTAGTGTATCACTTGGTGCCCCTACCTAATTGGAGCACCATAAAAAAAGGAAGCAATCCTCTGTGTGGAGTCTGGTCTAGGAGGAGGCCAAAGAGTATGGGCATGGAGCTTGAGAGCCTCCCACAAAGAGATAGATGCATATTGTAGAGGATTGTAGAAGACTATAGGACCTCATAGCTTCACAGTAAGCTTGTATAGCTTAGTAATCTGTATTGTAATCTCCATAATATAAGAAAATGGAGGGCACAATCCTTCATTGAATGTTAGTCTTCGCATATCGGTTTCCAAGGTAAAAATTTATGGTCCATTGTGTTGTTTTGCTAGTTTAGTCTATTTCATATGTCGCAGTAGTTAAAGCTCTAAATGGTGTGTTTTTATTTCTATTGAAGCACGATTGAGCATAGGCCACTTCCCTGGCGTGGTGACCAGGTAACGGTAGTGTCACCCACAAGTACTTTCACGGAAACGAGAAGGTTGGCTTGTGATGAGACCCCCTTTCCCTCAACCATACAACTGAGAGCCATTACCCTGGTGTGATTGCCATAAATGGTAATGTCATACCATTAGATACCCATGGACGTGATAGGTTGTCTCATGATGAGACCCCCTATCCTCAACCGATCCTTTAAGCGTCTTTATTTATTCATTTCACAGGGTCCTTATTTTCTTGCGGAGAAGCTTTTCACTGCTTTCTCGGGATCCCCTGGGCGAAGCATCTAGAAGGTTCTTTCATTAGGCTTTTATCTTTTGCCAGCTAACTCCCCTCTGGGCCTTCAGCCCTTTCTTCCCATGAAATCAGGAATGGTCCCTTATAGGGTCAATCTACCCAAAAATCCCAAGAGATGATGATGTCATGAGGAGAAATAATGATGGAAAGTGGTAAGTATGGTCGAGAGTGGCACGATGACTCGTCAAAGGAAGCTCCTAGAAACACCCCATCCTAAAGGTGACCATCTACTTGAGTGCCCCAAGACAACCACCAACATTTAAACAAGGTAAAAGGCATAGTTTCCAAAGCAAATGTCTCATAATCAAAAATAACCTCTGATACACAAGCTAGAATACCTCAAATATTAAAATGATACCCACCATCATACCTGACTTGTACCGAATGGAGCAAGACCCAAGTGACCTGTGGTGGCAAGCTGGTGTGGATGATAACCAGGTGTTGGATCAGTGTGGTGGCAATGCGAGTCTATGGTTGTGCAAAAGGGCAAATGTGTGGTCTTTACATCTCTCGGTACTCCATGTCTGCAACCTAAGGGCCTTGAGACATCATCTCCTTAGTTATCCCTAGGCTAGGGGATAACAAGGCGAAGAATGAGAGCTGGAAGATGGCCTTAAAGGACAAGTTACATGATACTAAGATGGCTAAGGGTGAGAGTGTGGCATCCTATCTTCCCTGGGCAGCACAGGTGAAAGATGAGTTGGTTGCAGTTGGGGAGGTCATGTCAGATTCAGAGTTGGTGAGGATAGCCTTGAAAGACTTCACCAAGGAATAGGAAGTCTTTGTTAAGTGTGTGGTGGGTCGAGAACATTTTCCAGAGTGGAGCAGACTGTAGGATGATTTCACTCGGAAGGAGATCCGGGAAAGATCTCAAAGCAGTGGACAGAAGGGAGATGGAGCTAATGAAGAGAATGTTACTCTTGCGACAAAGAGCAAAGGAAAGAAGCCAGGAAATTCCAGGAAGACTTAAGAAAAGTTAGATGTTTCGTCTGCAACAAGTATGGCCACCTTGTAGCCCAGTGTCCAAAGAAGAATAAGAGGAAGGAGAAGGAGGGGCCACTTGTAGCAACAGCAGCAGCAGCAGAGGAATTTTTGGACAGGTTTGAAAAGGAATTATCATCGGTCACTCTCGTGTCAAGTGTCGGGAGTACTGGATTTGTGCGTGACAGTAGATGGATCATTGACAGTGGAGCCTCGTGTCATATGACAGGAATATGGCGTATATTCCTCAGTATCACAGAGACAGGTCTAGACCGGCTAGTTGAAAGTGAAAGGAGAATGGCACGAGGAGTACGTGGAGTTGGAAGGGTTAGATTCCAACTCGAGTTTGGAGAACTTCTAGTGATTAATGGATTTATGTTTGTCACGGAGCTGAGGGTTAACCTGCTCTTAGTGTCAGTCTTGGCAGATGCGAGATATGCGACAATGTTCAAGTGTGGACATGTCTTTATCTACAAAGAGGGAGCGGATCCGGTCAGGCCACAATTGATTGGTGATCTGGTTGATAGGTTGTACATTGTGCGAGGACATCCTACAGTTGCAGATTCATACTTGAATGAGGAGCAGGAGGCCCAAGGATTCAGTCTCGAAATCCGAGGGAAGAGAGGGAGTCTCTTCTGAGCACCGATAAGAAGCTCAGCTAGTGTGAGTGGACAAAAGCTCAAGGTGGGAGAGTGGATTCTCCTAGGAGCTCACGGTTCAGAGTGGTTGCCAAGAGGAGGTCTTCACGTTTGAGTTCAATGCAAGTATTGAGGTTGGCCCTAGGTTTAGAGGGAGCTCCTACTACGAATAGTGTGATGGACTTGAGGACAAGACCAGGTGATGGTGGTCGCAGTGAGTACCTCCCTCGCTAAGAGGGAGTGTTAGCTTTTATAGCTCAGGAGGTACTTTGCATGTTTTGTCTTGTATGTGGAAGTGACCTTTCATTTGCACTACTAGTCACTTGACTTTGTAATAGATATTTTATAAAGTTGTAATAAAGTGGCTCTTAAGTTAAAGAGACATTTTGTAAAGTGACCTATTATTTTATTAAAGTGACTTTATCTCATAAAAGTGCACTTATATCATAAAGTGGAAAAATAACTTTAGTAAATTTAAGTGATTTATTTTGGAGGGAATGAATCATGTCCCTTGATCCTATAAAGGCAAGATTAGATCTTGGCCATTGGATTTAGGGATAGGGAAGGTGAAAAGTCATTTTCAGATTATAAGGGAAAGCCTAGGGTAGTGTGCAAGACAAGTCAAGAGAAATTTGAGAGCTAGGAAGAAAAGTGTATGCAGTAGATTTGGCACTAATTCCAAGAGAGTTTGGACACAAATCCCAACAAAACTTTTTGTGAAAAAAATTCTGGAATGAACAGCTGAGAGGGAGGTCGTACTGTACAGATTTGTACAAGTCGTACAACAAAAAAGTGGGCACGATTCTCAAGGCATATTCTAGCACGAAAATCGAGGCAGATTTTAGGTTTTTCTTGCTTACAAATCAGTCGTCTAGATCTGACCGTGCAGCAAAAGGTTGGCACAAGTTTCAAGGTGTTGTTTTCTCAGCTGGGTCGTACAGACCGTACGATCTTGTGGTATGTTTATCAAGGCAGAAGTTTGGGGACTGGTTGTGGGTGTCTACAAGTGAGATTACTTGAATTTCTCTTACTACCAAATGAATTACAATTGTTGCTTTTGTACTTCCTAAACCTGAATAATAAATTTCTCTTGGTTGGTTTCCCCATTCTAGGGTTTTCCCTCGCTGGTTGCCAAAAATCTGAGTTTGCACATGTGTTTTGTGATTGTTGTTCATTGTTATTTTTCGTTGCTAGTTGCTTAGTAATGTGTGTTTCTGCTTATGAAAAATGGTTGAGTGTGGGTTAATACATTTCAGAGTTCATTTAAGACATAAATCTTCGTTTACTAAGTGTTTGACAAAAGTCCTAATTGAGTTAAAGTGCTTTTGTTGTTGATTTTCTACACTCTTGTGGTGAAGTGTTGGTTTTCGGGAAACTTCCTAGAGCTGCTTAACGTTGGAGTTTGTCTCAAATAGGGAAAAGGATAGGTGTTTTGTTGACATTGGGAACCTATCCCTTGTGTTATCACCGTAGCAGACTACGACCTTGGTGGTCTGCTAGTTTGGGTGGTAACAGGGCCCATAGTAAAGTAATAATAGTGAAGGCCATTCAATGTAATGTGGACTAGGTCCACTATGCTTGTTATTATTAAATCCAACGCACTATCGTAGTTAGTAAAGAATAATGGCACCTCATTAGAGAAGGTCCACACTAAGTAGTTAGGAGGTTGTTATAATTAGGGTTCTCTTGTTAGTTATAAATAAGGATGGAATCTTCCTTATGAGATGTGTGGAGTTTATTGTATCTGGAGCTTAGGTCATTGAGAGGTCGCCCAACCTTAAGAGGCAAGTGAACAAGAGTGGATTTCATACATAAAATGATCAATTGTAAGGTGTTACCCTACCTTAAGGGTTCTCTCTATATTTTCCAGTTCTTTATGGTTTGAATGTTTGGTATCTTTTGTTATGACCCAAGGGGGGCATATATAGGGTTAAATGTATATGATATGAACCCAAGAGGAGACATATATGGAGCTAAATGTACATGTAATGTGTAAATATATATGTAATAGGGTCGGCCTAATAGTAAAAGGGCCTCTTGTGTAGGTGTGAATAAGTATATATAGAGATCATGTACTCATTATTGTGGACAGGTGAATTGTATGTATGAATGTAATTGGGTATTTCGAGGAGTTGACCTATTCTTTAAAGAATTATTGTATAACTTATCTATCTTGGAGTTGCGCTCCACGCTCACATTTTGGTCACGGTGCATACTTCTGGTTTATTCTATTATCTTAAGCATTTGGAACATTACATTTGGTATCAGAGCATCGATCCTAGGGTCTTTCTTCTACAAGAAAGTCGTCTAAGCATTTTCGCTACAACTTTTGTTCTAAGACGATTCAAACTGTGAAACTTGGAGGTTATTTAGACTATACATATCAAGGTACTTGTGGTACAAATGTCAGCTTCTGGGTCGTTATACTTTCGAAGATATACCCTGTGGAAGATAGGGTTTTTGACTAGTCCTACAACTAGTCTCAAACAGATGTTCCATGTAAAACAGTGATATCTTCTTCAGCGAGGATCCAAATTCAATGAGACCAGTTGCATTTGAACGAGGATAGCTGGTACAATTTTCAGAATCATGTATTAAAATATTTGACACTTGGCATTTTGTACAAGTTCACTCTCCAAGAAAGGCCAAAAATCAGCAAGGTTTGGGAAAATTACCATAACTTTCACTTGGCACGTCAAATTTTGGTCAAACATGTGGCATTGTAGAGAAGACATCAGAATACTATAGACCGAAATTTCATACTGAAAGGGGTCGAAATTTCAAAAATACATCAGAAGAAAGATCGACCAAAAGGACAGACTCCAAATCAAAGTTCCAAAGGTATGTTCACTTAAAAATATCATAACTTTTGATTGGAATGTCCGATTGAGTTGATTCAAAAGCCATTGGAGAGAGAAAACATAGAATATATTAGAACAAGGATTATAAATATTTTAGATCATTATTCTTAATATATTGAGGTTGTAAGTTGAGTGTTGGGATTAGACCTCAATTAAGCATCAATGGCAATACCTAAGTTTAGTGGATATGAAGATAAAGATGAAATCAATCCTAGGCAATGGTTAAGGATGATAAAGGAAACTGATTTGACACCTTTTACGGCAGCAATTTTCTTGACTGGTGAAGCTTTCAAGTGGTGGGATAGCCTTGTATAAGCATTAAACTCTCCCCCACATGGGAAAATTTTCAAAAACTCTTTTCAAATAAATGGATCAAGGATACAAAAAGGGAGGAGATGTATAAAATTCAAGAGGAGTTAAAAGAAGCAAAAGAAGAGATCGAGAAGAAGGGTGATGAGTTATCTAAGATACGAGACCTTAATGAAGCACGTGTTAAAGAAGTTCAAAAATTAAAACAGGGAATGAGTAGTCAAGGGAAATGGGAAAAGGATGAGGCAAGGGAAGAATTGAAAAAAAAGATGAAGATTGTTATCCCCTAGCCTAGGGATAACTAAGGAGATCATGTCTCAAGGCCCACGGGTCATAAACATGGAGTACCGAGAGCCAGATGACTTGAGCATGGTCATGGAGGGCCCTTCTTTTCTTTAGTGCAGTCCACTTATCAGCAACAACAGTATCCATCCCACCAGCCTGGTCCTGAAGTAGCGGTGGGTCTTGCTCCATGAGGTAATGAGTTCAGGTATCATGGTATGTATCACTCTGATTTTTGAAGCACTTGAATATGTTGTATTGAATCCTTCTTCATTTCATGACGTTTGCTTGGAAATTATGCTCTTTGCCTCGTTTTTACCTGGAAGGGTAATACGGTGCCCTAGTAAGTTGGTTTCCCTTTAGGATGGGCTGCTACTAGGTGCGTCTGTGAAAAGTCATCGTATGTTCCCTCCATCCTTACCACTTTCCATCTTTATTCCTTCCATCTCCCCTCTCCTTGTTTGGGCATTGGGATTGGCTATGCTAGAAAGGGTTGTACCTTACCTTGTGGGAAGAAGGAGCCAAAGGCCCAAAGGGTAAAAGTAGTTGGCAAGAGTTAAAAGCCAATGTTGAAACCTTTGAGATGCTTCGTCGAGGGATCCCTGAGAAAGTTGTGAAAAGATTCTCAGAAAGAAAAGAGGACCCATAAGATACATAAACACTCAAGGTACTAGTTGGTGGATAGGGGATCTCATCACGAGCCGACCTACTATGACCATGGGCATGTAGCAGTATGACACTACCACCAATCTGGTCACCAAACCGGGGTAGTGGCTCTTGGTGGCATAGCCAAGAGAAAGGGGGTCTCATCACGAACTAGCCATCTCATTTCCGTGAAATGTTTGTGGATAACACTGTCACCTCTGGTCATCAAGCCAGGGCAGTGGCCCTCAACTATTCCCTTGAAGCACAAAAGCAAAAGATCAAAAGAAACAAAGCTAAGAATAAAAGGCAATGAATGGGCTAGGAAACAATTACATTTAAGACAAGGTGCAGCTTGTTGAAATATTGTAACTACAAAGAGTATTCTATTTATTATTGAGTTAGTATTCCTCTGTGTTGACCGCCTCTCCAACACAGGTGGTCAACTCCATGTGCCATGAAAAGATGCATCATCAGATGCCATGTTGTCGAAGACTTTTTGTCCTACAGGGCAGTGTTTGGCCCCAGCTCTTTATTTTGTAATTGGAATTTCCGCACCCCTGCGTGGGTTAATAATGTAATAGGTTTGCATGAGTCATGTCTAGGTCAGTTACCTTGGGATCGGTTCACTGGGAGAGTTCCTTTCACCGAGGGTTTTTTATCCTCAGGTTAT
>ML795062.1:247470-262735 GCA_009831015.1 Picea engelmannii | reverse complement strand
CACTTTAGAAGCTTTGTCTAGTTCTTATTGCATTAAATATTTTTCAAGAGTCTTGGTTGAACCTTCTCTTTGAGGCTTGGTGCTTGAGAACATAAGGTACTACTTCAAAAGCTTCCACCTTGTTATCTTTTAGACAAGTATAATCATTGTTGTCTCTCCAAGTTAATGTGTTGATATACTTGACTCCATAAACCCTAAAGGCACTAGTCTCTTGTCTCTTTTTTGTTGGAAGGTTGATCAAACACTCGAACACTATTCTCTTAAGCTATTACTAATTAAATCTAACACTAATTTAGCCTAGATCACTAACTTTCTTGTTGTTGTTATAAATGTTTGTTACAGCCATCTAGCTGCAGCAAATTTTCTGCATAATTGACTTTGAATGCTAGTTGAACACTTCAGAAGTTGCTTATGACATTTGATTATCATTCTGCTTAGTAAATGTATCTTTTCATTGTCTTTTCAAGCAATTTTGAAGAGCTTTTGTTGAAATTAGTGCAGTTGCAAGAGCCATTCTCCAAGAGGATGGCATAAGACCCTAGCTGAGGACTAGGGCCCCCCAGCACACTCCTAGGGTTTCTTGGTATGAGACCAAGCAGTGAGAGCCATGGCAAAAGACCCTAGTGAGTGCCCCCAGTATATGACTAGGGTTCTTGGTCTTGGACCAAGCAGTAAGTCCCTAGATGTGTTCTAAGACCCCTGGATGTCTTCCAAGGAATCCTTGCTCGGTGCTTGGATTGATCCTTGGATGTGTTCCTTGGTGGTTGATAAGTCCCTAGATGTGTTCTAGGGCCCTTGGATGTGTTCCAGGGAACCCTTGCTTAATGCATGGGTTGATCCTTGGTCTTGTACCTTGGTGGATAAGACCCTAGATGTGTTTTAGGGCCCCCAGATGTGTTCTGGGGCAACCTAGTCTTTGACCAGGTAGATCTTGGTGAAATACCAAAATGTGTTGATGTGTGATCCTCTTCCTCTCTCCCGGGATGGTCCATGAGACCTAGGAGTGCCTAGGAAGATGGACATTACCACATTGTTGATGTACCCTCTTATGCAGTGATGATAAAGTTTATAGGTCATTATGAGACTCGTGTGGACATGTTTTGCCATTATGGACCCCCATTGACTTTGTCTTAAAAGGTTCCCCCTTGTTGTCTTGCTTTCCCTCTTGTTTTATGTGATTGGGGTTTTTATAATTTACTTTAACATTAATTGACATTTAATTAATATTTATATTAATTAAATGTCAATATTTAATTATATTTTATATTAGCCCTAACCCCTCTCCCTAGCTATAAAAAGAACCCTACCCTCTAGAATTTCATTACACACACTCACTCTCACTCTCTCCCTTTACTGTAGCTACCTCAGTTACTCTCTCCCTGTGTTGGTGCGGCCTCTCCTTTTGGTTTATCAATTTCAAATATGAGTTATTTGCTTGGTCTTGGTGTTGGCTGGGAGCTTCATCTTCTATCTGCTAGTGTATGAAGTGTTGTTGGTGCCTCCTTTGGCTATCGGACATGTCTACTTGAGTTGAGGTGCCTCCTTTGGCTGTCGGACCTGTCTACAAGAGCCACGGACCTGAGTACAGATGTCGCGGCCCCTTTTCTGAGCTGCCAATTTGGTGTGTGAGAGTCGCTGCCTCTCCTCTAGGCTGTCGCTAGGGCTGTTAGGGCTCCTGTGGAGTATTCTACTTGTTGTCCAAACTTATCCTTATGCCTTCTTTGTTTCTGTGGAGGGTTTTTACTGTTTCAGTTGTGGAGGGTATTGTCGTTCCCTTCTTGGAGGTCCTAATGTTTTCCTTTGTGGTGCTTTTGTTGTCTCAACTTGTGGACAGCATCTTTTGGTGGTCTATACTTTGGCAAAACTGTCCTTCAGTCCATATGACAAAGATCAAACCCTAGACGTTTGATCCATGAACCTAAACTAATTTTCTGAGCATATTCTAGAGGTCAATATCCACACATGTGATAGGTGCATCCTTCATTGACCAGGAGGTAAGCTAAAGATTTGTTTTTACACTCAGAAATTTTGTTTATCTTCAGAATTTAATTTAGATTTGTTTATGTCTTTTCTCCTATGTGCTGATCTAGTGAACAGAAATTAAAAGCATTATTGTTTTTCTATTTTTTCCCTAATTCTAACAGCTTTTATTGCAGTTGTTACAATTTATTAATTGTTGTTGTAAACTTATTAACTACTGCAATTTTATATCAGCTAGCACTTATTTTCGCTGTCCATTGTCTATTGAGGTGTTATTATCATATTTGTACTTGGAATTATTGTATATGCATGTTATATTGTCTTGTTCCGGGCAGGTACATCAAGCAATTCATTAATCTCATCTTTTAGACACGGACTTGGTAACTTTGGTAACCAGTGAGAGGAGGGAATATATCTTGACCATAACCCTAATTTTCCAGCCCTTTCGATTACCGGGAACACCTCCCCTAAGGTAGACACTGCCTATCCCTAAAAATTGGGGATTTCTGTAATGTCCCATTCTTGGTGAACTTAGAGAAATTAAATATTTAATTAATTATTTGGTTATGTTGTCTAAATTTAATTTGACAACTAATCTTTAATTAATTATTATTTAATTTTAAGTGGCTTAAATAAAAGATAAACATTATAAATTCACTTTATTAAAAAAGTGCTCTTCTAGAAGCTTTGAGGAGGATCTTTCTAGAAAGATCCAATGAGCCTTTAAAAGGAGAGAAGAGCAAGTCATTTGGGCATATCAGATAGGATTCGATCATGTTCTTGTGGAGTGCTCGGTGAGCTAGGGTTTTCGTTAGGGTTTTGGCAAAACCCTTTCATTGGAGTTTGGCTTTGGTGGTGAAACCATCCACCCTAGTTAAACAAAGAGGGGAATCCATCCAGGGTTTCCATTGGAGCTTCAGTCCAGTTTAGCTTCAGTCTAGTTTCATCTTCGGCATTCTATTGGAGAGTCTATGGCATTGTTCCAGGTTACGATTTTATGTTGTTATTAGTGTATTGCAGCTGCCTTAACAGCTGTTTATGATTTATATGGTACTGTCCAATGTTTTCATAATAATAAAATGCCCATGTTATCTCTCCCATTTTATGTGTATTTGGTGCGTATGAAATATGCTTGACGAATTACAAGGGTTTGCAGCCAAGGTAATACAATAAAATTTAGATTTTATTCAAAACCCTAGTTTATTATATGCGGGATATTACAGTGGTATCAGAGAATGGTCCTCTGCAGCTGTGGGCTTTGAGGGGCAAATTTACCAGAAGGTGGCTGAGTTTTGCAGAGTGTGGAAACGTCATTCTCACTGCTAATATCTACTGTGGGTCGAGTTTATTAGAGGGCCGACTTCATTGCCCTTTTCCTGCAGTGGGGTGAGTTCATTTCTGAGCAGAATTCCTTGTGGATATATCTCTGTATTGGTGGGTGTGTTAGCTGCTGTGTGGGGGACGGTTTACTGCTGTTTGGGGGCAGAGAATAAGGGAGCTGTAATCTACAGCATACTCCTCATTCCCTGAAGTCGCTGCATATAATTTTTGGACCAAGCCACTCCATCTACATGCTTGTTATATTCTGTGGAGGTCGCTGCTCCAGATTTCAACTTCAAAATATACATATCAGCTCTGTTAAGACAGCACACCGAATATATCAGATTCCTTGCATTTTGAGCAAGTTTACAGCTGTGGGTCGAACTCTCCTTCCAGTGGGACGACTTCTGAGTTTGGTGGTCGATTTCTCTCTTAGAAAATCGTGGGTTCCTCTTGCCTAGCATTTCCTTGCATGCTGGGCACATATATCTGTGAGAAGCAGCGCTATCTTATAGTGACCTGAGTTATTGCTGTGAGGAAACAAATCTTTGCTAAGGGGGCGATATATCTCCACTGAGTTGCTTCCAGAAAATCGTGACAGTATTGAGGGAAGTCGTGTAACATCTGGAACTACATTTCTGATTAAGAGAGGGTCGTGTCATCTCTTGTCTTAGTCGTGCTGCACTGCTGGAGTCACCAATCCATTGCTGGATGAGCGTGGCATTCTTGGGGACAGGTTGGCTGTCATAAAGGCCGATTTCTACAGTTTGGGGTCGATTTGGGAAGAGTGAAGACCCCAGTTCTTTGCTGGACGAGTTGCTTCATTAATGGGACGGCTTCTACCTCACTGTGGCTAAGTTTGATGCACAAAGACTTGTTGTTCATTACCTCACCTATTGGCAGTATTGCTTATAGACAGTTCAGTATTAACACAGCAACATACAACAGCATATGGTGTGATGGAAGACTTCGCTGCAAGCTAAATTGAAACCAAAAAAAGAAAAGGTGGATTATTCATTGCTGGGCTAATTTATACAGTTGGGGCGAATTTCCTTGAATGCTGGACGCATCTATTCCTTTCTAGACTGAGCTATAGATCCTGTGGTCGATTTCTGAGTTTCTTGTGGACGATTCCATAATCCATTCACCTGGGCCGAGTTTAATTGCTGGGTACATCATTCGTGTATGCTGGGTCAATTCTTTATTTGCAGGGTGAACTAGCTCCCTGGGCGACTTATATTCTGGACAGGGCCGAACCTCATTCTATTTGGAGACCGAGTAGAGTTATAGGGGAGGTAAATTCTCTCTGTTGGAGAATGGGTAAGTATATATGAGTTGTTTGGTACCTGCTGGCAGTTTAAAGAAGCTCACTACAATGCATCAACACTCTACAGCCCTCATACTTCCCACTGTTATTCAGATCTGGAGCGCTGATGTAACCCAGAAATTTGCAAAAGCGGATTGCTTCAGTTTTCAGTTTGTGGGCGGTTAGAAAAGGGCGCACCTCTATAACCAACTCGTGGCAGCAAAAGGGGAAGACCGTGCCATTATTTGCAGGCTGTGGGAACCTCAATAAGGATCCAATCCAGTACTACCAGATCGTGTGGGTCTCAGGAAGAGGGTGCATCATTATTTGTGAAATCATGAGCTTCAGAAGTGAGCTTTATTGGTGCAGATTGCTCTGATACTGCCCAACCCTTTTTCTCCTCAACAAATCTATCATTCAAGTGTAGATCTGGGCGTTTCTAAGGGCTGCTACAGTACATTGCTGGAGTTGTCATCATTCCATCTAATATCTTCATCAAATCGAACCACATATCTACTGACTAGTGGTGTTTAAAAGGAGATTATTGCTGCACATGTATTACTGTCCAAGAAGACATCTACAGGTCAGAAAAATTATATATATATATATATATATATCAAATCTGTCATTGCTGTTTTAGTTGTTGCCACAGCAGGTTGAATAATGTTATAAAGTTTGCCATCACATGTAATCATTACCTTCCATATTAAATGCAATAAAAAAAAATTGTGTCGGCCAAATCAAATATGGGACCATTGAGAACTGTTTGACAAAAATATCTCAACCAAATAAACATCAAAACATATCAGCAACAAACACTAAACATATCAACAATAAAAAAGGGAGTCTTGCAGTGTTTGCAATCTGTTTGATGAAAGCATTGAACCAAGAAAACATATAATATATCAGCAGTAAGGCAAGGGATATTACCCACTGTTTTCTACAGCAGTGAGGGAAAATTTGCATTAGTAGTACAAATTCTATATCAGCAACCTAGGGAGTATATTCCATAATTGGATTTGAGAAAGATGAAAACCCCTGAAGAACTTAGAGCAAAACTTGTGCAGCTCATGCAAGAGTATCAGGAAAATATGGCAACCTTGTTAGAACATCCGGAGTGGTTCAGGATGAAGGGAAAAGGATCCAAAGGGACCTATGAAGCCAAAAACTCCCTGCACAAGGGAGGTTCAACAGAACCACAGGTGGACTTGTTGGAGGTGCACACATCTAGTCAAGATGTGGAGGTGAGCATAGAAGGGGAACGAGCAGCAGTCTATGATGAAGCTAGTATGATGCCGGGGTTTATCACTAGCACCAAGGGTGATTGGGCAGCATCTTGTCCCACTTACGATGACTTCGAGGACCATGACACTAGCGCCGATGTCGGACAGATTGACTGCACGCATGTCGAGGATGATTATGAGGATGTGGGTGTGCTAGAACCTACATATGATGAGGAGGCAACACCATTTCCTAATTCCTATGAAGAGGAGGGCATGATGCTACCCACATATGACGGAGGATGGGTGTTTGAGAGATTGCCATGGGACATGGATCATTCTTCACAGGAGCCATGCGTGGAGGGTAGCTCACATGAGTCCCATCACAGCATGATACCACCTAGTGCCTCAGGTGATGTTGATGAGGGGAGCATTCTTACAGATGACTATTCAGACCATTTGGATGCATTTGGACAGAGGACTCTAGAGTGGCGCGATTCGGAGGATCGCTTGCTGGTGACCGACGATCAAATCACACATGTATTGACCAGGGCCGATGGAGCTCATAGATTCATTGAGGAGCTTATGTGGAGCGCTGAGATGAAGGAGAGACGCAGTGGGATAGCAAGTGGAGTCACTAGTGCTCAATTGAGGATCATCAAGGAAGCACTAGAGCAGCTAAAGTCAGAGTACTAGCAGTTGTTTATGGACAGGGACATTGCTCTTAGGTTTGTTGAGGACAAGGAAAGAGAAGTTGAGGAGGTATGTTATCAGTTGGGCTTGGCACACTCTTCACTACTTATGACAGATACTCCATCATCTTTGGCAGCAGTGACACAGGAGAGCGGGAGTCTCACACATGATGTGAGGGAGGAGACTCTTATGATGAGTCAAGATGAGGAGCAGTCAGAGATGCATTACCCGAGGAGAGTGATAGTTTGGTTTGCACTCTTGATTGGCACTACGAGGACCATGAGCATTTTCCTTTGGAGAGCACCTTAGAGGCTCAGGGTTTAGCTATGAAGGAGATGGTTGAGTACATTCCTTGTGGACCAGGCTGCAAGGAGATATACATATACTCGGATTGGGAGGACAGATACATGACATATATGGACACACTATGGGTTACAGGTTCATTCATCATCAGTAGAGTGTTGGGTTCAGTAGTGCATACAGGATACCAGATGATGCAAGAGGACACGGTGGTGTGCAGCAGTATACAGGAGCCCTCGTTGACACATGGTGGTGTACGATGGAGCTTCAGGGCATTTCCTCTAAGGAGGCCTCCTGATAGAGTCCTTGATTTTATCATTAGGATCGAGGACAATCGTGGATTGACAGATGTTGAGATGCAATCTGAGTATGATGATCAGACGATTATGATTAGAGTGGTGCAAGGTCAGCATGGTGGCATCTCTTTGAGATTGGTGTGGGACCCTGGGATCACAATTGTTGACAGCTTGACAGCCGACACCGATGGGATTGTTGGTTTATATAGATTTGATTGTTGGGAGGAGCAGGCTTTTGAGGAGATGATTGAGTTTATGATTGCTTGGTTGATCAGGGGTAATCAGGCAGAATCTTGTGATAGCACCTCGCAGATTCGTGCTATAAGCAGAGGATGCTTCACATTTTCCAGGATGGTATGGAACCCAGGTATCACTTTGAGACAGGTTCAGTCGACCGAGCATCAGATTGTGATAGCTTGAGGACAAGCAACCTTGGGGCAGGAGGATTTGTAATGTCCCATTTTTGGCGAACTTAGAGAAATTAAATATTTAATTAATTATTTGGTTATGTTGTCTAAATTTAATTTGACAACTAATCTTTAATTAATTAATATTTAATTTTAAGTGGCTTAAATAAAAGATAAACATTATAAATTCACTTTATTAAAAAAGTGCTCTTATAGAAGCTTTGAGGAGGTCAAGTTAGATCTTTCTAGAAAGATCCAATGAGCCTTTAAAAGGAGAGAAGAGCAAGTCATTTGGGCATATCAAATAGGATTCGATCATATTCTTGTGGAGTGCTCAGTGAACCAGGGTTTTCGTTAGGGTTTTGGCAAAACCCTTTCATTAGAGTTTGGCTTCGGTGGTGAAACCATCCACCCTAGTTAAACAAAGAGGGGAATCCATCCAGGGTTTCCATTGGAGCTTCAGTCCAGTTTAGCTTCAGTCTAGTTTCATCTTCAGCATTCTATTGGAGAGTCTGTGGCATTGTTCTAGGTTACGATTTTATGTTGTTATTAGTGTATTGCAGCTGCCTTAGCAGTCGTTTATGATTTATATGGTCGTGTCCAGAGTTTTCATAATAATAAAATGCCCATGTTATCTCTCCCATTTTATGTGTATTTGGTGCGTATGAAATATGTTTGACGAAATTACAAGAGTTTGCAGCCAAGTTAATACAATAAAATTTATATTTTATTCAAAACCCTAGTTTATTATATGCGGGATATTACAATTTCCTATTAAGGTGACAGTGATAGGATATCATGTTTGTTACGCCAATCTCCCTTACTTGCCTTGGGCTTTGGGCAAGTACAGATTGCACGATAACAGAGTCCTTTTGTGTGTGTGTGTGTGTGTGTGTGTGTGTGTGTGTGTGTGTGTGTGTGTGTGTGTGTGTGAGAGAGAGAGAGAGAGAAGGTGTTTAACCTCCCAGAGTTGGTTTCCCTCTATCAACAAAAGGGCCTAACACATGTCCAACAAGCCAAATTGGTTTAAGTGGACATTAATAGGATATATATTCCATACAACAAATAAACTTCGTTTGTCAGATACTTTGGCCCATATCTTTCTTTGTGCAGTATTGAAGTTATGCCCCCTCTTATTCCATAAACTATATGGGAAAAGGTATCAATATATTTACCAATTTGGATGTAAGATTTCAGAATAGAGGCCTTGTGTGTGTGTGTGTGAGAGAGAGAGAGAGAGGAAAGGTGTTTGACCTCCCGGAATTGGTTTCCCTCCGTAAACAAAGGGAAACAGATGTCCAACAAGCCAAATTGGTTTATGTGGACGTTAATAGGATACGTTATCCTATTAATGCTCACACACACACGCACATACATTCTTGCAGCGCTCCTGTATTGTACAAGCATGTTGTAATTTCTAGATCTACTAGATGCAATTTTCTGAGACCTTGTCACTCTCAAATCGAACAAAACAAATTACCGAACCAATTGTTTGAGTCTAAAACTGCGATTCGTGTAATTATTTTAGCATTACCAAACCAATTCCCATATGATCAATTGTTAAATTGACTAAATCATTATAGTATTTCGTGTCCAATGGATATCTTTTGTTGAATAAACAATTTGTGTTCGTCATTTCATATCCTCATCCTACTGCTGCAATATCTATAGATCTGTTATAGCAATCATTAGTAATTACTACAATAAATGGGACAAGTCCTCTTTTGGAAATCGCTAACTCTGGAAGAAACACAGGCAAAATGTAGAAATGTTCATTTTTAAAGAGTTCTCAAATGATATTTTATTTGGCTGAGGACATTTTTCATCCATACTAATTCAGCTTCCCTTCCCTCAACATCCTACGCTGGCCTCTATTGAGAATCATTTATATTCCAGTTATTCCATAATTAAAATATTTTCTGGGTGTTATATCTGAATTATTCACCGCTTGCAATAAGAGAGCCTAAGAATACCTGGCATATAACTGCCACTTCCGGATTTATTGTCATGGGGAATCTGAGCAATCATTACAATGAAGCGAGGTTAGACTGAGTCCTTTTCGCATACATGCTAGAATATGCCTGTATATCCCCAGCTGATAAAAAAATACTCAATAAACTGATTAATGATCTGTCACATCATGTTCAAGAGTGGATGTGACATATTAGCAGGTGTTTGGCTCATATTAGAACTCGATACGCAATTGGCTAAAACGCAGATGGGTACAATGTATTATCATCCATGGTCTTCACAAAAAACAAAAAACATACTCAGTACAGCTCTGTGTATGTTGCATTTAACAAGATACAGCTTCTGCCAAATCAAATATATACAAGTCTCATATTTTGAAAACTTGTGCAGGGTTCATATAACATGGAGATTTAGCCAATGGGATTGTGGTGCAAAAGCAGGGGCACTGACATGCCAAGCAGCCCAACAGGGTTCCAATCCCCTCTAGGCATGTGCATAGCATTGCACTTCGTGGGCTAGTTCACCTGTGTTAGCATGAAAGCAGGTTGGTTTTTGGTTCGCCCTTTGTGGGTCAATTAGACCCACAAAATTGGGGCCGCAGGTAATCCTTCCTATGCAAGGATGAATTATACCTCCAAGAAAAACACAGGGATTTTTTCCATCCCTGCTAGGTTTTTCATTCACTCTTGCTAGCTCCTAATCACTTTGGATTTTGTAAGCAACCTTCTTACATCAACATACATGAAGTCGTGCACATAACAGATATATCCAGAATGATAAATAAATGAATAGAAGGTAAGGGAAGATCTCATGCAACATATATTGTCTATAAATACAGAAGTATACCTGAAGAGGCAGCATAACCCTTCAATAAGGCACAATATTCAGTACTTGAGATATTGATTAGGATATGACAGATTATGAACATTCATGATATAATTTGATGGTATGCCCAGGCTGAAAGTAAATGACTCGACAAAGGTGGATATACCTTACCTCATGGTGGGTGGTAGAAACAGTATGGGAGGAAAGCTGTAGCATAATCATGCATAGTACAGTTAGAGAGACTGCCACTACAACTTTCAGTGCCATATTTGTCTTTGGCCTTGGAGCACCGTAGTCCATTCCTGAATCGGAACCAAATCAAAATGTAAAAACGGCTAACATAAACCATGACTTGAAAGCTAAAACCACTCAATCCCAGTGCAAATCAGGCTTAACTGCGTCAAAAGACTCCTGAAGTCATGCCTTTCTTTACATTGAAGAAATTCTGACAGACAAAACATGTAATCAAAATGTAAATGAATAATTCAAATCAACACAACCAAATAGAAATTCCCATGGTACAAAACTAGGCCTGTGTGCTTTGTGGGTCCCCTTCCTGATTGTTCTCTTTGTGATGCTTCTTAGTTGCAAGCTTACTAAAAAGACACATCTACTGTTGAAGATTCCATTCCACGTTAATATGAATACTATATCAGACGATCTCAGACGATCTCAGAAGATGGAACAATTTAGCGATGTACAAGTCCTTATGCAGTGAATTTTCGAAATCAAAACAAGAACCACTTTTAAGTGCCAGCTAGCAATGTACATTCCCAAACTAGAGGAACGAATAGCCTTAAATAAACAAGAAGCTCTACTAGACCAATCAAGCACTTCTTAACTCAAAGCTTTCCTAAGCACCATCAGCTTCTTCACACAGAGTCTACACTACAGCAATCAAAATGCCGGTAAAGCCTACAATCTAAATCCGCAAGGCTTGCAACCTACAATGCTCCTAAGGAGACAGAGGTTCAAGTCCCATGAAAGAGATACCGAAATATAAAGGCTAATTGTACCGGGATACAGCCTGGGTGAGGGTGGGCGATCCATCAAACACTTCGTTAGTGTAACAGTGCGTTGAATTTAACCGTGCATTTGGTGGCATTGAAGATAGACACTAAAACAAACCCATCTTAACCCAGGTTTGATATGCACCTCGAAATCGGCAAGCTCCAGGATGCATAACTAAGTCCGTGGACACTGCAATTCGATATATACAGTCTCAAACTTCGCGAACTCCAGGTGCATTTCAGAGCCCAGTTTGTTTGTATAAATTGGTCCAGTGTTCAAGACACAGAACATAACAATGTGATTGAAAATCACGATTCTTCAATGGCACGAAATTGGATTTCAGAATCAGGGGTCCAATTGGTCACAAAGCCACCTTAGATCCATAGAATACGGGATACAGAAATCAAAGATGGAGAAGTGAAAAAGAAAGGTAGCAAGGCAACGAGGGGCCCTTGGAACATGAAGATTATAGACCCCAATGTCTGCTGACTTAAAAAATAATTATTGGGTTTGAAATTTACCTGAGAACGACCAGATTCGACCAGTGAATGGGGAAGTCCTGCGACGAATTACAGAGGACCCGGGCATTTGTAAATTCTTTATTTTTGAGCCCTCTCGTCCAGGAGATTATTCAGTCACCTCGGCTTTGGCCAGAGAAATCAATAATATTCCTTCCGGCTCACTGCACTGGAAATAAACGGCCCTGCTTCTTGTATAGCCTTCGAACTTTTAGCCGTCAAATCGTTACAAATTTAGCGGACCTTTTTTCGGGGGCCCAGACTCAACTGTTCCATTCGCAGCGTGCTCCTAACTTTGGAGCCACTTTCGCCAACTTACCCAGGGAGATTAAGTTTCAGTTGTTGCCAACGGGCCGGAACCCGTAAGCTATGCCCGTGGAGCCTCAATGTGACCGCCGGCTTCTGCACATTCTGCTGCATTTAGGAGTACCATTAGGCCCCTGCCGCTAGACAATGAGCTCTCTGCATGTGACCACGATTTCGACAGGTGTCCATATTTCTACACCGTGGGGCTGGACAGAGCAAAGCGCGCCTTGTCAGGACAAAATTAAATATTGAAAAGACATCATTAGTAAATAAAAGTAATCTTTCGATGGATTGCATGTGACTGCTTCCGACACATACAACTGTTCTCCTCGTCATTAAAGCGCGTAAATGCTGCCGAAGAATATTCTGGATTTAAATTTATTTTTCAATAACGTCGTTTTGCTAACTCTTTCTGGATTTTTTTTGGAGTTTAGTGTAAACAGCAAATGATGCGGTGCTTGTTTGTCTTGCCACTAAATTAAGGTTTTTTTGAATATGATTTTACAGAGATGGAATTGCAAATTTGTGTTGGGATCGTATATTCTATGCTCGATAGATTTTTGAGGCTATTGATATGAGTTGTTCCATTAATTAACAATTCCAACCATGATTACCAAATTTCAAAAAACTAAATTTAAAAAAATATATCAAATAAATCATTTCGACTAAGATGGCCAAATTTCAAAAAATTAAATTAAAAAATATATATAACAAATAATTTCGACTAATTTAGTTTTTTAATAATTTAGGTCAATTTAAAATTTGGCAAATCTTTATAAAAAATCCTAGTGAATCATAGTGGAACTATGATCATCCCTAAAAATTATTGTATTCTTATGAGATTGGTGATAGAATAGAGGATCATTTTACTACATGATTAAGTTACTCACAATTAATTCCACCTTTTGTAAGTTGTACAGAAACATATTTGCCTATAACATTTGTTGGCACAGGAGTAGACCCAAGGTTCAATGTTTTAACAGCGCACCAACAAAACCTTAACTACCGGTCCTTTCGGCAACACCTGCGAAGCAGACGAAGTCTCACCCGAGGTAGAGGTGTAAGTTTTAAACCTGCGAAGTAAAGCAATGCATATAGATTCTTAAGCAAAACAGACTTTAATCAATGGCTCATACACAAAGTACACAGAGATTTTATAACAGAAACCCTCAACCGGGAAAACATTTCTTATATTCATTATATCCAATTTCACCATTCACCATACAATATATACAATGTTTTTAGGTATTCCATAGATACCAAAACCCTAATCCCTTAATCTGGGATTAATTTAGAAAACCGCTAAAAATAGCAAAAACCGCCCAAAAAAAAAATTATGGGCCGTTGCCCCAAACGTTGCGCATAACTAGGGGGGGCATACCTGCCCAGGGACCCCCCTAGGAAAGTGCCCGGCGCACACGACACAAAGAGCACTACTAGAGGGATCGTCATACGCAATTGTCGAAACTGACGCGCCCACACACACACACACAAAGAATATAACACATACCTGACATTCTCCCACTTGTTGTTTTCTTTGCATCCAGGGGTCTAGGGGATTATATAGTCAACAATCCATGGCAGCAATGCCCATTGTTACTCTACACCAGGAGAACTTTTCTGTGGTCACAGACTTTGTCAATGAATCTGCAACATTCTTCAAAGTGTCAACCTTTTCCAGCAACACCTTCTTTTCCTCAACCATGTCTCTCACAGAGTGATACTGAACATCAATATGTTTTTTCTTCGAATGATAAGTTGGGTTCTTTGCCAGGAAGATTGCACTCTGACTATCACAATCTAATCTCACTATTTGTTGTACCAACCCAATACCTGAACACAATCTTTGTAACCATATTGCTTCCTTGCTTGCATGAGTGAATGCCATGTATTCAACTTCTGTAATTGAGAATACCACTATAGCCTGTCTTTTGCTCATCCAATTGATTGCTCCTCCAAATAGGTTAAACACATACCCACTTGTCTGCATCAACAAAGCCATGTATGTCCACCACTATGTCCAATCCTGGTCTTCCTTGGTAGCACAATCCATAACTGGTAGTGCCACGAAGATACCTGAAGACCCTCTTTATTGTTGTCCAATGCTCCTTCCCTAGTTTTGACATATACCTACTCAAAACTTCCAGTGCATGTGCAATGTCTGATCTAGTACAGACCATTGCATACATCAAACTGCCAACTGCACTGGCATACGGAACATGGGACATGTCCTCTTCTTCTTCCTGTGTCTTGGGACACTGATCTGCAAATAACTTTACACCTATAGGAATAGAAACCTTGACAGGTTTACTTCCATGCATATTAAACCTCTGCAATATTGTCTCAACATATTTTCTCTGATTCAACCAGAGTTTCCTGTTTGCACGATCTCTTTTAATCTCCATTCCCATAATGAAGTTAGCAGCACCAAGATCCTTCATGTCAAATTTGGAGGATAGTTGTGATTTCACATACATCCATGTTATTTCCTACCAACAACATGTCATCAACATACAACACTACATAAATGAGGTGATTACCAACCTGCTTGGAATATACACAGTGATCAACCCTGCTTCTCACAAATCCCAATCCAAGGATGTATGCATCAAACTTGTGGGACCACATCCTAGGTGATTGCTTCAGACCATATAGTGACTTCTTTAGCTTACAGACCAGCTATTTCTTTCCCTTCACTACAAAGCCTTATGGTTGTTTCATGTAGATTCCTTCTTCCAGATCCCCATGTAGGAATGTTTTCTTCACATCCATTTGTTCCACTTCAAGATCAAAAGCACCATCAATAGATAAAATAAATCTAATAGAAGTTAACTTAACAACAGGAGAAAAAATCTCAGCAAAGTCAAGTCGAGCTTTGTATTTCTCCACTTTTCCTTCTGCATTAAACTTCTTCTTAAACAACCATTTGCTACCAACAGATTTTCTTCCAGCTGGCAACTCAACTATATTCCATGCCTCATTCTTATCCAAGGCATCCATTTCTTCAACCATGGCCTTCTTCCATAGTTTACTATCCTATGAATTCACTGCTTCCCTGACAGTTCTGGGATCATCATCAGTAATAGATAAAGCAAAATTGGAACAAAAATCA
>ML795062.1:227736-240613 GCA_009831015.1 Picea engelmannii | reverse complement strand
GCAACACCTGCTTTCTCTCCCAAGTAGCATCCTCTACTGGAAGCCCTCTCCATCTGATCAAACACTCTCTGATGACCCTGCTCCTCAGTTTCCGTTCTCGAAACTCCAAAACCTCCTCTGGAACTAACTCTTACTGTCCCTCCTCATCCAACAGGGGAAGCTCCTCTGATGTGCTAATGAATTGTCCCACTTCCTTTCTTAGGCAAGGCACGTGGAACAAGTTATGAATATTTCTCCCCTCTGGAAGCTCTAGCTCATAAGCAACCTCTCCTACTCAGTGCATGATCTTGTAAGGACCATAAAATCTGGGCTTGAGCTTCTCAGCCCCACTCTTCTTCAGAGATGACTGTCTGTAGGGTTGGATTCTCAAGAAAACCAAATCTCCAACCTCAAAGCTATGCTCTATTATGTGCCTATCCACACTTATCTTCTGTCGGTTTTGCGCCATTTGCATGTTCTCTTTCAATAACTTGAGAATCTCCTGACTCTCTATGATCCAATCCTTGGCCTTGGGAGCTCTGCTCTCCCCGAAGACCAAGTCTACCAAAGTGGGAGCATCATATCTGTACAATGCCCAAAAGGGTGTCATACCAATGGACATGTGGAAGGTGGTGTTGTAGCAATGTTCTCCTAAATGTAACCACTTTACCCACGTTCTCTATTGTCCTCCTACATAGTTCCTCAAATACTCTTCAACCCACTTGTTGAAAATCTCGGTCTGCCCATCTATTTGAGGGTGATAGCTGGTGCTAGGTGTCAACTCTGTCCCCACCAACCGAGACAACTCTCTCCAAAATGTCCCTATGAACCGACTATCCCTGTCACTGACGATGTTATTCGGAAACCCATGAAGTCTGAAGACCTCCCCGAAGAAAAGATCGACTACTTGAAATGCACTATACTCTGTCGGTATGGCATAGAAGTAAGCAAACTTGGTCAATCTGTCGACCACTACATAGATACAATCCTTACCCTGGACCTTGGGTAGACCTATGATGAAGTCCATAGATATACTCTCCCATTTCTTCTCTGGAATGGGGAGTGGCTGAAGTAGCCTTGTTGGAAGAGCATTCTCTGAATTGTTCTGTTGGCAAGTCACACACTCACTGACGTGTCTCATAACGTCCTGTTTGAGGACCTTCCATGAGAACCTCTCTCTAATCTGTCTATAGGTTTTGAAAAACCCTGATGGCCTGCTAGAGGTGAATCATGAACTGCGGTGAGGATCTTCTTCTTGAGCCCTGAATCTGGCACCAAGTAGACTCTATCCTTTTAAAATATGACATCATCAATGACCCTATACCGATCATCTTGTATCTGCCCATCCATCACCTCACAAGCGAACTTGTTCTTGGAATATTCCACTAACAAGTGGGATTTCCGATCTGTTGAAATCTCCATCAAAGAACATGCTACAGGTCTCCTCGATAGTGCATCGGCCACAATGTTCCTCTTCCCCTTGACATACTCTATGTCAAAGTCGAATGCCTGTACCTTCATCACCCATTTCTGTTAGCGCTCATTGAGGTCCTTCTGCTCAAGGAAATACTTCAAATTGTTGTGATCGGTCTTGACCACGAATTTGCTACCCACCAAATATTGTCTAAACTTGGTCAAGGCATGCATGATTGCCAACATTTCCTTGTCATAAATGGAGTACAACCTCTCAGGTTAACTAAGCTTCCATCTTTCGAATACAATGGGGTGTCCTCCCTGCATCAAAACTGCACCGACCCCTTCGCCAGATGCGTCACACTCTAGTAAAAATGTTAAGGTGAAGTCTGGTAGTGCCAACATTGGATAAGTGCCCATGACTTCCTTCATGTGATCAAAGCCTTTTTGTGATTTCTCGGTCCATATGAAGGCCCCATGCTTGGTAAGATCTGTCAGCGGTGCTCCAAGCTGAGAAAAACCCCGGACGAACCGCCTGTAATAGCTGCACAACCCGAAGAAGCTCCTCAATTCTGTCACATTCATGGGCGTCGACCAATCCAAAATGGCCCTAATCTTCTCTTGGTGCACCTGTACCCCCTGTGCACTGATGATGTGGCCTAAGTAAAGCAACTATGTCATACCAAACTCGCACTTGGACTCTTTGGCATATAATGACTGTGCCTCCATGATGCTTAATACCTCATCCAGGTGCCTCATATGCTCTTGCCATCACCAGCTATAGATCAAGATGTCGTCGAAGAAAACCAATACTGATTTCCTTAACTGATCCCTGAATATATGGTTCATGCAAGACTGGAATGTAACGGGTGCATTGGTTAGCCCAAATGGCACAACCAGGAACTTGAAGTGTCCAAAATGACATCGAAATGTCGTCTTCTCTATGTCCTGCTCTTGGATGCCGATTTGATGATATCCAAAGCGTAGATCAATTTTTGAGAAGAAAATTACCCCATGCAGTTCATCCATCAACTCGTCAATGCGTGGGATAGGGTATCAGTTCTTGATGGTTTTCTTGTTCAAGGCTCGGTAATCAATGCACATCCTCATGGTGCCATCCTTCTTCAGAACTAAGACAACTGAAGAAGAAAATGGGATGTTGCTCGGTCTGATGTGTCCCATTGCAATCAATTCCTTGATTTCCTTCTCTATCTCATCCTTGAACCTCCTAGAATGACGATAGGGGGGGTGATCATAGGTTTGGCCCCCTCCTCCAACTCAATGGTGTTCTCAAACCCCTTGTCAGGTGGTCTCCTTGGTGGAATTGCCTCAAAGATCTGTTGATGTCGTCCCAATAAATTCTTGATCTCTGTATGGTACTGTTGTCGACCTTCTAAATCCTTCCGAGTAGTGATCAAGCATTTTGCGGCATATGCTACCTCCCCATGTCTGAATATCCTTTCCATCCTCTTGGTTGAAACTGTCCCGGGTGCTCCTGTCGACATACCTCTTAGAACAACCTTCTTCCCATCCTGATCTATAAATCCCATATCCAAGGTTTGGTAGTTGGTGGTGATTTTTCCCAAGGTAATCATCCACTGAACTCCTAACACCACATCTGTGTTCGATAGGTTAACTGCATAAAATGTGTCTCTCACTGTGTAGTTGCCTAACTTCATATCTAAGTTTGGAACTCTGTTTAGACACTCCACTATGTGGCCATATGCTACCGCAACATCAAACCCCTCAAACTCCTCTGTCTGAAGTGCCTGTCTTGATACTAGTGAAGCGTCAATGAAGTTGTGGGTGGCCCCACTATCTATCAGGGCGATTACCTGTTGCCCCTGAATAATCCCTCTGATACGGAGGGTATCATACCTGGGAAAACCAGAAAGGGTCGCTATGACTCCTCCCTTTGCTGGTTTCCTCTTGTTAGCCTGCTTTGGTGGTTGTGGGACTACTAGAGGATGGGCTCCTACCGGTGTCGGTGCTCTACGGGGAGGTTTCTCCTTTGCTGGTGCTGACTCCTCCTCTGAACTAGTGGATCCACTGTCTTGCTCCTCCTCCTCACTGTCCATGCTATCTGCTGCTACCTCAATATAATGAATCTCTCCCTTGCCCATGCACCTGTGATCTAGGACCCAAGGATCTCTGCAACTGAAGAAAATATTCTTCCTCATAAGCTCTCACCTACTATAATCATCCAACTTCTCCTTGCCCTTCCATTCTCTTTGGAATGGATTCCTGTCTTGATCCCTCTGGGGCACAAATGGTTTGGAGAAATTTTTAGTCTTTGGCACTGAGTCTGCCAGATCTCAAGTGCAAAGGATGGCATCCTGCAAAGTGGGAGGCCTGTATGCCTTCACCCATCCTCTCAAAGGCTCTGTGAGTCCTTCTGTGAATAGCATGATCAGCCTAGGCTCTGATATATCTGTCACTGCCATGGCTACCCGCTGAAACTCTGTGATGAACGCCTCTGTTGTGCCAGTTTGTCTCAACTGGGCTAGATCCCTGAAGTGTATCTCGGGATCCTTCCTGTCAAACCCGTCCATGAGCCTATCTGTAAACTCCCTATATGAGGTGATGCGACTGTGACCCAATGTCACCAGTCCATGATACCACCACTCGTGTGCCTCACCCTCCAAGTGTAAGGTCACGAAACTGATTGCCTCTGTCTCGGTCATCTGGTTGAGCTTGTAATACATGTCTATCTTCTGTACCCAAGCTCCAGCGATGTATTTGGATGATCCGTCGAAAGAAGGGATGATGAGTTTCCCAACTTTTCGGATGAAATTGAGGTTATGCCCCTGCTGCTGTTGTGGTCCTCCCCGCTGTGGCTCTCTGGGGCGGTTCCTGAGTCTGAGTCCACAGTACTCGACTAAGGTCATGTCCTAATGGAAGTCACGACCCAATGCTGCGTACTACATCCTATACTCTGCAATGTCGTTTGCATGAGTGGGTGGCCTCTATGCTATCAGTGGTGGTGATGCTACCGGGGGTGCCCTCTGGAAACTGGGAAGCAAGGGTCTGGGAATCATACTCACAGAGGTGTATGTGCGAGAGGATGATCGGGGTCTACTGCTTGCTCCTGAGTTCCCCTGTGCTACATGTAGGACTTGTGTGCTTGGGGTGCCCACTCTAGCCAATCTATCAACCACTTGTGCCAAGGACTGAGACATGGTTCGTTGACTAGCTAACATATCGTTGATAACTTGCATGAAAGCTGTCTCTGGATTTACGAGGGCCTTGCCACTGCCCTCTGGTCGCTCATATCTGTCTCCTAGCATCCTCTCTACCTCGCGCTCAGCCTCACACTCCGCCCTTCTCTCTGTTTCTCTGTGTGCCTCTTCCTCTTCTTCTGAGCTAGGAGGGAAAGGGAGAAAATCAGGCCTATGCCTTCTTTCCTTATGCCCGTTGTAAGTGACATATTCGTCACGTACGTGTTCACGACCCTCTGGGTCTTCTGCTGCACTGATTGTCTTTAGTCACAGGCTGGCAGGACTAAATCTCGGGTACCACTGTAATGTTCCTGACTTGGCTAGTTTAGGAAATGTTGTTAATGTGTATGTAGGATCTATTGTTTACAACATATAAATGATCATACAAATAATAAATGCAACAAAGGACTACAAAGTTTGTATTATGATATCTATGTGGATTACAAAATGGCTGAATGCAGCCGAATAAACTGACGATACTCAACTAGATCAACAGACAAAGGATCTTAGCCAGAATCCAAATAAGCAACTAAAAGATAATACTCGGAATATGGGAGCACTACAGAATCAATGGATGTGCTGGGACTATGGCAGCTCTGATGGTAATTGTTGGAAGTCTGGAAAGTTTTCCCTGGGAGATATACTTCTCGAAATGGCCTGGAAATTGTCCCAAATGATGTGCCTTGCTGTAGTCCTCGGTACTGGTATCTGTCGGACCCCTCTGTTGATGAATCTGGACCTCGGGTGGATACCCCTGGGGGAATGCGCCTCTCTTCTTCTGGTAAATTGCGTCCTAGTGATTCCATCATCAAAATCGGACAAGATATGTCTCAAAATGACCGTGTTGGTCTACTGGGAAATGGGTCGGAAGGGTTTCCCTGAATCTGGTATGATGCTCGCTCTTGAACCCCAAATGTGCCCACCAAAAGTGTTGCACGTCAAAGTCTGGAAAATGCATCCCAGTTGATTCCTTCGTCGGAATCTGATGAGGAACCAGGCAAAATATGTGCATTGCCCTCCTCTCAAATGGGTCAGAGGGAAATCTCAGAATTCTCCCTGGATAGGATAAGTCAACTAAAAACCCTCTCAGAAGCTGCGTCGTCACTCTGGATGAATGCACCCTTGCTGTTGAACACTGTGTAACTGCTGCTAAAGAATGATGGAAGACCTGAATGATCTTCCCGGTGACTACGGTGTGTCTCTCAACACCGAAATCAACCAACTAGTGTCTTCCTCCTGGAATCCACTGAACTATCTCCCCTGAGATGCGCCTCTTCTCCTCAATGACAAGTCACAATCTGCATAATGCTGAATTAGGTCGTTGACCCTTCCTTTATAGCTTTCCAAAACCCTAAATCATGCTGAAACCCTAATTCATTGTTGAATTCCAAAACCCTAAATCACTGCTGAAAACCTAATTCACTGTTGACTTCTATTTTTACCTCATAATGAATTAAAAGCACTTTTAACCCTTTTTAGCTCAATGTCACTTTCCGAATATAACACCTGTGACTGGAGTGACCTCTAGTAACCATGTTTACCCCTCTTTGGCCCTGGCTATAGTCTAACGGGGCGGTTTAGACCATTAAGCCTCCTCTCTGGAGCTCATATTTGGAAAGGGACATTACATCGGATCAACTGATGAGGTACAAGACCCTAAGTTAATTCTCAATTCAATATTTATGACAAAGCAACAATTTGATGAACAAGTTGAGATATTAAAGGGGTTATCCACTAAGAAATTTTATGGCATAGTTGAATATAATGAAGAAGAGATAGATAATTGGCTGGTTGATTATTTTGTGAAAAATCAAGATATTGAGGAGACAATACATGGCATTTATCATGACTTAAGAGACTTGGAAGGCGAATTATTCAATATCAAAATCAGGCATGAAATAAATGTTGCACCAATGAAAAACTACATTGAAGATTGGTTTAAAAAGGCAATTGATAAATTAACTAAAGAAGGTCAAGAAGCATCAGTTGAGATGGTTCCTATAACCGTCAATGAGGAAAATAAAAGGACAACATCAAACAAGTGAACAAGGGAGAGACCATCATAGTAAGTTTATGTTGATCACATCTTGCTTTCTTTATCGGTTTTTCATCTAGTTACTCCGCTTCTTTTACTAGAAAGGTTTAACCGAAATATGATAACTCCTTCCTACCTTCTTTCTAGGTATTGCTACTCTGTCATCGCCCACCGTCTTCTTTCTACAAATTACTTCTTGTTTATATTTACTTTATGGTCCGTGGGAGCCCCAATCCCAGTCCCAAGGACAAATGCATTTAAATTTCAAAGCTTTGTAACAAACTCTATATTTTTCAGAAATCTCAAGAGAACTATTTCGGGATCAGTTCTAACAGTGTTTTATAACTCTGAGTTTTGAGTATAAAATATTTGAGATTGATCTATCATTTTATTTATTTGAGCTCCACACGTGTTCACTCTATTAAAGTTCTCTTATGCGTGCATACCATTTTCATTTATTTTATGTGATCAGAAATATTTAGTTTAACTATGATGGATGTGAGGAAATTTTATTATTCTTTTTTTTTATATGTGATGTGTGAGGTTCTTGGTCATCTCTCAGGAACTCTCTTTAAAAACAAAACATTTTTTTTTTTTTCAATCTTTATATTTCTTTGAATATCACGACAGACTTTCTCATAGTCCTATATTATTTTGAAAATCTATAATCCCAAGAATATCTTGAAATAGAACAGAGTACCACCTCTATAAAAATGCAGGGGGATATATATATCCTCGCAAGGTTGTCTTTTCGGTCCTAACGGATTCAAGCATCAACAAGAGTAAACACATGTTTTTAACCATTAGGCCCACTCATAAAGTGAACTTCCTAAGGTTCAGAGAAGCATCATAAATGACTTCCACATGCTAGACACAGAGCCTATGTGGAAGTACATGTTTAATTTTAAATACATCAACACCAATGCGTGACTTAAAGTTACCACCACTACTATTACAAGGGTGCCACAAGGGCATACTATCTTTATTTCCAAAGAAAAATCTAGTCATTTTATTTATGAGGTAGAACAAAATTACAATTGTAGATGCCCCAGACATTCATATAGTTGCGAGCCCATAAATATTGTCAAAAGACCAAAAAAGGACATAAACACATCTTAGCTTTATACATACATCATAATCGGAGATATCTACCTCACTTAATCTGACAAAAAACCAACTATTTATAGTTCCAAATATGATGCAGAAACTATCCAAAAAAAGTTCAGAGAAAAGATCCCATGTATCATCTACTATCACGTCCAATAATTAATCCAAGCAGAGAGAGACTTAGTATACATGCTGCGGCAACGACATGGTATATCACAATGGATATGTAGTTGATTGCATATTAATTCCTCAGTTGACCAAAAGTTATTGAGGTTTTCCTAAGGCGAAACATTGTAAAAGAGTTTTTTGGATTTTTTAAAATTCTTCTAAAACATTTTTCGAAGATCCTATTGGTTTATAAAATGAACCCATTATTGCAAAAATGGTTGTGGGTCATAAATTCCAATCCGGGAGGATGTGTTATTGCATAGAGTGAGAAAGAGAATATATGTGCGATCACAAATGCTAATCCGGGTGGATGGCTTTCACAATTGCATTTTACTCCGAGTGACATTTACCATCATTACCACGACAATGACTTTTTTATTCACAGTGAGAGGTACAGATCCGCGAGAACGTTGTGGGCGCTATAGATTGGTCAACTCATGTGGACTCAACTCACAGACCAATTAATTGGATTTATAATTCAAGAAAATGAGAAGATTGCTATGATATTAATCATAACTCAAAAATTCAAATTTCAAAATGAATTATGGACATACAAATTGAGGTGGGTAGTAAATTGGATAAGGGAAAAAGCAATGCATTATGTATCCTCCTAAATTGTGCCCTTCAAAACTTTGTTGCCAAAACTCTCTCAAAGTGAAGAGTTCTTGTAGGTTTATTCTAGCATAATACTCCTCGTAGCCTCCCATACTACCAAGTACTATGTACTAGTCATATAAGAGGTACAATGGCTTAACATACATAAATTAAGCTCAAATGACATGTGTGTAGTAAGGTGGGCAGATGTTGATGTTCAATGAAAACTAGTGATGAGTGATAAAAAAAATAACGAGAGCTCGTGCTTCAATGGATTCAAAGTAAACTTGTGATGAGTGATAAAAAATTAACGAGAGCATGTGTTTCAATGGAGCAGAGAATGTAGAATCGATTTCCAACGGGTAGGGTAATAAATACCACTGGGTATAATGCCATGATTCAGTTTCCTTGGTGCATTTGTAGGGTATAAATAGGATTACAGTTTATGCAATATAACTTTAATTGAGATACAAATTAAAAAATGTGGAATCAATTTGCAGTAAACAATGTATGCAATATAACTTTAATTGAAATACAAATTGAAGAAAAATTTAATTGAAATACAAACTGAAGAACGTGGAATCAATTTGTAGTAACAACTGAGATCACAATGTGGCAATTGTCAAAGATAAGTGTTGGAATTAATATAATAAACATTTCAAATAAAAAATCTCCTACACCTACTTGTAATTAAGCACGATATACATGATGCATTGCTATGGCATTAAGTATGATACAACGTTGTGTTGCTATAGATAGTTAAATGGTCTCTTCGGTAGCATTTAATTAAATAAAAATACATGCATTTGTATTTATAGATACACAATTAAATAAATACATAAAGACATATTTGTTATTTCAATCCCTTCATCGTAAATCTTTCTACTCTCTAAACACATGTCTTAGGTCCTTTTACTTTCTCCAAAGATGAGTCTTGTATTCCTTCCACTCATCAACATGCATCCTTTATTCCTTCCACTTGTTGGTTTCGCTAATTTTTGTAAAAACATGAATGGTTTTAAAGCTCAGCTTCAATACCTTCCAATGATTTTGAGATATAAACAATACTCTTTTCGAAGGAATTCGAACTCAAAGTGTAATGACATTGCTTTCAGACCATGTTGGGTTTTTTAATTTTGATGGAAGCGTTTTTTTTATTTTTATTTTGACTATATTTGTTACAACTGAAACTATATCTCCAAATAATATTAGCAAAGAGTTGTCTGCTGCTCAGACAGTGACTTCCACAAGTACTAGTAATATATGAAGCAATCCATCCACTCCCAATGTAGGAGATGAATTGAAAGTTGCATCCCAGTTGCAGAAATTCACCTTTAATGACTTGAAGTATGCAACCAGAAACTTCAGGCCAGAAAATATTCTCGATGAAGGTGGCTTTGGTTGTGTTTTCAAAGGTTAGATAGAAGAGAATGGTAGTGCTCCTATCAATCCTAGTACTGGTCTCTCTGTAGCAGTAACAACACTCAACCATGATGGACTGCAAGGTCACAAGGAATGGTTGGTAAGAATTTGATTAAACTTTTGAAGGTCAGATGGTGCAAAATGCATTCTTTTATGTTAAAACACTAATCATAAGTTAGTTGGTTAGTTAAGTTAATCTAACTGTTATACAGTTACATGACAGTTATGGTCTTTTGTATTATATATGTACATCTATGTACATGATTATTTACAGAAGCATTGATGAATAGAGTATGTTTTTTCTGCCATTGTTTAGTTATCTCTATTCATCATGGTTTCTTGATTGCTTCTATTATTTCCATTATATTTCTGCTCTTTTCTTCATTATGAATCTAACAGTGGTATCAGAGCACATTTTTTTATCTTGATGCCTGTGGGATTGTTAAATATAGAAATGTGAGATTGTGGATGAAGAAGTGTTAGGTGATAGGAAAAGTAATCTTGTTCAAGAAGACTTATTCTCGATCTCTCTACCCGCGTGATCTATTTGCGTGCCTCTTTCTTCAAGAAACCCCCTTCATGGTGCCGCGGATGACCAGAGCATTGGTCGTCATTTTCTTGATTTACAACACAGATGAAACGAAAGGAAAGGACGTGCTCAACGTATCCTTCTCCTTCGACAACCGCCAGATCGTGTCGGGGTCTCGCGACCGCACCATCAAGCTGTAGAATACGCTCCTGGTATCAGTAACATCGCCAAAATGAAACAGTCGAAGCCCATCAGCCAAGAATATGTAAGAGTCTCCGCGGGGTCAAACGGTGATCCATTGCATAGGAGAAGCACCTTCAATTTTTTGGAGGTTGGGCGAAGCAGAGCTAAAGAATTCCAGTAATCCAATACGCTCTTCAAAATTTTGTGGCGTGGATTTAATGGGAAATAGAACAAATCCTTCACATCCAAATCTGTGATTGATGTTGAAATGGGTAAGTGTGTTCATTCATTTGAATTGATTTCTAAATGTTGATATAGATCCTGAAGTTGTTGTGTTATATGAGATAGAGAAGTGAAGAATCAAATTCTAGACCTGTAGAAAATCACCCTGTGTTAGATCATGTAGTATTTCCATTCCATAGAGTTGAAGTGTAGTGTCGCATGCATAATATGAGCGGAAGAAGATTGGCATTGAAGGTCGTGTATGCAGGGCATAACAACACACACACTGGCCATTCACACTGGTCCTGATTTATAATATGTTTAAAGGCACGGATTTGCAGTCGAAAGGAGCACAGATGAGTGAAGAGCATTCAAACTGTCTGTACTAAAGAAAGATCCTTAGTTTGTGAGGAGCCCCTAAGACCAAGCTGATATTTTGTCAAAACGAAATATGTTGAAGTACGTGAAGGAGTAAGTGAGTAAACAGAGTATCATGATCATTGTTTAAGAGGTTGAGTAAATTGAAATCCTGGAGAAGTCGTCATAGTTGTACAAGTTATCCACAAGGAGCTTTCAAGCTACAAAATACGGGCATGTAGGGAGTTTTCATGCTGACTTTACTGCATTTGGGTATCCCCCAGAACATGAATATTCTTGATCTGTTTTAGTGGGCAATTCATTCTGGCATTCAGAGAGGAGTTTGCGCTGTCAAAACACAAGTTCCTGTTAGTGAGAGTACGTTATGGCATTGTAAAGAGGTTTTGGACATTTTGGAGGAGGTTTTGGTATTGGTTGGGAACATAAGTTTGTTATTTTTACGGTTTCTGGGGCGGAAATTGGAGGATCGATATTGGTGGCGAGCAGTCTTCTGCCATTTTTTAGGGTGGATGTGCATCCGTTGCAAAAGGAAGCGCCTTGACTTCGTAAAGATAGACCTTAATATATCTATGCTTTATTTTTATTAGATTTTTCAGAATTAATTTTGAAAGATATTTGTAAAGTCCTTAAAAAGATAACCCTATAGTCTTATGGGCTTGGTGTTACAACGCTCAAGGGTATAGTGTTAAAACTAAGTGATCACCAATTTAAAGAGTGTTTGTAAAGGTGTAGAGTTTTTTAAAAGTGTGTAAAAGGAGTTATAGGATCATCCTACATAATCAAATTGTAAATTTGTCTTTGCATCCTTGACCCACTTGAAATTGAATAAGGGGGTCTTAGGATCTTTGTGTGCATTATTGGTTATCCCGTAGTTTTTTTGGCATTCATGCAACGAACGATCGCTCTTGGCATGCACAGTAGGATACAAAATTGAATTTTGTGGCATCAACATAGAAGCATCTCTCTTCCATATTCTGCATAATGGCAAGAATTGAAGAACTATTTACAATATTGTGCACATTAATTAACTCAACTACAGAATCTACAATTGCAATAAACAAGTGCACTCTTAGTACAGTGATTGCTTGTTTACAAGTAACACACAAGAAGATTGATATGTTCAAACATCAAAACAAGTTGTTGTTTGATGAGTTAAGTTTGCTTCGACACCAAAAATGTGATTACAACAACCAAAATGGCATCAAAGATGAAAATAATGAAGGCATTCAGTTAACTAGTGATGATAGTCATAAACATGAAGATAAGTTGAATAAAGTCCCTATGTCAGAAAAAGTGATGATGTTGCTAATCGGTTGGATAAAGAACCCATACAGTACAAACACTGTCACCGGTTTGGCCATGATAAGTCAAACTGTTTTGATCTTCACCCATGCAAATTTTGTGGGAAGACAAATCATCCCTTGGTAAGGTGCCAAAAGCGCAAGTGGAAACAACTTCATTTTGAATGGTTAGGGAATTGGTGTTAGCGTTTGGAAGCCAATTTATTGGAGCAGTCTTATCGCCAGATTTATACACAAGTACAGTCGTACTTGATTGGAGATATTTCTACAGTTGATGGACATGAATGTTTTTCAAGATTTGATGATTTAGGGTATGATCGGGGCCCAG
>ML795062.1:199912-226122 GCA_009831015.1 Picea engelmannii | reverse complement strand
TGTAATAGTTCTTTGCTTCTTGCTTATAAATGGTTATGAATTGAATCACTAGAAGCACTGTTTATTTTGCACGTAAATCATTTACATAAATAAACTCGAATTAATTAGTTTCTCTTATGAAGATTACCTTTCTGCATAGATGCACCATGACCTTCCTAAGGTTTAGAATGTCTACCTGCCCTTGTTGCCTGATACCCACATTCCTTGTTTCCTTGGTAATGTTTCAAAAGGGTTTCGTGCTCCTGCTGGTCATCTGTGTTTAAGGGTTGGGGTAGCCTGGGTTGCCTTTTTCAAAGCATTCGCCATGAAAGAAGTCGAGGAATCCATTGTAGCCCTCAAAACCTCTCTGGGTAAGACGAAAAAACAAGAAGAGATTGAACATGATTAGTTATAGAAAAATAATTTGGTATATTCATGAATGGTATTTCCAACTGAAGCCAACAATTTTTGACATAACTTGCAAAATTTTATAAATGTGAATATAAATTTAGGATTAAGATGTTAATCAAATGGTATACAAATGCTTGTTCTTCCACCTGGATTATATGATATATAGTGCTTTAAGATAATAAAATATTAAGTGCAATTGTATGATGGAATGATATATAGGAGAACATTGCTCCACGTGAACATTTCGGTCGTCTCGCAAACTATTATACGCAATGTCGAGTTAATGTCGAAGTTTCTGTGATGGCTCGCCACTATCGGTTGATTGAGGATTGGAATCCGAAATCCACAATTGTCTGATGGCATTAGTTCATCTATCCAATGTTTCCCACACAAAATTTATATATACGTTTTCAGAGTCTTACGTAAAAACCATATCAAATCTGAAATTATATATAAAGACCATATTATATCTAAAATTATATAAAGATTGTTATCATACTTAAAATGCCATATAAAAAAATGGAGTGCCTTCCTCACAAATAAATTAATAAATACATTAGTTATTCAATAATAAATTAAAAATGGGTAACATGAACTATCTCATGTAACTTATGGAGTTTTTGGTGGGAGCCACTGCATAGGGTCATGGCGAGTGCCCTATATCATGTTGGTATCATTATTTATTTTGCTTATTATCCTTTTTATGATTTTTTAATTTTATTATGGGCTCTTAGTTAATGGTTGCAACAATTTTATTTTAAGTTAATGGTTGTCAAGAACATTTCATATACACAGAATTAGTATTTTAGATTTTTAATTTCATATCTTCCAAGCCTATGCTTGGAATTACTTTAAAATCAAGTTGCATTCTATTTAAATTATTCCCATGTATTCACTTGAATGTCCCCTATGATTTTATGATCTTATCCATATGCATTGTAGCGTTGTCTCTGCCTCACAAATGTTGGTGTTTCTCTTCTTCCTGCTCCTCCACCACACATTGGAAGGCCGAGCAACCCACATGTATAGTAATAAAGTGTGCAGGTGAAATATAAATTGCATATCTCTTCAAATCTTTTTTTTTTTTTTTTTAAGTAAGAAGAAATTATATTAAGGACCTCTAAAAGCTGGTTGGTGTGCCATATTACATCCATAGTCTAAACAAGCTACCCTGGACTGCCCCAACAGAGGGGAAACCAGTCCAATCAGTCTAGAAAGTGTGCTATGCAGTCCTAAGACCAAAAAAGACAGTTTGTAGGAACTGTTCTTCCAATAAGACTAACTGAAATAGACAGAGTTTGCATATAAGAACATGGTTAAACACCTGGCTGGTAATCCTGGCCTGTGGTTGTGAGGTCCCCCGACCAAGGTTCTTCCTCTATGTAGGTTGGCCCCGAGTCCCAAATCATCTCGTCGGTCACGTTGTCCATTGATCGCGCGGCTTCCTGCTCCAGCTGCTGTTGACGAAATGCCGAGTCAACCTCTACCATCCCGCTAGTAGTTTGCTCTAACCCAGGCTTCTCTGCACTCTGATCCTTGACGTCGCCTTCCGTGGTTGTCATGCGAGGCGTCTCCTCTGAGGTCGCTCCATCCGGGTGAGAGGGAAAGGGCGCGCTCATGGAGGCCAGGAGTTGAAGGAGCGTCGTCACCTTGTCGTTCGTTGAGTGCACCCGAAAGTGGAGGTCGTCTACCCCCTGACGCAATTCAAACACCAGATTGTAAATATTTTCCAGACTGTCCCGGAGCTGCTCGCTCGCGCTGGAGTCGGGATTCTGATTATCATAATTCACTGGCCTGCGGGGAGGAGGGGGTCCTTCTGTATAGCTCCAAGGGGGGTCAACGTCGGGAGGCTGATCTGGTATCGGTTCGTCGGGGTGAGGACGCGGTTGAAAGTTTGCTACCCAAGGGACAATTGCCATAGAATGAGGCGACGAACCAGGAGACGAGAGAGAGGGCCTGCGAGGCCTCCAAGGAGAGCCCCTCCTTGGCTTCCCTCTTTCGCGGGGCATTGGATCAGGCGTGGAAGCAGGGTGCGACAGCTCGCAGGGGGTGTATAAACGGAGGTAGCTAGCAAAGAGCCAAAGGAAGCGAATAATGTCTGCCCAAGAACGCAGAGGGGGACGCTCATCGCCCCTTGACCAGAGACTGTGGCAGTATAACTGTGCGAGAGCCATGATAAGGAAATCGAAATGGAAGGATGTTGTATAACTGCGCACGTACCAATCCATTACTGCGCTTAATATCGGTTTAATGCTGGAGGGGGGTGACGACAGTCGGCACGGGCCCATCACGTGGCCTCGTGCCCGGTGGGCTAGTGCCAGCCCCCTCCGTATGCCCAATGTCATCCACTAACACCCCATCCGGGGGATGGTCGGTCGATTCAGCCCTACAGATGCAACGTTGGAGGAGTGGGTGATCCGGGTCCCCGATGGAGTCGCAGAGGAGCTCTGGTCCACTCCAGGTAGTGCCTAAGTTGGCTAGATCATCCGCTACTTGATTCGCCTTCCTTCTGATGTGGGAGGGGATGATAGCTTGATTTGGCTGCAATAAATCTGAGAGAAATTGCAGCCCAAGGGAAAGTCTCCAGCTAGGCGCCAATCTGTCCGAATGCACTCCATTTAGCATTCGACGCAAGATGTTGATTATGATTTGAGAGTCCCCCTCGATAATAAGCTTAGTGAAGCCGTTTTTGTGGGCAAGGTTTAGTCCTTTGAGAAGACCCTAGAGCTCTGCATTATTGTTTGTTGAGTGCCCGAGGGAGCCTGCACTTATGATCAAGATGTGTCCACGATAGTCGCGAAAGACTACCCCATAGCCGGCAAGTCCAGGGTTGCCTTTTGAGGCCCCGTCAAAGTTAAGTTTGATGTAGCCCTCCGGAGGAGGAGACCAATAGGATGGACTTCGGAGCGTAGGTGGGCAGGTGATGGGCACCGAGAGAGGGGGATGCGGGGCCCATTGTTGAAGGATTGAGCGTTCAGAAAGCGAAGCGTTCAGATCTGCCTCAGACCATCGCTGAATGTTGATCGTCTCCAAGATATTACTGCGACAAAAGTGCCAACATTGTTGCCACGGGAGGGAGTGGCCTTTAAAAATTCTTCTGTTCCTTTCCTTCCAGGTCTGCCATAGGATAAATCCTGGAAGGAGTTGCCAAATGCGGTTTAAGAGGGGGGATTGGAAGACCCCATCCCTCCAGTTCGTGAGCGTTCCCTGAATGCTGTCCCTATTTCGGTCTGAAGTGCGCATTATAAGCGCCGCCTGGTCCCAAATCTAGGCAGTATAGGGGCAAGTATTGAGGAGATGGTTCAGAGTTTCCTCTGCCTCGCCACAGAGGATGCAGATTGATGGCCCCACAAAACCATGTTTTGCTAGATTATCCCAGGTTAAAATGCTAGAATGGAGAACGAGCCAGAGGAAGAGAGTGACTTTAGGCCAATGCTTAAGTTTCCATAATTTCTGCCAGGCCGTCGTATTCTGGATGGGGTCCGTTACAGTCTTGACCATATAGGCTTCTTGTGTACTGAAGATGCCCTGCGGCCGATATCCCCATCTGAGGATATCGTCCCCCTCAATTTTGGGTATTTTCTTTTTGGCCATCTCCTCTTGCCAGGGTTCCAAGTCCACGTGTGCCCCCAGATTGAAACGCTCCCTGCCCAAGTGCCAGCATCGCCAAGTGTCCTCCTGGGTTGTGTCCTACCAGTAGTCCGCGATAGTTGTGAGGCCCATTCGAGTTGCCTGGGTGCTGATGTCTCGAGCCCAATCTTCCGTAGCCAGGACTGACCATTGCTGCCAAGAGTCTCGCCAAAAAAGTGCTGTCTCCCCATTCCTAATCTCCCAGAAGGCATGCCGGGTCACCAGCTGTCTGTTCTGCTTGGCCGCAGTCCAAATTAAAGAGCCCGGATTATCCCCATTCCATCTAATAAGATTCCTCTCAGCTTCATTTGGGGTATATTTCTTTCTCCAAAGTCTGGCCCAGAGGTCCTTGGGATGTTTTAGCCAGCGCCACCAGATTTTAGCACTGAGGACCTTATTCATGATGAAGGGATCCCTTAGACCTAGGCCGCCTTGTTCCTTTGGGCAGCAGAGTTTATCCCAGCTGACCAGCGCCATCTTCTTCCCTGTGTTGAGGACGTGCCAAAAGAAATTTATTTGAAGATTTTTTATGGTAGAGAGGACGAATCTAGGTGCAGCCAGAGCTGAGAACTGATAAATCGGGAGGGCCTGAAGGATAGCTCGGAGCAGAGTGAGACGACTGGGAAGGTTTAGGACTCTATAAGTCCAGGAAGAAAGCCGTTTGGTAAAGGAGGCGAGTAGATGCTCCCAGGAGGAGTTCCGGAGGGCATTGTCAATAAGGGGGATTCCCAGATATTTGGACAGAAGGGAGCTTCTGGTGAAACCTAAGATCTCAGAGATATGACGCTGGATAAGAGGGGGTGTGTTGAAGAAGAAGATTTGGGATTTTTCCTTATTACAGTCCATGCCCGAGGCCTCTAAGAAGGAGTGGAGAATCTCCAGGATAGCATTGGCTTCTCGAATCGTTGGGTTGCCCATCAGGAGAGTATCGTCCACAAATTAACTGTGCGAGATAGGAGGGGAGATACCGTGCAGGGGTAGGCCGGTCAAAAGGTTGTTTTCCACTGCAACATGTATTGAACGACTGAGACCTTCGGCGAGAATGATGAACAGGAAGGGGGAAAGAGGATCTCCCTGTCTAATTCCTCTAGAGGGGGAGAAAGGTCGGGAGGGGACACCATTGACTAGCAGCGAGAAGAAGGCAGTAGAGGTAAGATTCATAATCCAGCTAACCCAGCTCTGATCAAAGCCAAAGGCTAAGAGCATTTCTCGCATGAAGTTCCAACTTATCTTATCAAAAGCTTTAGAAAGGTCTAATTTAAGGAGCATACCTGGAGTTTTGGTCTTTTGAAGGGAATGGATTACTTCATGAGCCAAGATGACGCTGTCCAAGATCTGTCTACCCTCTACATATCCTGATTGTTCCGGGGAGATGATTGTTGGTAAAATAGGCTTGAGTCTTCGGGCTATGACTTTTGTGAGAAGCTTGTAGATGACATTGCACAAGGCTATTGGTCTAAATTGCTTAGGATGATGTGCATTTCCTTCTTTGGGAACTAGGGTGAGGAAGGTAGCGTTGAGGGCTTGGAGGACTTGCCCAGTGGCCCTGGAATCTTCCAGGATTTCCCATACTTCAGTTCTGATCAATGGCCAGCAGTGATGGAAGAAATCGCTGGTAAAGCCATCCGGGCCCGGTGCCTTGCATTTGGGTGTGTTATGAAGCGCCTCATCCACTTCCTCAATTATGATGGGTCGGAGTAGCACTGAGTTCTGTTCCTGAGTGACCAAGGAGGGCACGTTCCTTGTGATTTTATTGATGGCCTCATGTCTATCCGGGAGGGGTTCTGTGAGGAGATTTTGAAAGTAGTCTATCAAGGTTGTCTCCATGTCCTCATGGGAACTGATGGATTCTCCCTCATCCGAGACAAGATGTGTTATCTTATTGGAGTGTCGCCTTTGGATGACAGTTCTGTGAAAGAATTTTATATTACGGTCTCCTTCCTTGAGCCACTGGACTCGCGATTTCTGCTTCCATAGGATTTCCTCTTGTCTCTTCCTGGCCTCGAGCTGTTGGTTTATCTCCATCTCCTGGTCCTTTAACTCATTAGATAACCCATTCAGCCTGATTTGATGCTGAATCTTGCCTAGTTGTTCCCTCAGCCTCTTCTGGGAGTCGAAGATGTTGCCGAAGGTATTCCTGTTCCAGAGCTTGAGAGTGTGTTTGAGATTTTTTAATTTCTGCTGAAATCTGAACATTTTGGATCCACGCTGGACCTCTGCCTCCTTCCACCAGTTCTGGATATTTGCTTGGAAGTCCGGATGATCCAGCCAAAACTGTTCAAACCTGAATGGTTTCTTACCAGGTGTGGCCGAGACGTCCATCCATAGCTGTATGGGCCAGTGGTCTGAGCCGGAGAGGTCCAGAATGGTAGCTTCCATTGCCATGCCCTCCATCAGAAGGGAATCAAAGATGAGGAAACGGTCTAGCTTGCATGCAATCTGGTGTGTCCCGGTTCTTCTGTTTGTCCATGTGTAAGTGCCATTGCTGGCGTCCAGATCAACGAGGTGAAGGTCGTCGATCAGGTTTTTGAAGACCTCAACGTCTCTTTCCAGCCTTCTGGATCCTCCTTTCTTCTCCTCCAGACCGCGAATGATGTTGAAATCTCCCCCGATCGTCCAATTGTTATACCGTTTTAGAGTGGACGTATAATGTAGGCTGTTGAGGAAGGCTTGCTTGTCCCTTGAGCTGGCTGGACCATATACATTAGTCAGGTGCCCAAGTTTGTTTGAGCCTATGCATCTGTAATCCGCTGTGATGGACCACTTAGTGGTAAAGAAGTTTTCCATTATCACCTCATTGGTGTTCCATAGCACGGCCAGGCCCCCGGCGGTGCCCAATGCGTCAATTGAGGCAGCTCGTCCTTGCCTCCAACAAAAGGGAAGGAGTCGATCTATGTCTTCTGACGAGCATTTCGTTTCCTGCAAGATGACTATATCCGGTTTTTCTGTCATGATCATATCCCGTAGCACTTTTTGCTTGCTACGTCCATTGAGACCTCTAATATTCCAAGAGATGATCTTCATAATGATGGGGGGGTGGTAAGCGGAGGAAAGCTATCCGAGATCAAGTGGATTTGTCCCGAATTCACCATGTAGTTGCCTATTTCTTGTATGAGCTTGTTAGTGGATTTCCGCCCCCTTTTTTTCTCATCTTTCTGAGCCTTACCTGGGTGCTTTGGTTGTGTGCTCTGGATTCCTAAAGCTTTGCTGGCTCGGGCTGAAGATCCGACTGAAGAGTTGAGATAGACCTTGTGTACCTTTCTTAGTTGGTCTCTGGGTATAGTATAGAGTTTTTGTTGTCTGTACGCGTGCTCCAGGTGCTCCAGGTCCACTCCAGCTAGGTCATTCTCTACCAGCTCCATCTCCGCATCTCCGTCCTCTGTCTCCTGTAGCTCCTGAATGTTCTGACCTCCGTTCGGGTGCGAGGGATCGGGGTCCTTGCTCTGCTGGGATGTTCCAGTCTTTGCGTCTGGGTCTTGAAGCCCCAAGTTCGGGGGAGGTACGCTCGGTATCGATGTGGTGGGATTATTCTCCGCCCGATCTTGCAATATGGAAAACTTATTGCTAGTAGAAGGATCTTTGCTTACTTGGGCGGGCTGTCTCTTTCCTCCTTGTTGCCTTTTCCCTGCTGGCTGCACAAAGCCGTCTTTATCCTTGCCCTCCTTGTCCTTGCCATTCCCAGAGTTCCCGTCTTTCTGAACCGCGTTGAGGGGGCATTCCCGAAAAAGATGACCGTGTTCATGGCATTTCTTGCATCAGAATGGAATGTGTTCGTAGTCAATGGTCTGAGTCCAGTCTTCATCTTGGTATTCCAGTACGATGGAGCCTGGGAGTGGCTTAGCAATGTTCAAGTATCCACAGATTCACGCATAGGAGGTGTAGCGTCTCTGCTTGGTGGCTTCCGATGATTTGACGTAGATGCCGATTGTGTTGCCTATGCCCGCCAGGACTTCTTCCAGCCAGAAATCCTGTGGGAGAGAGTATAGTCGGATCCATACAAGTGCATGAGCGAAGTCCTCCTTTTCTGGGCTAAACTTCTCAGTCCAGAACCGCAGGAAGAGGCCCGCTGAGTTGAAGAAGTATGGCCCCCCATCAAAGATACGGTTGCGATCCTCAAGGTTATGGAAAATAATTGTAAAAAACCCCTTGGAGCCCAGTTGCAACTCATAATGACCTTTCGGCTTCCACCAGTACTGGATCCACTTAATCAGATCCCGCTCGGCAGGCCATAGCCCCAGAAATTTCCCAACTAAAGCATAATCCCTCATGTATTGCTTTTGCTCTTCTATGCGTGGTGAGCTAATAACATATTTTGGAGCTTGTGGTGCTTGTGGAATGCACTTACCGGGTAACCAGGGAGCTGCCGCAGGAGAAGGGCTGGCCATCTTTGCTGGGTCGATATCCATATTGCGATCCTTGAAAGTGCCTTCCTCCATCAATTTTGGGCGCAGGTCGGACGGTGGCTCAAAAGCTGTCCGCTTTATTTCCTCGGATGTGTTTCCATTTGCCGTGACTCGGCTGTAGGAGGGGCCTGTTGGCCCTCCCTCCTTGCGCGACATGAGCCCCAACGGGGCTATGGAAGGAGACCGCGCGGCGCTGGGCGACTGCAAAAACCCCAGTTCGCGATTCAGAGAGCTGCAAAAACCCTAAAAAATGCAACAATAACCATAAGAAAATTAGTTGCCACTCATGCATGGAATGATTTATTGTTATATATCTCTTCAAATATTCTACTACCACTTAGCATCACATATATTACATCATACAACATGGCATATAAATATGCTTCATGTGCAAGACAAGGAAGCTTCTTCCAAGTTGCAAACTCTCATGAATAATAATACACATATAAAATGCAAGCCTCAAAATGTTAGGTCTCTTTACTTTCATCACCTACTATGTTGATTCGCCGTGATAGCTCACTTCATGGAATGACAATTAATGTAACATGGGTAGGTTTTGTGGACCAATTCTTCGGATAAGACAACTAGTTGGGGGACTTACTAGTGGAAGAAAGGTCCTCAAATTGTGTCACCTCGTATTCAACAATATTTGGAACAATGTTGGTCTTTAACAATAACAAAAACAACGTTGAGCGAAGCCTCACAACCTACTTCAAGAGATTTTGCTATAATTGATTACAATATAATACATTAATAGATTTTTCTATAATTGATTATAATACAATGTACTATTAATTGTAATATTTTTTACACTTAGAATTACTTTTCTTAATTTATTATAATAAGATGTACTTACTACAACATATTACATTTAGAATTGTATAGTAGCAGGTATATGCTGCCATGCAACCTTGTTTAGAAAAATCATAAGGAGAGCATGAATATATTCATGAGAACATACAATCTACTACCACACCACCAACGAAAATTCTTGTCATCACTCAACAAGGTTTTTACCTCCCCCAATATGCTTCGAATTCGCTTTCCATAGACGTTTTAAATTGGTTATAAGGGTTTTAGGTTGCTACATGGAAAATCATCCCACTGTAAATCCATTCACCCAACAAAGGAGGAGTTCCTTTACTTTAGAAAAAAGGAGTTAGCTTGTCCACCAGAGAAGAAATTGATTTCCTCAAACAATGAGTTAAATCACCTAGCAAGGGGGCTCAAATAAGTTAATTTTAATTGTTGTTTTGTTTTTCGAAGCCAACGAGATACCATTAAAAATAAAACAAAAAGCGAGGACAATGCTTAGATCTCACCCTTGTTGAAGATTTCAAGGAATAATTGTAAAACATTCAAGTAATGTTAATTTTCAGGTTGGACATAAAGGAACGAAAATCAGGAAACTCTTAAAAAATGAGATATTGTAAGTTGGTTTTGGTTGGTGCAAGTTTGTGACTTTAAAGATTCATATCACTCTTCATGGTTTTTGTTGAGGTTGGGCATAAGAAAAAAAACAATAGTGCTTGTCATAACTTGATTATGAATCTGGCAACTTCTTAGAAGTTAGACCCTCATGTGCTATCAATTTGTAAGGAACGATGAATGTATATTGCCTACCTTGTAATTTGGAGTCACCGGGGAAATTGAAAGCCCATTTGTTTACCTTGCGATTTGGAACCACAATGTGGATTGGAAGGCCTGTGCGTTTAAATTAAAAGAATATCAGACTAAATGAAGTCAAATGTATTTTCCAATTTCCGAGAAAAAGCACTTGGCTATGTTATTGGATTCATTGATTTCGTGTTTGGATAAGATTTGTGATCATGGACAAATTTACAATGAACAAATTTTTCTCTATCGACACTTCTATCAACTTGTTTTTGCACCTTCCAGGGCAATTTTAATATTATCATTCCTATGGTTAATTCTACATTTTAGCTTATGGTTTTTGTCCATGTTTCATTTTTTATTTTTAAAAAAACCAATGATTTCATAAAACTGTAACAATAATTAATAATTATGAAGATTAAAAAAAAAGTGTTTATCACTTATAGATTGATAGGGTTTAATATAAGATTATGCTAATAGATTTAATCAATGAGTGAACAATTCATTCATCATCAAAATTATATGATACAATATTGTTTATAATTATAGATTAAGTATATATATAGTTTGTTGAGTTAGTTCAATTTATTTATATGAATTGTTTTAATGCAAAATTTGTTCTAAGGTTTTTAGTACTAATCTAGCCGAGCTTTATTGGGTTACTTGTTAGAGAGAGAGAGAGAGAGAGAGAGAGAGAGAGAGAGAGAGAGAAAGAAAACTCAACCAATATATTTAGTACTAATCTAGTTGAGTTGGATACACACACACAACCTGATGAACTAGCTCAAGTGCTTTGAGCTTCATGCAGGAGGTCTCGAGGTTGACCCACTAGACTAGCTACCTTTGTTGCATGTCTCACTCGATGTCCCTATCAGGTCAGGTGTTGTAATCAGTGTTGACAATTTTACACTATGTACCATGTCTGAAATGTAAGGAACTAGCTAAGGGTTTCCCTACATCTATATAGATCACTCAACCACTCGAGCTAGCTATATATATATATATATATATATATATATATACCCGATGAGCTAGCTCGAGTGGTTGAGTACTTTGAGCTTCATGTAGGAGGTATCAAGGTTGACCCACTAGACTAGCTACCTTTGTTGAATGTCTCACTCGATGTCCCTATCAGGGCAGGTGTCGTAATCAATGTTAACAAGTTTACACTATGTACCATGTGTTAAATGTAAGGAACTAGCTAAGGGTTTTCCTACGATGTTTTCCTCGGATAAAAAATTAATAACAATGCATACATACATATATATAATTACAAATCAAACCGATTGGAAAAGTTGATCCGATGAATGCCCAATCATTCAAGGTGAAAGCCATCAAAAGGTCATCTGATCAATTCTTAGGGAGTCCTACTAGGATACTAATTGCTCTTGCAACAAAGAGTCGACACCAACCTCCATCCAAAAATTTTGAGGAAGATGGAAAATCCTGCAAAGTGTTTCTTAAAAAAATATATAATCACAAATTATTAGTACAATGACATACTTTTAATAATTTTAAATAATGTCTTGAACCATATTTCAATGTACAAACCTCAAATCATGTTCTGCTACAACGTGTTTCAAGTAACTATGTGCAATGTGTCTAATGTTATTAATAGTGTTGATGATAGTGGGCATCAAACATGTGATTGAGTTTCACCAATATGTTTGACTACTCTTGCTTTCATCATATGAATGGATTTTTACGTTATGGTCTCCTACAAGCAAATATGGTGAAAATTTCATTTTTAATCAAGGATATTATATGTACAATCAGAGTTCCATGTAGAAGTTAAAATCCAATCGTCATACACGTTTTCCACCTCATATATTCCTCTTGTATAAACATCATGCAATAAATTTCATTTTTAATCAAGGATATTATATGTACAATCAGAATTCCATGTAGAAGTTAAAATCCAATCTTCATACACGTTTTCCACCTCATATATTCCTCTTGTATAAACATCATGCAACTTGTTCCCATTTTCAACACTAGTAAGCTAGGAAATAGACCCTCTCTTTAGTCACAAATATGATAAGAATGGAACAAAAATTTCAAGTACGAGTAGAATTCTACCATGATACAAAGTCAATATATAGTGAAAATATACCCTTAGTATTTTGTCTAATTCTAAAACAACCAAAATCATTAATGTATCATTGAATTCCAACTTCTTGAAATGAATTTACTACAAAATTTAGATGGCTACTTTCTCATCTTTGTATCAACAATATTGTAACTCTATTTATTTGTATAAAATGTCTCCAAATTAAACTATACTATGTACGTGGTTGTTTTAAATATCACATTGATATTTGGGAATATTAATACACCTAGTCGGTATTTCAATGTGTTAGAGTAACTTTTGAAATCTATAACCTATCTAAGTCATAGTTGTTTTAAATATCACATTGATATTTGGGAATATTATATATACACGTAGTCAGTATTTCAATGTGTGTTGTGTTAGAGTAACTTTTGAAATCTATAACCTATCTAAGTCATAAGAGCGCATCATGGCCATGTAAACTATATAATGAGAACACATAAAAAAGGTGTAGTTATTTTTGAACATAGATTCCCACTCACACATAGTTGAGTTATTACTATTTATTCATAATCATCAGTTTCCACATACTCCAAAAGAGCTTGGATATAAAAAGGTCTAAACCTTTTTGGAATGATTCATCAATGCAAGGAGTAATTTATAAATTCTAGATACTTTATCAATGATGTGGGGTTTGGGTTTTTTTAAACCGTATAGATTTTGTTGTGGAGTTATCATTTTTATTGGGGTTTTAGTGATATATGGTGGTAATGACTACTACAATTTAGTGTTGTATTTTGTGTTACAATTTTTCTGGAAAAAAAATTAAGTTTATATAATGCAAAAAGCAATAAAGGGAAATTTGTATTAAATTAGCATTGTGGTTGTATTGATTATTTCAACACTTATTTCTTGAGGTGAGGTGTCGTGTTAGCGATGAAAATTATGATGTAGGAGAGTTTTATGCATTGAAGTTACATCTTAATTATATTGATTTAAAAAAAAAAAAACAATTTTTCTGTTTGATGTTTACATCTTTTGTGCATCGCAAGAGTGTTTCTACATTGCTTTTTAGTCTCTCGCATCGCATCATGTTAGCATCATTATGAGTCTGGTTAATATCATCTTCACAATGTGGTTTAGGCTAATAGTGTCATATCAATATCGGAATTTGAAACTTTTACATCATATTTGCATCTTTCAAGTATTGGTATTACTTTATTTATGTCATTTTAGTGTCATTATTATCTATTTAATATCGTTGGTGTGTGAAGTATCACGATGATGTTATTTTAGCATCACAATTACATCATTTTAGTGTAAAAATTCTATTATTTTTTAATGGATTATTATTAATTATTTAATTTTTGTTATCAAATTTTTTAATAAATTATTTCTTTTACAATATTTAAATATTGATCATATAGATAGATGACTAGTATAAGTCTACTTCACAACGTATTAATTATGAGAGTAAAAATCATGTATATATAAATCCACTACCCCACTAACATTTAATGGATTTCACACCATGTAACAATAAGCAAAAAAACCAAGCATCCATAAAAAAATTATAAAAATTTTCCACACTAACAATCAATCAATTTCACCCCATAGAAGCAAAAAAACCATGTATATATAAACATGGTAATGAGATTATAAATTAAATTGTAAAATAACCATTCAATTTTTATTTTATTTTTTTTACTTGTAAATAAGTGGTACATTTCCACACCGAGGAATGCCAACTTTGTAAACAACATTGCATGAAAAAATATGTACAAATTTAAGGAGAAGAAATGAATTTGACATAAAAAATTAATTGAACTGTTGTTTGTGCCCTCTTCATCTTCTAAACCCTCCCGGTCCTCACTCTGAAAACACAATAAAAAAATGAGTTCAATGAAATAAAAAAAAAAAAAATTGTTAACATATTACATATAAATTAAATAGTTGTCAATATCCTCCAATTCCTCCATGTCACCCTCGTCATCACCAGTCTAGAAGAATGTAATCTATTTCAATTAGTGAATGAATCATTTCAACTATTTATAAGATACAAATAAATAAACATATAATTAACAATCAATTACATTGAACATGACAACATATCTTCCACCATTATTTTGTAACCCTTCATCAAGACATACTTTAATTCTTTCTTAGTAGGCTCATGACTATAGTCATTTAATTGTATACAATAAGAGAAAACTATAATTAATAATGGCATATTCTAAGCTAGTATATTAGTATAATAAAAGAGATTATATTGATAAGCTTACAAAGCACCCTCTAATCACGGACCTCCTAGTTTGACTCGAACAATGTGTATCAATTGATTTCTATACAATCCTTCATGCTTGTACATAAGAAAAGATCGATTAAGTTTATTAATGTCCAACAAATGACCACAAAAGTATGTCAATGGTACTACAAGATTACATTAGAGAAATATATCAAAATAAACAACTACAAACATATATTATTGATTACCTTTGTGGCTTTTGTTGTGGTGTCTAAATGTCCATTCCTCATGCTTTCTTCTCTCTTGCGATTATTTGGGCCTCTTTGAAATCATTTAGGATTTTTTTATTATAGATTTGTCAATATCATATGGTCTTTTTTTATAACATTTGCCTTGCTTAACACATGTTGTGATGTTCCTACTAAACTTGTTCAAAACCATAGAAAATGAAGTCACCTAAAAAATTCAATGGCAATACATAATGAAATATAAGAGGTGAAGGACTAGAAATATGAGTGAGTACATAGAAGACTAAGTAAAAAATATTCCACTTGATATGGCATGTTCTCCTCATAACAATTTTAGAGAATCTATGAAGAGCACATCTATCACTATATTGTAAATTTGGGAACCTTCTATGCAGATGTTGTAATGCTTTGTGCTTACCAACATTACTTATTCTTGCCTACTTTTTGTGTTATTCCTTCTATCACTCCCTTGTGACTATGTCAAAACTTTCATTATGGACAATTGTGCCACTACCAAATTTTAAAACCTCTCCTTCTTCGACACTTGTATATCATCATAATTGAATGCATTTTCTCTATCTTCTACTAATGAGACAAATATTCATCTATGTTCACCCTCATCTTTGTGCTCTATGCTAATGATCCAAGAGGATCGCCACCAATCCGATGGCCTTGATCTATGCAGAAAAATCAACGCAATTTTAAAACAAAAATCTCTGCAACAAATGATTTGGCCTTCGAAGCTTCTTCTTCCAAAAATCGGTGAGGTCAATTTCATGCCAAATCTCAAGAAATGAGGAAAAGCATCAAGTTGGGTTATACTTCGGGCACCACGTAATGGTATTGACCCACTCTACGCGACATCGGTGGTTCTGGACACAAATGTGGTGTATACATGTCATTGGAGGGGCCAATTTGGAGGGATTCGACCCCTATCCTCATAACTACACTCGAGAAATACTATAAGAACAATTGAAAGAGAAACCCCGACTAGAGAAGACTTTCGCTAATGTTTATCTTTGAAATGCATACCCTTCTACTTAGGCTCCAAGATGGATGAATTGGGAGAATATTTCCACTGAATTGAAGGGAATTTTGACTCAAAACCTGAAGGGGATCTCTGCGAATAATAGTGAAGCAATTATGATTACAACAGATAAGCATAAAGGTCAAGGAAATTTCACTATGGTCTAGGATATCATCGATGCAGTTCTAGTGAAAAACTAGAACCCTTTCATTAGAATATTTGCTAGATAAGTCATGTACAAGAATCAATCTAAGGCCCTTCTAAAAGTTCCTCACACACACACACACACATGCAACTCAGGGAGTATATATATATATATATATAATGTTGTTTCCATCCCCGAGTTACATATCACTGTGGAGTATTTGACTGCCTCTCTTGCCAACTGCAGAGGAGGGCAAGCCTGTGTTCATTTGCAGGAATAATCCATTGTATCTTCCTAGAAGAACAACAAAGATAATTTTTGTAGATTGAGGCCATTTTTTGATGTAAAAATTGTACTTCGCATCTTTTTAATGGACCAGATCATCTATTGAAGTGAACCCAGAGACATAGCCCAAATGGGTGAACTCCATTATCAATTTTCTAAGTATTGCTTATGTTTTGGATTCTTATTTTTAAATTTCAGTCTTTAAATGTTGATTTGTAATTAATTAAGCCTATTTTAATCACAATTGCGAGAAATTGAGAAGTTGGTTAAATGAACCTGAATTAGTGGTTTAAAACAAAGCATTTAGCACTAACTTTGGATCAAGTTTGGTATCAAGGTAGTTGATCAAGGATTAACTCATATGTTGATTTGGGTTTCCACAAGTGTTGATATTGCATGCTAACCAGGTCTAAGCTCAAGTAGGGAGAAGGTTCACTTGAAGATTACAATCCTGAGATTGGTTCAAGGCGTGCATTCCAAAGGAAAGCAATAGAATCTTCAAGAGAAGAAAACCTCTATGGATATGAAAGGATGTTTCGACAAGTATTTATGGAGATGAAAACCATGGTGGAAGAATTATATCGGGAATGAAAGAAGAACAAAGAAGTCCCAAGTCAAGGTAAATGACAAAGAGGTGGTGGTGACCCTCCTCAAACTCCTCCATCTCCGTCCTCTCCTTCAAGTTCAAGTTCCTCTTCAATTCCATAGAAAAAGCAACCAGAGAAAACCGATTATGATTTTTCTACGTTGAAATCAGATGTGAAATTTAATTTTCCAATGTATAATGGAGAGCTTAATGCAAAGAAATTGGATGATTGGATCAAGCAAATTGAAGTATATTGTAGGGTTTAGAAAATTGTAGATGAAGAAGAAAAATTCCAAGTATCTACTCTCCAACTAGGAGGCACAACACTGATTTGGTGGGAGAGTAAGAATCAAGAAAATCTCCTTGATAAAGGTAAAATGATATCTTCCTTGTATGAATTCATAACTGCATTAAAGAAGCAATTTTATCCTTTAGGGTATATGCAACAAGCAATAATGGATTGGTGGAATATAAGGCAAAATAAAGGATATAATGTGAAAGACTATACTCAAGAGTTTAAAAAGAGGGCATTGACATTGGACATTCCTCTTTATACGTAAGAAACTCTTTTGAAGTATATTGGCATGTTGCATAATTATTTGAGACATACTATTCTTGTTTTTAACCCAACTAATATTGATGAAGTTCGTGTCCAAGCCACTCATATTGAGTCAAGGGGAAAGAATGGAAAAAACATCTTGTCAAAGAAATTATTTTAGCCAGTTGTAGACAAGCACAGAGGAAAGGGTAAGATGAAATGGACAACCATGATGAAGAAAGAAGATGAGAAGCCTTCATGTTCACATTGAAAAAAGAAAGGACATACTAAGGGCCAGTTTGGAAATTCCATCCAGAACTGAGACCAAAGCGATTCAGAAATAAGAAGGGTAATAAGAAGACAACGAATACAATCCAACATGATCTTGGATCAGATTCATGTGATGAAACTAAGATCACGACCATGGGAATGCAAGGTACATATTCTTATATTGGTTCTAGCACTAATACTCATTTTTTAAAATATGAAACTATGCATGATGAAAGGAAAAGAGGTGAGTTATTCCATATTAGAGTCATCTTAAAACATACAAACATTGATACACTCTTTGATAGTGGTTCACAAGCTAATCTCATTTTTGAAGAAATTATTAAGACACTAGGACTTCAAACTCAGCCTCATCCAAAAACATATCCTTCGGGATGGGTATGTGAAGATGCCAAGTTATAGGTATCTAAACAATGTAAGCTTAGATTTGCAATCACCTATAAGTTCATAGATGAGGTAGAATTAGATTTCGTACCACTTGATATTTGTGGAATTATTTTGGGAAGTCCTTATTTGTATGACAAGAAAGCTATCTTCTATAGGGAGGAGAACAAATGATGGAATTGAGTATATCGTAAGAGCTTATCATGAGAAGACTAACTTGTCTATTATTACTACAAGACAAATGAAAAGGCTTGTAAATGCAAGAAAGAATTTTGTACTCATGATTGTAAAAGCTAAGGATGACGATAAACCCAAAGATTTCAAAGGATGTGATCCTAAACATAAAGATGAATTAGTTTGATGGAAATATTGTGTTGGCATTGATGTCAACATGAAGACAAGAAGTACCATAGTGGAGTATGACATGGAACTGCGGTAAAAGATACATGAATACTGAGTTACAAGAACACAATGGACTACTGGAATATAGGGGATCGCTTGGTCAAGTGCTTTGAAAGAATGAAAGAATGAGACAATTTCAATTACTACACTAGTCGAGTCGAGTTGTCCTAGTTGTTAGCACTATGTAATTCTAAGAGGTTGTTAAGGGAAGAAGAAATTGACAGAGGTAACTTACCAAAACCACTTCAAAACTGGGATCTAGCCCTGCCAGTTTTAGAGAGGGATCTCTCTGTATGATTTAGATCTATTTGAGTTTTTAGATATTAGGCTAGTTAAAATAATCTAAGTTTGTTGTTTTGTTTATAAAGATTGGTTGAAGTGTTGCATTTAAACATCCATTGGGCTATGTGGTCTGGGTTAAAGATTAAGATCATATACAACTTTTATAGGATTTCTTCACAGAGCGAGATAGTGAGAATGCTGGATATTTTAGAATTAAATGTGGTGGAAAGATAGAACAGGCGAGATAATCAACCAAGCAAAGAAGCAATTAAGAATTTCTTTACTTAATATTAGATGAATAACATGCAGATCGCTAAAGACCAGAAACAGAGTGTTTGAGACAAATTATGTTCATTAACTTCCTTTAAACGATTAGAGACAGAAAACAAAATTATTACAGAGTAAGATAAACATTAACAAAGCAAGATAAACATCACCAACATCCAAACACAAGAATACTATGAATATGTCTTTTTATTACTGGTCGATCTCCTCAAAAAAATTACAATGATAGCTTCCTGGGTGCAAAAATCAACCCTCAATACTTCTAAGTGAGAAGTATTTATACAATAATTACAACTGATCCTATCATTAATGACTAGGATATGGTGGAGGAAAAATCTAACTGACTAGATTACATATTACAAAATAATAGGACTATTGGTGATCTGTCTAAATCTTGAGTACTGATTTTTGGGAAAGTAGTTGGTGATACATTTACTCAACTTTGATTGTCTTCCTCATGCTGACTCAGATGTCCACATCATCTCTACTTGAGTAAGGCACATAGGTCTTCCCATCTCTTTTGAGTAGGGATGGAAACCTTGAGTAACCTTCTGTAAGTTTCATCCATCTCTGTGTATTTGGAAAAGGTTGGCTTTGTGATGAATATGTACTTTATCTCATCTTGGATGCTCAGGTCCAACTGTAGAGTTTCTAACAAAGCCTTGCCAGTTATGCTCCCTTGGATGCCTGCAAATTTAGAGCCATCTTTTGCTACTGCGAGGATCTTTTGTTTGTAGTCTGACAGAGTAATCAATTTATCATTGATCACTAGTAAACCTGGGAGACCTTTCTTGTGCAGTGAGTCGACTTTGCTAAAAAACCTCTGCACTCCAATATCCATTGTCTGAGCTTTCTCCTCAAGTTGCAACATTAATCCCTTCTTGGTCAAAACCTTTTTGACCTCAAGGATTGTTTCGGTTCTATCCTCGATCTCCAATGCTTGCAACTCTTCTTTGGTCTTGGAATTCAAGAACCTAATGATTTATGTGGCCTCTGTAGGATTTTCTCCCAATTCTCCCCTTATCTTATCAATGGCTTGTATGGCTCTCTGCACAAGTTCATGTTGTTCAAACACAATTTGTATGAGTGGCCAAATCTTTGTCATGGACTTGCTGATGTCCATCCATATGTTTTCTTTGGCCTCTGATAGTGTCTTGGCCATGACTGTCTCCTTCTGCAACTTCTGTATTTCCCGAGTAAGCCTTTGTGACTTGTGCATCTCTTTGTTGTAACCTGACTGAAACATGGATTTCAGTTTCTGGAGGTTATTAATCTCTTCTTGCAGTCTTTTAATCTCCTCTCCTTGCAGGGTCATGTCCTCCATGGACTTCACCAATCTCTCAGAAGCATCTGAATTTGTCATTGGAACGATTGAAGGAATTTCTGTTGTAGGTGCTGCTGATACTGTACTAAATCCTATGATAGGGACTTCTTGTAGTGGGATGACAGTCATTGGCACATTTTGTTCCTTCTCTTTGACCAACTTCTCTAGCTCAACCTCCATCTCCTTGATCCGTGCATTATGCTCCATGATCAATTTTAGCATTTCCTCCTTGTGGCCTTCAGTCTTTGCCATTTCTTTTGCCTGTGAATCTTAAGTGGCTAGGAGTTTTAGTTGTTTCCTTAAGGATGCTATGTCAGCATTCTTCTTCTTTAGAAGTTCCTCAACTGCTTTAATATTTGATGGATCATATCCAATTTTGAGTACCATCTCTTCCAGATATTTGATCTTGTTATCTTTTGCCAGAGAAGATATCTTCTCCAGCTTCAACTGTGATTGGACATTGTTTAAAGAAACCTGTAGCTTTGCATCAATCATGAGGGTATTTTCTAGGGTGGAGAAAATCATCTCCCCAGTCTGTCTGTGCATATCCATTTGATCAATTGGATGCACCTCTTTGACATCGAATTCAAATGTTGCCCTATTGTAATTAGAAATTGCCTTGGGATGAGGCACTTGTGCCTGTAGGAATGCCATATGCATCCTTCCTTTCTCTGTATCGAAGGTAGATAAAAACCCGTGTTGTGTTGTATATGTTGTTGGGCAGACCTACCACACTTAGAGGAGGGGGGGGGGGGTGAATGAGTGTGGGGATCTTTTTCCCAAAACTTCCCTCTTACACAAAACTCAGTTAACATTCAATATTTACTCATTACTCATTGTTGTCATTTATAATCAGTTAGATGTTAATACATATCAACAACATATATCAACAATATATCATCAACAAATCATCTCCACAAGGAACACAAACAACACAAGATGTATGTATAATTTTTCTTTTTATTATGGACTTCAATCYGGGGGTTTTTCAGCAACAACTGAATAKAGTAAAACTCTACAAGAGAACCARCTCTATATGCAAGACTCTACTTACATTCTCARCACCAACTGATATGAGGCAACAATCCTCAACAAATATCAATCTGTACCATAAACAAGTGCATCAACCATGCACCAACCTGTGCCAAACAACCTATAATCAACCTGTACCATAAACAAGTGCATCCAACCATAAACCAAGTATATACCAATCATGTGTCAACTACTCATCAACAATGACTCATCAATATGTACCAACATCATCAACTATACACCTCATGTATGTGCCAACTCATCAACTGCTTGTCTCAACCATGACTAGTTTTGGATTAGTCAACAACCCTAACTTGAAATAATCATAACTTTGTACATGTAATGAATAAAGATATGAAACTGATACACAGTGTTATTTAGTGTGTTTTATGCAATTCCTCCAGGTTTCACTACTTGGAACCTCTCAGGAAAGGAGTTATAGCAAAAATGGCATACATTGCTGAATTCTAGCTTATTCTAGAGAGCGACCTTGTAGAGCGTGCCCCGCACAAAATATTTTTTGAATAGATATGAAACTATTACACAACATACTACAGAATCTAATATAGCCAACACAATTTGTCTCACTAAATTTAGATCTTTTATGAAGATGATTACAATGAGGCTCTGAAGGCCTTTTTACAATAAACCGGAATGTCAAAAACCCTATACATCCAAAAACCTAACCCTAGGAGATGAAGCGCCAAAAGTCATGTGAGCCTCGTTTGGGTAAGTTAGTACATCAACTTCCCGGGGTCGTAACTTTTGCATACGATCTCCATTTTAGGCGTATGATAGCTTGTTGGAAAGGTATCGTCAAGGAGATTTATTTTGGGGGCTCAATTAAGCCTTCAATTATGGTTGAGAACCTCGATCTCGAAAAACCTTCATTTAGGCCCTCAAAATGGCCCCAGAAGTTAAAACCTGCTAAAAATAGTAAATTGCCAAAATTGCCAGAAAACTGTTTTGAGCTAGTCGGAAAAGGTGGGTGGCCAGCGATATCCACCTGGATCAATCCTCCCTCCTTAGGAAGTAATGGTCTCCATTGCGTTGAGTTCTCGGGGGAGAGGGAAAAGCATTTGCTGGATCTGCATCTTGGTGAGCTGCTTGTATTGCTGGAGACGTCGCGTTGCTTAGTTTGTGGAAGTCTGTCATGAACCTGTTGAAGTTGAGGCTGTTCAAAAAGTCGAGATACATGAGAGGAAGGTGTGCAGAAGGAATATTTATTCTTTGTTGCAACCTTGTCGACCTGCTTCTGTTGGATAGAAGGTGCAGGGGGTGAGGCTGTAGTGGTTGCAGTGTCCTTTTATTCCCCTTTTGAACAGCTTGTGAAGAGGCTGGATTTTGCAGTATGAGATACTACCTTGCGACACTTTTTAGGTTGAACAATAGTTGGAACTACCTCTGGTATTCTGTAGAGATGATCCCCCAAAGTAACAATGACAATATGGGGTCGAGTCTCATAAACAACATGGCGCTTCCACATATATGGTTGGCCCAAGAGAACATGACAAACATCTGGTGGGGCAGCATCACATAATACCTCATCCTTGAAGGGTTGGATGTCATATGACAATCGACATTGCTGGCTGACATGAAGATCTCGTCCTTGGCGAAGCCACCCGATGTTGTATGGCTGCGGGTGTGGTGTTGTCGACAATCCCAACTGTTTGACGACCTCTGTTGACATGAGGTTCTTCTGGCTTCCGCTATCAACAATAAAATGCAGCGGGGTCCCCTTCACCCACATCTGTGAATGAAAAAGGCGCTCCCCCTCTTCAGGATCTGTTGGTTCTTTTGGTTGAATTTCTGCAGTCCCGACAATAGCAGTGGGGTCTGCATCAATGATCTGTCCTTTACCAGTATTTTCAGAATCAAATTCATAATCAAGGTTCGACTCCTTTTCTATATCTCGGCCACCAATGACTGTTTTGAATGACATTCATCGGTGTTGTGCTAGGGGTGTTTGTGGAAATCACACCATTTTCCGGTGTCCTTCTTTGTCTTCCTGTGACCCTTTTTTTCCTATGTTTTGGACTAGTTTTTGGGAGACTGTTTGATAGGGCCGTTTTTGTCATACTTTGGTTGTTGCGGATCTGTAGACGCGAATTCTCGTTTGTTCTAGTGCTTAAATTTTTGCTCAATTTTAACAACATATCGATAAGCAACACCCAGTGATGAGATGTCCAGAAAATCCATTTTAGTCTAGATGTATCTGTGTAGAGCTCCACGGTATTTCAGAACCAAATGTCGCTCAGAGTCTTTGATACCCAACTTGGTGCGCAAGGTATGGAAGGTATTGGTGAACTCCAGAACTGCTTGGCCCCTCTCTTGCCGCAGTGTGGTCCATCTCATGTACTGATCCTCATAGTTGCCAACAGGGTAATACTGTTCCTTTACCGCATCCACAAAAAAATCCCAAGTGGGATCGACCCCATATATTCCAGACTCCTCTGTGGAACTTTTCTCCCAGTAAGTTTCCCATCAATGTTTGACATGAGGGAGAGCTTTAAGAGTGCGAAGGTGATCTTTTCTTTGTCAGAAAAAATTGTGAATAGAGAAATAACCTTCTAGCAGAGTTAACCATTTTTCTAGGGCTTCTGCATCTATCTGTCCTTCAAATACAAGGATATCAAAATTAACTTATACCTTGAAAGGCAAGGTGCCTCCAAAGTGGCCGCTTGATGAAGATGTACCTGCTGCTATTGACAGGCATTGAAGGATGTGAGAAAAGTTCTCCATCATTTCGTCCCTTTGTCGCGCGAGAGCTTGCTCAAGCAACAGATTGATAAGATCATCTGCTCCGTCATTTTTCTTTTCTTCCGCCATTGAGGGTTTCTTGGGTGTGCGAGAGTGATTGTCCTCAAGAGAGACAAGATCGAGACCTAACTTGCTATACTCAGACCTCGTCGGGGACATGCACTGAAAAAAAAAGACCAAGAACAGCCTGCTCTGATACCACTGATCCAGATTATTTTCGGCACGAAATGAGATCGGAGATATAATAAATAAATACACAGAGATATCCCAGATATTCAATAATATGATAGAAATATATTAGAGATGCAACCATAAACACAGATATACAATAATACATGATTTCTATTAATGAAATAAATGTACAGAGACTGTAAAATACAGAGTGAAAGACTCGATAGAATGGTGGCAACTTATCTCTGAGAAAAGATGTGACAGCTACTCGCATTCGCAAGAAGATGATTACAATGAGGCTCTGAAGGCCTTTTTACAATAAATTGGAATTCCCAAAACCATAGACATCCAAAAAACCTAACCCTAGGAGATGAAGTGCCAAAAGTCATGTGGACCCCGTTTGGGTAAGTTAGTACATCAACTTCCCGGGGTCGTAACTTTTGCATACAATCTCCGTTTTAGGAAAATGATAGCTCGTTGGAAAGGTATCGTTGAGGAGATTCATTTTGGGGGCTCAATCATGCCTTTTATTATCATTGAGAACCTAGATCTTGAAAAACCTTCATTTAGGCCCTCAAAATGGCCTCGGAAGTTAAAACCTGCTAAAAATAGTAAATTGCCAAAATTGCCAGAAAACTGTTTTGAGCCAGTCGTAAAAAGTGGGTGGACACCGATATCTACCTGGCTCACTTGTGAGGACTTAGTTGTTAATGTGGTATTAGTTTCCTTCTTGGATGAGGAAGTGGATATGGTTTTTTGGCTACCTGAGAAGAGTGATGAGTGTGGCCCCTCCATAACTATGGTGGACTGAGTTTCTTCTCCTCTGGACCTGTGAGGAGTATGGCTGGTTTTGGTCTTCTTCATGTAGACTTGAAAGTCCTCTTCTAAGACTTTTGTGACTGAAGGGGAGACTTCTTTTCTAGGTCTCTTCTCTGCTTGTACATGTGGAGTACTGGTAGGTGAAATGCTAGTTGGTGAAGGCTGTTTTTTTGTTTCTAGCAGAGTGTTTTCTTCGCACTTTGTCTGGTTCATGAATCTTTCAATCTTAGGCTTGGGCACATGAGCATAGGGAGATATTTTGTTTTTTAGCCTTGTTTCTTCAATAATGCCACATGCGTCATAGTGCCAGGGGAAGCTGAGGTTGAACTTCATTTCCTTTAACAACTTGTTTGTGTCTTCCCTTGCAGCTCTGTTGTTGCAAATGAAAGGACCTATTTGACCTTTGATCCTGAGCTGCTATTTCTTCTTGAAAGATACACAGTGAATATCATCTGAATTTATCATCTGTCTGATATATTCCAGAGTGAATATCCTGACAGGCAAATACTTAGGCATCTTGTAAGGGGGTAATTCACATCCGTAAATCCTGATTTCTGTATGATTTTGGTGGAGGTACCAGTCCCCTATTTTATCTAGGTCTGAAAAATGTAGAATTCTCAAATTTCCTTGTTTATCCTTGGTTATGTTCTTCCACTGAGCATGCATACCACTGGATGGTAAAATTGGTCAATGAACTATTTGAAATTGAACTCAGATGAGTTTTTCCTCACTATGGAAGTCCAGGAGGTCACAGGTTTAGGATTACCATCTTGGTCCAACTTCTACTGGGAGAAGAAGAACTTGTCTGCTTGGAAAAAGAGGAACAAGTACACCAATATTGAAGAATACCTGAACATACCTTCTGTAGAAAACTTGAACAACTGTTCATGAATGTTTTCAGCTAGAAACTGATTGTAGTCAAACTGTGTAGTAGCCTTTTCGTCAGTGGAGAAAATGGATAGAAATCCCATAACGGGTTCATCTACCCATTCATCCGAATAGTATCGTAGCAGGCAACATAAGGATTAGATGATCTGGTTGCCTTTGACTGAGAAAATGGATGAATGATATGGACGATTCTTCTGGGGTAATTGAGCGTTTTCAGGTAGGAAGAGTTCAAAGATTTGAGCTCTCTGTGGGAAAGGAAATTTCTGGTATAGCTTGGTCAAGATTTCAATGGAGAAGGGGGAGGCATAATCATTTCTGGGTATCTGCAGTATTTGATTTATCGTTTGAGGGGTGATGGTGAAAAGATTTTCTCCAGACGAAGAGACGATGGTCCTTTGGCCGTGAAGGTAGTGA